>JARHVA010008704.1:180000-187500 GCA_037957365.1 Torreya grandis | reverse complement strand
CAATAGGTTTTTGTCACTTACGTCCATATAAGGCCTCATAATGAGCCATCTTAATAGCTCAATGGTAGGAATTATTATACGAAAACTCAACTAGATGAAGATAATATTCCAATTTGGTTTGATGATTCATTACATACATCTATAACATGTCTTTAACTACTTGGTTGGGCTATTCAGTTTGCCCATCTATTTTCAGATGGTATGATGAGCTGAAATTTAGCTTTGTACTAAATGTTGTAGTTAAAATGTGCCAAATACTTGAATTAAGTAGTTTTTCTTGATATGATATAATTATTTTAAGTATTCCATGGATCCTTACTACCTCTTTCAAATTTTTTTTGACAAATATAAATGCATCATCTATCAAATTCCTAGTAATAAAGTGACCAACATTAGTTTCTTTGTCAACCATTACCAAGATTATGTCATTCTTACTACATGATTTTGGAAACCATGAAATAAAATCAAGTGAGACTACTATCCACTTATATTTAGGAATATCATGAGGGTACAAAAACACTCTTGGATTATAATGCTTAGCTTTAACCCTCTTGCATTTCAACCATTTCACCATAAATTCAGTGACATCATGCTTCATCCTAGGCTAAAAATAGATCTTTTTCAGCTCATGCATCATTTTTGTCACACCTAGATGATCACAATAAAGTATTGCATGAAATTTATTGAGTAAAAAAATTATCAAGACACCCATCATATGGACAGAGGTTGTGCCTTTTTACCTAATCATGCCATCTATTACAATAGATAATTTGGTAAATCATTTTGATACTGGCTTGTCAGCCAAACTTGCACTTACTTGATGGTAGAATACATCAACAAGATACTATTCCAAAATAGTTTTTCTAAAATTTCCTTATAATATTGATAAGGTAGAAAGGTTCATGTGTTTATTGAGTACATCAACCACATAGTTCTCCTTAACTTTGACATATGAAATGTTTATGTTAAAATTCCTCAATAATTTTAGCCACCTATGTTGTTACTCAATTAAATCCCCCTAAGAAAATAAATACTCAATGATTCTATGATCATATTTCACTATCAAAGGCTTTCCTAATAGAAAATGTATCCATTACTTCAACATATGGATAATTGTAACAAGTTCCATGTCATGCGTAAGATAATTATTTTCATGGTCCTTCAATTGTTTTATGCATAGGTCACAATCTTACAATATTGAGTCAAAATTCTTCCATAGCTTTCTTTATAGGCATCAACTCAAAATTCAAATTTATTATTTGGATTTGGTATTATCAAAATAGGAGTTATAGTAAGCAACCCCTTCAATGTAATAAAAGCTTCATCATACTAAGGAGTCGATTAAAACTTATTTCCCTTGTACTATAAGGAAGTGATAGGGTATACCATAGTTTAAAATTTATCCACAAATCATCAGTGGTAACCAACCAAGCATATGAAGATTCACATCTCATGCACATTAGAAGGAACATGACAATCTTGGATGGCTTTAATCTTGGTAGGGTCAATAGAAATACCTTATTTATAAATGATGTGTCCTAAATACTAAATTTTAGATTCACATAATGCACATTTGGATAATTTCCCATAAAGTTTATGATGTCTTAGTCTTTGCAAGACTAGATGAAGGTGTTGGTCATGCTCAACCTAATCTTTTGAATAAATCAAAATATCATCTAGAAAAACTAGCACAAACTTATCCAAATAATCTCTAAAAATGTTATTCATAAGGTTCATAAAGGTTTTAGGTGCATCACTTAAACGAAAAGACAAAACCATAAATTTATAATGTCTAGAATAGGTCCTAAAGGTCATTTTATGAATGTCATCTTCCTTAATATGCAACTGATGGTAACTAGACCTTAAGTCAATTTTGGAAAAGACTGAAACATCCTTCATTTGGTCAAAAAAATCATCAATTTTTTGCAAATGGTAAATTTTTTAAATTTTTACCTTGTTCAACATGCGGTAATCAATATAAAGCCTAAGAATACCATTATTTTTCTTTACAAATACTATTAAATAACCCCAAAGAGACACACTTGGCTGTATGCTCCCACTATATAAAATCTCTTAAAGCTAAAATTTTAATTCTTATAGATCAGCCACATTCATGCAATAAGGTGCCTTATATGTAAGGGAAGATGTAGATGTGATGTCAATGAAATAGTCAAACTCTCACTAGGGTGGCAAACTGAGAAGCTTTTTAGGAAAGACATCCATAAATTCCCTTAATATGTCAAAATCTACATGTTCCAACTCTTTCTCTTTAGAAATTTCTTATAGTTGAACTACATAGAGTTTACAACCCTTCCTAACATCTATTTTTGGGTTTAGGGTTGAAATCATTTTACATCTCCTAGAACCTTGTATGTCTTTTAATTCTATAATTTGGCCAAGGTCATTAGTGCATTGTACCCTTTTTCCTCCACACTCAAGTGTTATTTGATGATGATACAATGAATCCATCCAAAGGATGAGATAATATGACCTTAAAGGTGTGAGAAATAGATTCGTCTTGGTCTTAAAAACACCAATATCTAATTTTTATTATTCTAAGAATTAAAGAATGAACACTTTCTTGCTAGTACTGAATTGTAATCTCCAACCTTCTCTTATCAAAACTAGTTTAATGTTACATTGTTTAGAAATAAAAGGAGAAATAAAATAGTTTGTTTCACCAAATTCAATAAAAGTAGTTAAAGGGAAAGCATTAATTATACCATGGGTCTCAATAGGAGTCTCTTTCAAATCAGCATCATAGTTATCAATGTAATATACACCCTATGATTCCATGTTTGGCCTAATTTCAGCTTAGGATAGTCCCTATAGTGATCATTGCCACATTATGAGCACATTATCCATCTAGAAGATGCTACAAGAACTGTATTAGCATCGGTGGTAGGTCTACATGAATTATTTTAAAGTTATTCTTTCCTATAAGAAGTAGTTTTAGAAGGTCCATAATATTTGAACTTTTTTTTCTTATATGAAAACTTGTTGTGATTCTTATTATTTCTTAGAAATTTGTGATATTTTTTTTGGAAATTCTTGTTCACATGAGCTAGACTCTTGGCCTTAAACTAATACCTATTAGATTTGCATTCTTGTCTTGCCTTTTGGTAATATTTTTATTTCTCTTTATCGTTATATGTTGATTCTATGGCTACAAGAAACATTTTTGGATTTGTCATGTTAACATTATGCATTAAAATATCCTTAAGTCCAAATTTGAACTTAGTTATTTTAGTTTCTTCATCATGCATATAGTTTACATGATGTAACAAATTTGATAATTTATTCCCATATTTTATCACAATCAAGTTATCTTACTTTAGGAGTTAAAAATTAGTGATTTTATTCTCTATATATTTTGCATTTAGATACCTTTTATAGAATTGAGTCTCAAAAATAGTTGAATATAGATTCAAAGGTTGATACCCTTTGATAACATAATGTTGATTCCACCATAAGGCTATAGGTCATATTAATTCATTAGCTAATACTATGGATTTCAAATTAGAATGCATATTGTTAAAATTGACGTAATTTTACAAGTGTACCAATTAAGAATTGGATACATCACTTGATTATTATCCTAAAAAGGTAGGCAGAGGAAGTTTGTTCATATGTTTTTGATTATTGGGTCAATAATGGTCAAACACAATTCTTGGATTATAGGTCCCTATACTTGACCCATTTCCATCCTGGGTAATTCTTCTTGGGATATCCCTTTAATATTGTTCAATATTTATTCCTGACTATCAATCTTCCCTTGAAATGTTTTAAGGGTTGTTAATATCTTAGTTAGGACTTATTAATTATTATTGGTTATAATTCCCCTCACTACTTCAGCATGGGGTACCTTCATTTTACTATCTACATTATTCATTAGCATTTTATCCAAATTATGAATGGGAATGTAATCTTAATGAGCTCTACCATGTCCATGACCCCTAACCCTAGTATTATTGACATTCATAGGATTTTTATGAATTTTGTCTCCACTTGGTTGTGTCCTAACCATCATAATAAATTACAAGTGAGAACTTTAGGATATTTCATTTAGTTAAAGGAAAAAAAAATATTCTCAAAGATCCCTAGAGTAGAACACTAAAATGATACAAGATGAAACAACCCCAAAAAAAATTTGGAATAATTTATCAAATTACACTTTGGATATGTGTTAGACCCACTTGCTAACACAATGAAACATTAACAAACTATGCATTATGTGATTGGAACCGAAGGAGGGGAAGCTAAGGTAATTCACTATGGGTAAGTATGTATAAAAATCACCATGGGAAAATTAGTTGTTTTTAATAGGAATTATGATATTTGAGGAATATCAATGTATGAATACACTATTATGTATCTTATTCCATAATTTATACTCATTATAACCTCATATGACCATTTATAGGAATTTAACCCTAGGTAAATGCTTCATTCTCCTCAGTGGGTTTTAACCCCACTCAGAGATGACTAAGTTAAATAAAGGGATTAGTTGATAAGGTTAGAACTAAGTTTCTTAGATTTTTGGTTAGGTTAAGTAATTAGATACAATATTTATAATACACAAGCATTCAAAAATTAGCAAATAACATTAATTTCATATGTGCAGATTTCTAATACTTTATTTAACAATTATAATGAATAAAAGAAAATAGATTTAATACACCATTTTTGAGTGATAAAACTTATATAATCTACGGTCAATTAAATTTTATGTTCAACATTCATATTAAACATGGATATTTATCAGTGTCAATCTATAGTCTATTTAACTAATCTTAGTTGGCATATCCAATGCTATATTGAAGAGTGTAAAGCATTATATTAATTAAATTAGAGTTGCCTTATAATTTATGAAATCAATAATAAAATTATATAATAATGATGAAATATCATTCCTTATTCCATACATTATTTTCCAAATGAATATCAGGGTGATAACAATTCATTTCAGCAAGCAAGATTAAATAATTAAAGAAACATAATTTATTGAATCGTCAAGACAAGTGGAACTAAAAAAATGTTCTTCATAAGAAAATTTAATAAAAAAATTTAATGGGAAAAACACAAGAAACTATCCGAGTAGGTTTACTCAAGTTTCAAGATGAGTGAAACCCAAATAAATGGTTCCATTCAAGGAACTCTTATAAACCTTTTGCTGGTAGCTGTGGCAATCTACCAGGTAAGTTCAGCTCAAGGGAAGAATAACATAGATATAAATTTTGTGTTAATTTAATATGAAAAGATAACTAAATATTGTTTAATACTTATGATTTAATTTTATAGAATGTATTCAATTAAGAAAATAAGGAAAGTATTATGTACGATTATTGTATTTTAATTTTATTTAATCCTATGCCACTTTATGAATTACTTTCAGCTTTCATAATCATATGTATCAATTGTATAAATTATGACATATAATGGAAACATACCTTACACAAAACCATTAGGTCTAAGGTGCTTGAAGGAAGTTTTTATTTCTTTTTTCTTATAGTCTAGCTTTATGAAATGTTGTAAGGGTTAGATGCTCCTAATGCAGCTACATAATTATAGATAAGAGTAGCTATCTATCTTAGGAATATTGTGTCCCTTTATTCTAAATCCAAGTTACTATGGTAAGTTTAAATGCACATGTAATTTGAAAACAATCAAAATCTTCTATTAATTCATATTCACTTTGAAATATACATTTGTAATGTTATATTTTAAAACCATTTATTCATTTTATACATTCATATAGAAATATTCTAAAATAACATTAATTCTCATTATAACGTAATGTATATCTATTTAAAATGGAATTACTTCTAAAAAATAGATCCATCATATCCTTATAAGTAAATCTTCTAAAAAAACAAAAGGAATATAATTAAGGTATTTACTTCTAACATGAATCCAATATAATGATAAACAATATGTCATATAAAACCATATTTATATCATATAAGTTAGAATAGAATCAAATGATTATTATACACTATAATCATAAGGGATAAGATTAAACAATGCCAATTGAAGGTGTCTATATAAAGATTCAATCTTATTTAATTTATCTTTTTAATAATTCTTTTCCAGCTCATATTCACTATGTTTGTTAGTAGTCAATAATATCATTAATTAGATTACCATTAATAACTTAATAAAATTAAATTAATAAACACATTTGTTACCATCTTCCATGTGACATTTAAAGTAGATGATAATGAAGTAGGTGATCAGGACATGTCTACCCCACCAACCATATCAGCCCCCCATCAATGGTCCTTACCACCCTAACCATCAACATGTTGGTGGTTACGATAACTAGGAACATGTAATGTATTCTAATTACATTGAACTCTAGACAAAGACATGACCACACAAGACACATATTATAATATCTATTCATTCCAAGGTGATATGGGAATAATTAAACCATCAAGGTATAGGCTAAGGGTGATGAGGGTTAATTCATATCATTGAATGATATAGAATGGATTAAATATTAATCCATTACATGTCTTCAAAATTTATCCTTCTTGAGCCCCATCCATTATCTTGGTTAGTCTTTAAACATCTAAAACCTCAATGTATACTTGCAACTATTCCATTCTTGTACAGGAATGGATTTATACAAATTCTAACTAGGAAAAAAAAAGACACAACTATAATTTAATTATACTATAAACCATAATTATCAATTTGACTCAACCAACTTAAAAATGTTTAAGTCAAATTCTACTGATCATAATATAACATGGAATAAATGTTAAGTTTGATACAGTGAATTAAATATCATAAGGATGGATTCATGAACAAAATGTCAATGAATAAGACATAACTAAGTCAAGACCACATACCAACAAAAATAAAGGTTCAAGTCATACTTAAATGCATAGCCATATAGAACATATGTTTATATATATATATATATATATATATATATCTGTGTGTGTGTGTGTGTGTGTGAATATTTGTTCAAGACAATATGAACACAATCTAATTAAACACATCCACATATGCCACATAAATACTCAGTTTAAATGCATACATACATTAATAAATAAATACATACATATATATATATATATATATATATATATATATATATATATATATTCAAAACCTAATTACCATCGATAAAAATAGAATGAATTGATTGATCAAAAGTTATAAAATAAACTATTTTGGAACATCACACCAATCAAAGTTTGAAATACACAACTATTAAAATATAAAGCAAATGTACACACACACACACACACACACACACACACACACACACACACACACACACACACACACACACACACACACACACACACACACACACACACACACACACACACACACACACACACACACACACACACACACACACATACATGAGAGTGTGTGTGTGTGTGTGTGTGTGTGTGTGTGTGTGTGTGTGTGTGTGTGTGTGTGTGTGTGTGTGTGTGTGTGTGTGTGTGTGTGTGTGTGTGTGTGTGTGTGTGTGTGTGT
>JARHVA010008704.1:0-175000 GCA_037957365.1 Torreya grandis | reverse complement strand
CAAATCAGATTTCACATAAAAATAAAAAATGGATCTCACTCATTTCAAAACATTTCTTGTAAATAATGAGTCTATACTTATCCTATCATGTACATAAATGATGAATTTTACTATATGTTAATGCAAAGCTTCATATTTTTCTTTCATGCTCAATTTTTATAATATAGGATGATCGTAAAAAATTCATTACTAAACATGTTAAGATACCTTAGGCCTCACCTCCCTTGGATCCTCTACCCTATGTTGAGTCAAGTTTCATGGTGTATTTTACTCTTTCCTAGGTCCATACCCATTTATAGAGAGCCCAATTTATATCATTTATCCCTCCACCACCTGAACCTATTGATTATCTTTGCTCTCCTCTCGTAGCTACTACTACTCCTAAATGGCTAGTAGATAATGTTATTAGAGTTGTTACTTGGCATGCCACCATGCCTCCCCCACCTATTCAAGAACCCCAATACCCTCATATTCCTTCCCATCCTATGCTTAACCCACCCATATAGGTATATCTACAGATGGCATATGATATTTTTGATTAGTTGAGAAACACACCAACTAAGATTCCCATGTTAGAATTGATTCAAAAAGTCAATCTGTTCAAGGACATTATTTATCATGTACTCACTCAAAATTTTATGACCATTGATTAGGTCAATGGTCAACACATTAAAAACTATAGAAGATGTTATTTATTTTGATCATAAGGACTTGCCTTCTCAGTCAGTTATTTATCAAAATTTACCATTGTTCATATAAGCTCAAGTAAAAACTAGTACAGTTAAGAGAGTTATAGTTGATAGTGGTTCCAAACATAATATATTTAATTTTACATTCTTATAGACCTTGAGTATACATATGGAATCCATGCAAAAGTCATATAATAACATTAGAGGGTTTGGTGATATACTATGACATACATTAGGCACCATTACTTTGGATATCATGGTAGGGACCAAATCCCTTTCTATAGAGTTCCAAGTCATGTCAGGTCCTCTTCATTAGAAACTTTTACTTGGATGACCTTGGATACATGTTATGGGTGTAGTTACTTCCACTCTTCATCAATGTGTTAAGTTTCTCCATGAATAATACCTATACACATGCCCAATAGATAATTAACCATTCATATATTGTATAATTACAGAGTCATATTCAATTATTTTTATTGATGGGACACCTCATATCATAGTGTAGTCACCACCTATGGACTATTTCATATAATTTTGACTTATACCCACTAAAGTGGAGTAGAGAAATTTTTTTCCAAATTTTTTTTTTTATGTTCCAAATAAAATGGACTATTTCAAACCATTTGGGCCATAGATCATTTTGAATGAATTAGACTATTTTGAATAATTTGGACTTATACCTCATAAAGTGGAGTGAAGAAAAAATTCTCTAAAAAATTAATTTCATATATTATAAATAAATTAGATTATTTAAAACCTTTTGGAAATGATCATTTTGAAAAAATATGGTTATTTTAAATAAAATGGACTTATACCCACTAAAGTGGAGAGAAAATAATTTTATCCAGAAAAAAATTGTTAAATTTGAAATAAATTAGACTATTTCAAAGCATTTGCACATAGATCATTGTGATTAAACAGGGCTATTTTGAATAATTTTGAATTATACCTATAAAATGGAGTGATTCAGAAGAAGAATTTATGCAAAAATAAATGTTGTATATTCCAAATGAATTAGACTGTTTCAAACCATTGGAACAAAGATCATTTTGATTAAATTGGGATATTTTAAATAGTTTGAAATTATACCCACTAAAGTGGAGTTTAGAATATTTTCTCCATAAATATGTTTTTTATATTCCAAATAAATTGAATTATTTCAAACCATTTGGGAGCAAATCATTTTGAATAGATTATACTATTTCAAACTTGTGGAACCCTTTTAGGCCTTTGAGATCTTTTGAAGTAGCTTTCATTGCTAAGACACATGGCACTATTTGACTAGCCAAATTATGGATGAAAACATATCAAACAATCTAGTTCATCTACATAATAAAATATATTGACAATTATTATTTTTTCATTAGGAAGATCTTGTGAATGATCAAGTGTCAGTATAATAATTTAATAATTTCAAGGAATCTCCAACTATAAATTAAATTGCATTAATAAATAGAGAAAAGTAATTATAAATTAGAATTAATTATTTTGAAATTAATTAAACTTTTTTTGAAACAATTTAGAACTGATTTGTATAAAATTGATGATAATGTTTATTACTAGAGTTATAGTTTATAATTAATAAATACACTTGAAAGAATCATGTAAAATTACATCTTTCTAAACATTAGTTCATAGCTACTAAAATGGATTTTTTGCTTTCTCTCAAAAATGTGATGATTGATGTCATTTTTATTCTCCAATCCTTTTCATCTCCCTGACATCGATTTATAATATATCTACTTAATGTAGCATAAATCATTTTCAATTTTTGGTTTGTAACATAATTCTAAGAATTATAATCAATGAACAATGTGTTGGCAATTAGAAAATCATGTTTGAAGGTCCCTTTAAAAATAACTTCATCTAATTTATTTATGTTTATATTTAATGGCTTATAATATTATTTCCCCCAAACAAACATTAAATTTGAACTTGTGTAACCCATGGCTTGAAAGAGTATCCTCAAATGAATGTCCTGTACAATTGACCAATTGCCAACATGAGAAAAAGACTACAGTGCTAACTTCAAATTTTCATTGGAATGACCTCGAATGTAGTATGACATATTTACAATTTTATAATCTACTTGTTTTCTTGTATCATGCATTTACATATCTTTGGTTTTGTGCACAATAAATAGTAAGTCATCCAACCCCAAAATCAATAGTTTTTTAGAAATCAGTTTTAGCTCCTCCTTTCAAATGTCTACAATTTGTTAAAAAGAAATGAATAATTTATTAATAGTATTATATTATAAGAGATATAACATGAAAATTTTCTAATAAAATGTTTTACATGTTACTAGACTAGTCGTTGATGTGATTTTGGTTTACATTTCTTATTGTAACATATATACATAATGCATTTCATTTGATTCATTTTTTTCATTTCTTTAAATCTTATAAAGATTCATATAAACACATATAAAAATAATTTCATGCTCAAGCACATTTTAACTATAATATTCATTATACATGGATGTACCATTTCTAATACTAGTTATGTAAGACATATATCCATATAAAAGTTCATATTGAATCCTTATAACTTGATTATGAATGTATCATAATCTAAATAAGTCCAATTTTACCATAACTCATTTCTCATAGATCTTGATAGGAATTTAACATTGATCAGATAACATCTATATTATTATAGTAAAGAAAGTATTAGTTGTTTTTATGCATATAATTACATATTTATATGTTTACATAGCCCATCACAACAAACAAAATAGGATTTACTCTTCTAAGCTATAGTTCACTATCAATAAATTCAAATGAATATAATATACCTTAATAGTTGAACCCAATTCATATACTTCCCATAAGACACATCAATAAAAAATTGTTTGAATCAATAGCAATATAATTGTTTCTATCACAATATACTTTATTGATTTTTTATTGATAAAGAACACATGGATACTCTACATCAAAATTTATTGAATTGAAGACATAGTATAACACATATTGTGTTATTTTAAACTATGTTAATTAAACATGTAAGCAACATTTTAATGGGTCAATAAACTTGTAAACAACATTTTAATGGGTAAATACAACTGCATTCAGTCTACCTAATAATAAAATGAATCACACTTCCAAATTCTAAGCTGATGTAAGTCTATATTTTATTAAAATCTATAATCTCTTATCCATGAAGAAAAAATCAATTGCAATGTGTTTAAATAAATAAATATAATCAATATATTCTAGACTTGTATGAAAGTGTATAATAACACATTTATTAAAAGGGGTTTTCACCTTTTTTTTCCTTTTTGTAGCTTGTATGGGTGCATTATTTCATTGAAACTTTGGTTATTTATTCCCTGTAAGGTATTATATAATGTAGTAACTTAAAATTCTTGATAATGATAACTTTATTTGATATTTTTATTTAAAAAAAATTGTCTTGTTGTAATGTTTTACCTTGTTTTATTTTCATGGAAACACCAACCTGAAGAGCTATGTCATGGGTTTTTGTGTTGTAGACACAAAGTGCTAGAGCTTCATTGTGAACTATTTTAATTCAGACATAAATAGATGAAAAAATATTATATCAGTATTCTAAACCTTTGTTAAATAAAAAACTATATAATTGAAAAAATATGCATGATCGTATGTTACCTTCTTCAACTTGTAATGTGTCATGTTTATTGATATAATATTTTTTCATTATTGTTTCTTAACTTGCATGTAATTCCATTGGTGATACACACCAAAATATTGTTAAGCTATTAGGTTTGAAAAATAAATCTTTCACATTTAGATATTGTTAAGATATTATATTTGGAAAATAAATCATGATTATAAAATAATATAAAAAATGTTATGTACCTGGTACTGATTGAAGTAGTTTTTCTTGTATTGGTTTCTTTGAATTTATCCAACAAATTTGAAATTGGATACTAAAAATTATTTATTCTTCAATTTATGTAATTTAAGATAAATTTATTTATAATTTTGTACAATCACGTACCAATCTAATTCCTATATATACCCCTAGCAAGTCACATGGATTTAGATCATTGAAAGTTTAGATAAGTGTCTTGAAAAAGAAGGTATCTAGTTCATTTTTGAATGTCATTGTTTTATGTGAACTAGTCATTTGAAATGTTGGTACGTCTTTGTAGATGTCAAAACCATCCTCTAATCTACTTTATTGTGAATAGAGGCAAAAATCTTATAGCTAAAAATGAGCTCAATATTGAAAAAAATTGATAGCAATAATATGTGTCCAATTAAATCCATAACTATCTAGACCCCATAGTATGACACCCATATCTTGCATGTAATGGAAATCACCAACACAAATTATTGAGAGAGGTCTAAATGGAAAGATAATGTTATGGTTTATGGATATTGAATATATTAAAGGCACTGACAATAAATTTTTCAATCAATTCCTGAATAAATAGGTGAAGATATTATTTATTAAAAACTTTAATGTGATTAAGAATATCAATATTATCAAATTGACATTTAGACCAAGAATGAATATTTCACTAAAGTCTTTTAAATTCGATGGCCAAAGATAAAGGGGCTCATAATGGTAGTTGAATCTTTCTATATCTATCCTGAGAAGATGACCTCCATTATTATGTAGATAAATTTGTAATATGCTTAATGAATCTTGAGATAATGCTTCCCAAACTTTTTTATTTATTGAAATACCTTCATATAGGACACACAAATTGTCAAACCTTTTTGCATAAATTTTATAATTCTCCATTACCTCTTTAGGTGTAATTGTTTGGTCTAGTGGTGGTGTTGTATCATGGTTACTAAAATAATATACAATTTTTGATAATATGTTACTTTCCAACTTCACCTTTTTGCACCAATTAACCATATTATTGTGCCTAGGGCTTTTCAAGAAGGAAATATACCTTTTTTCCAATAATTCTAGTAGTTTTACTTTTTAATTGTCTAAAAGCCCTTGAATATTTCTAAGTACTATTTTACCAATCAGAATTAAATCTTGTTTATCTAAAACATATAAAGTACCACTTTCAAACAAATCAAACACCTTATCAAAACAATCCCAAATAGGTTATTCCATGAAAAGAAGACATTTTATCTCTTATAGTTGTTGTGCTAAATAGTGCATTCATGTGAATAATTTTTTATCTTATTCATCTATTTCTTTCGTATTTTTCTTCCTTATTTCAAGATTATTCCAACCTATCATTTTTATAAGGCTAAGTGAAGATCAAACACTTTCTACAAATTAAGCCCTATAAATTGTTTCATTGGCTACATTATATTGATTACATATTTTATGCACAATATGGAATGGAATATAAGTTTTCAAAAATCTTTCCCTTTTATCACAACATTCATTTATCAATGTATGTGAATTGTATTTCTCCTCTAAAATAATTCTCTATTGTGTTGTAATTGTGTGTTTCCCATCTACAATTTTTAATCTTATAGTTTTTTCTCCATCATATCTTCTAGGACTTCCTTTGATTCAATAAAATTGTCAACATTGCTTGGATCAAAAGAAATTAACAAAGCATCCTTCATTTGAACCTTATTATGTTTTAAAAATGAATGAATTATATCATTCATCTCTCTATCATTAAGATTTATTATTTTGATATTTGTATCCCCCAATTTAAAGAGCCCTATAGGAATGTTCAAGGTGTAATTATTAGAGGAAAGATACCATGTAGAGAATTCATTGTATGTCTCTTCAGAAGTTATGTTAACAAAAGTGTTCCAACCATTTGTTCAATCTTATTTTTCTATACTAGTGTGAGTACTTGTATGGCCTCTTTCAAATCTACATATAAATATGTTACCCTTTCTTGTCTTGTTTTCTTCAATGTTTTTTCTCTCACATTTTTAGGGTATATTAAATACATGTTTGCATGGTGGAAAGTAGAAGAAGTTGTAGCCCCTTGTTCATGTTTTTATTTCAATGTGTTTTATATTATAATGACCAAATTATCTCTATCTATCAATGTGGACATTTGAAGGTTATCATAGCTAATCAAATGAAACCCAAATGTTTCACAATAAGGAGAAAAAATATTTTTTATCAACTCCATCTTACTCGGTCTAAATTTAGTGAAATTAGTTGTAGCTCAATAGAGACTTACCTCTTTTCCATTCCATACTTCCAATTAGAATTTAAGGGCATCTTTAATTTCATCCTTATCATAGGCTAGGATTATTCAAATAGAAAAGGATTTTTTTATTGATGTAGTGATAAATAAGTATATATCTAGATGCATGTTTGGTGATATAAATAATTCAAAATACCAATCATAAAGAGGAATTTTGTCACCACCATAAAATAGAATATGTTTTTGTGAATTTAATTTAATTTTTCATATTTTATATGCTTCTCTATCTAGATTACCTTGGAGTGACTCCTTCTTTGACCTTTTATCCAAATTCTCTTTTAGTGAGGTTGAATTTTACCTTTTAAGTATGGTAATCATTTTTTATCTAAAGACATTCTGGAAAACAATTGAAATGATTTAAATATTGATGTTTTGTAAAATTCAAGTTGCATATTGCATCGGTTCAAGAAATTTTTTTTGTGTTTAAGGAGTGATTAAATGTATATCAGCAAATGTTAATTTTAAACTAAAATAAAAAATAAATATTTAATCTTCATAATATATATATATATATATATATATGTATATTAACTCACACTTTAACTAATAAGCCATGACCAAATAAAAAATAAATTATGTGCACCAACAAATATAGTCTGATGGGCAAAGGAATCTGTAAATATTTTTTTTAAAGGAGAAATAAGGGGAAGCATATTTATAATATGTGTCAAAACACCCATCAATAGGTACATTCAATGCATCTCATAGGAGATACCTTTAAATAATTCAAAAGACTAAATTTTTCTTACAAGAGTGAATTTTAAGTCCTCCTGTGTACATGCTCTTTCCACCTTAATTTGGTTAAATAGTTTTTCCCTTAATGGTGCTTTTAATATCTTCAAAGTATCTATTAAGAGATACCTTCAATTTAATCATGAAGGTATTATAAGAACCTCAAAGTAATATCCTATTGGATACCTTGAGTATGAACTTGTCTAGAGTTATTGAGGTTTGTAATTTCTTCAAGGTATCTCCTAGGAAATACTTGAAGTTACCTATGAAGGAATCTCCTAGTTGATACTTTTGATGCCTAAAACTCTTACCCTCAGTGAATAATTTACCATGGAAATATTTATAGATTTAGGATGAAATTATTATTTCTAAGGTTTTAGAATATAAAAATGTAAATTGTT
The DNA here is from genome assembly GCA_037957365.1 of Torreya grandis. NCBI lineage: Eukaryota > Viridiplantae > Streptophyta > Pinopsida > Cupressales > Taxaceae > Torreya > Torreya grandis. Next base: position 167,036 of record JARHVA010008704.1, on the reverse strand, counting down.
ACTATCCTAGTCTATTACAATGGTTGTCCATAAAAATGGGAATGTGAAGAAACAAAATGATCGCTAGATGTCCCTTACAAAAGAAATGAGCTTTGAATAAATAGTTGAGGTGACCACTAAAAGAAGAGATTCTTGGATATTCCCTCTTTGTGACCATGATTATTCCATTAAAATTGGAAGGAAGTCTTATAGTCATGATTTAAATTGGCCTCTAGATCAACTACATTATTTTATTAAGACCACTATGGTTGGGAGAAGTGAGGTAGTACCATGTGTCTGATCCTAGAGACATCCCACTTATATTGAATTCAATGGTTTTGGCATCTAAATATCAATGGATTACACCTTAGGCCAAGACTAAAGTTTTTCAAAATATTTTATTGAAATGGGGACCCATACTATCTTCTAATGGTGTTTCTTTAAATAGTGATAACCCATCATATCTCTTGGGCAAGTGCAAATATGACATGTATCACATGGGTACTTCTTCAGAGTAGTTTGGGACTTATTTGTGGAGGTTGAGCATGGAAATTCCATGTTTCAAAGGTAGACAAAGGTTAAGACCTTGTCAGAATTACAAAAAGGGGCCCATGGAAGAAGCACTAAAAGGGGATGCACTAGAAGGTGCTAAGAAATTGTGTCGATGTCAAGCGATCCCAAAGAAAGAAAACAAACACTCAAAAAATTAAAAAATGTGGATTTACAATCCATAATTCCTACTGACTCATAGGGGCATCCTCCTATGGGTGGGATAACCCAAAAATCTAGTACTCAAACTAGATGAAACAAAACTACAAAAGATATAAAGGTGAAAAAATCTATAACTTTTGAAGGGGTGTATGCAATAGCACCCACTCCTCTTCTAGCTAGGTCTTTGTGTTAAGATCCTAAAATTCTTTATCTGGATCTATCATCTCCTTGAAAGAGATTCATTACAAACCCTTAACCATCACTAGTGTCTAAAACTCCAAGTAGGTGGGTGGGTGTAATATTTTTTCCACCTTAAAGGCATTGGGCATTTGATCGAGAGATGAAAAGATGGTATTGTCATCCTAATTTTGCTTATTTAGTCCCTTGATCTGATCCTTGGGAAGGACACCATTATTTTCTAAGTAAGGGGAGGGGAGTCCCAATTAGACCAATTTTTTTATATGTACCCACATTTCTCAAACCACTTGATCTAAGGCATTAAACAATGCTTTACACTTATTTTTTGCCTTGATATAGCTTAAAAAATCATTTACTTTTGCCACTACTTTCCTCCAATAAATCACCCCTACTACCATTAATCATTCAATAGAGCACTATAGAGATTTTGAATAAGGCTATGTGACTCTAGGACCTTTAGGGAGATGAAAGCAATCATTTCATCAATAAAAATGCTCACTTGAGAGGATAAATATTAGACATCTATGATGAATGTTAGTGTTGTCCTTAGATTTTACACCTTAAAGTTGATCTACTTACAATAGGATCTATATATTTTCTAGACTATGAGAAGGATCTCAGTGGCCTAAGGGTGAGCTACAAGGTTATTTTTCAAATTTTCAATCTCTTGGTCCTTGATCGAGGAGTCCTAATATGCCTAGTTCTACAATAGTTGATATGACTAATTTTCATCATGGATCTTATAATGGATCTCATATATCTCCATATCTTACTCTTATAACCTGGTCTCATCATCTCTATGTGAATTAACTTCTACTTGGAAGATTTCATTTTGGATACTACCTTATAACTCTACCTATGCTTTCTTAAGGTTAATATCATTAGCCTTATCCTCAATATTGAGGTTGTTGACCATTATTTTACTCTTGAGAGATCTATATTAGTATTCTCTAGCTTATAGGCACCTTAACATAGTTCATTATCATAGATTTTTACATCTCCTCCAAAATCTTGATTTTATTAGTGGGATAAGTTTGACTAAGGTTAAGGTCAATAACTTGGATAACATAGTCCCTTAGTTATAACTACTCAAGGGAACTTAGTACTTGTGGATTTAAGTAGATGACCATAAGAGATTACTATAATTGGTCATAAAATGACTGAATGTGAGCTTGGACATAATCCTTGGCTTGTTTTCCCCTATTATTTTACACTTGGGCCTTTTAGGATACCATTTCTACATCCACTTACTGCTAGAACTAGTTTAGTGCTTGAATGGTCTCTCCCATAAAGGGGGTCCCTTGTGGAATCATGAACATGATATCTAATTTTTACTATGAATCAAAAGTCTCTTTGCCTATGGAGGTGAGTGAATAAAAGTGAAGGGTTGGAGGGGAGAAATATGGGAGTCTATATGGAAAGGTGAATGGAGACTACATTACTATGGGGATGAGGTGGAAGATGAAGGTGGGGGAGTGAGAAAAAGGGTGTGGGAGGAGATAGGTACTATAAAAGAGAAGCGGTAGGGCTTAATGATAGGTTGAATGGATGAGGAGGATATTTAGGACAAAGTTATATTGGGTTGAGTAGAGAAAGGTACTATAACCTATAATGGGGATACTAGGGTAGATGATGAAGTGACAAAGGGAGTCATAGTGCTTGGCTATGCAGTAGATGATGTTATAACCTTATATGTAGCTAAAAATTGGGATAGGTTAGTGGAAAAAGATGGAGAGGTGGAAATAAAGGGATCCACAAAGTTTTTATTCTTCTAGGGTGAAGTTGGTAGAGGGATAAAAATGATTGCCTTAGTGTGCTTGAGCTAGGATGACCTAGCCATGAGGTGGCTAGAAGGATACTACTATTGTTTTAGGGTTGAGGGATTTGAAGGTGTGGGAGTTAGTCATGTTGAAGGATCATAGGTGTCCACTACCTCCACTTCTTTTTCTTTAACTTTTGGGGGTGTGTCCCATGCTTCCTTTATAGGCGTGTGTTATTCTTATTATTCATACCCCCCATCTCAACCTTAGGAGTAGATTATTCCTCAGACTTGACATTTTCTAGGTGAAACTCATATTAGAGCTTATCTAAATTCTCATCTCAGTCATCATCATACAAGCCCTTCAATGGATTATTAGTTTCAAACTTGTATTTGATGAAGGTAAATTTATTCTTCATGTTTTAAGTTAATTGGGTGAGTAGGCCCTTCATTCTCTTTGATAACTTTTATGTCCATTCATATATTTGGACCTTGACATAAAAAGACTCTCATGATTTAAGGGTGTCTTTTGAAATTAAAACTAGGTCCACATGATTTTAGGGGATGTCCTCTATGGGTGACTTCCTTTTCTCTAATTAGGGTCGAGCTTAATGCTTGTGAGTGTTAACGGTATTCAATTTGGTTTTGTATCCTTTAGATCATAGTCCCATCAGTTGTCTATCAAATAAAGGTCATAGTCTAATAGCTTGGCCATGAAGAGGTGAAATTTATGCCTTTTTTTTAATTTTTATGCCATCCCTTGAGAAGGAGACATAATATACACCCTTTTTCTTCTTCTTGACCCTATATACAAGGTCTACCACATCATGTTGGTGACCCAACTCAAGGGTTAAGGTTCTATCTATCAATGTGTGCAGAAGCAGAAATGGATCTCCTTTGAAACCATGTACTCATAAGAAATATATGTGTGCTCCTCAAAACTAATTAGTTTTGACTTTGTTTTTTAAGAGACAAGCTTGTTGATAATTGACTATCCTAGAAATGTTGATCATTTGACTGAGATCTATGAGAACTAGAGCCATTAACTGCTTTAAGAACTCATATTAGTCCCTAGTCTTTTACATGACATTAGTCCATACTATGATGGGGTCCACTACATGGATAAAATTCTTAGTATCAGAGGTGTTAAGCTAGAGATACTTGGAAATGAAATGGGAATGTTGGTGTAGGATTAGGTGAATGAAGAAGCATGAGTCCTAGAAGGTACTCATTACTAATAAATTTTATAATTCATTCCTCATGTTGGAATAAATGGCTTTGGTAAAGTCCATTCTAAATTCCTACCTCATTTCTTTTGATGTCAATAGCAAGAGCATCCCTAGCTAAAAGTTGTAGATTTTGACATCTCCATCCATGCCTAGGATAAAAGATAGCATAGTCAAAGTGTATTTTCAATGCTACATGGGAAAATTCAACTAGGGAAAGGGTAGAGGAGGCATCTCAAAGACCTCATAGCTGAGTAGAGTCCTCAGGAAATCTACCTTATCCTTGACCTAAGAATACCAAATAAGATGACAGCTCTTGATGTTGTAGACAATAGATTTGGGGTAATAAAGAAGTTAGAGCATCTCTCTCATATCATCTACACTAATTTCTACACTTGAGTGGGTATAATAACAATCACACAAGTCTCAGTGTCATATCTACCTAGGTAGAGAGTAATAATCTCAAGGCATGGGTGTACTTGAGGTACCATGTATTGTGGTAGCATGATTTCTCACAATTTGCATCCAAATGCATTATAATATTTCTTGATTATCCAATCAAGAATTTGGGCATAATTCCCCTCTCTCAAATTCTTGGTATTTTGGTCCAATTTTAGGTTGAATATATTATCCATAAAATGAGTTACCAAAGCTTGGTCTCTATAGGGTTCCCTGGTCACTAGTCTAGTATATGGTACCTTCCCTTTTTCTTAAATAGGGGTTGAAGCAGAGGCCTTGTCCATTATGTGCATAAAGGTAGGATCTCCTCTGGTACCTAAACTATGGGTTCTCAAGTTTGAGGGATGTTTGCCATTGTTGATTGAGGACATAGATGCTTCCATATTTATATCCATTTCAATGACCCTTTTATACTTCTACGTGTTATAATGGATTGATGGTTATTATCCTATTCATTTTACAAACTCTCTTTATTTCCTTCCTAATTGCTCAATGCTTGATCCAAAATCACAAAGTGTCAAGTGTTTGGATTGAAATTAGAAAAGGGGTATTTATACATTATTACCACTTTTAGGTATGTCCATCGTGGGAATCTTTTGGAAAGATATGCCCTCATAAATAAAGGGGTGGCACATAATCCTAAAGAGCCATACGTTAGGGATTTACGATTATCATCATGGGAATTTTTTCATGATGGAGTGTATGATATTAATGTCAGGTAAGGTGCACAAATAACTATCTTTTAGATAATATGTTTGGGGATTTGAGAGAACTGGGGTAAAGGACAGATTAAGAATAGGTTGGCCACTTATGTCAATGACACTTATTTGTAAATGGAAATAGCAAGGGGAAGGGTAAAAAAAATAAATATGGTTTACATTAAAAAGGCCCTTTAGGTCCCTTTCCCTAATGAGAAGTGCCCTTCAAGCCTTTTGAAAGTACTATTTAGGCTATTTAAAATTACCATTCAAGATTTTTGAAATTACCCATTAGTTTTTTTTGAAAGTATGCTTTGGGATTTTTGAAATTACCCTTCAACCTTTTTGGAGTGGCCCTTTTTCCTTCCAAAATTTTGTTCTAAATTTTTCCCTAATGAAAAGTTATATTTAGACATTATAAAATTTCCCTTAAACCCTTTTTGAAAAGACCCTTTGGGTTATTTATCATTGTTTCTTTGGCCTATGAAATAATTCGCCCAAGATAATTTCCCTAAGACATTGATTTCCTTAAACTATTTTTGTGCCACAGTCACTTTTACATGTTGAAAACTTTAATCTATGTTCCCAAGCCCTAAATTTAATATTTCTTATTGTCTTCAAGAATAAATCTCACTCTCTAATAACTGACATTATCCAATTTTGAGATCATTCATGCTTATTGTGGTTTTACATTATTCTTGACTCTCATTTGGATTAATGGACATGTTTTCAGATGATCATGGTTTTACCACTTCCAATGTTGCTTGTGTTTCTATATTACAAGTTCAATGGAATTTTATTTGGAAATTAACATGATTATGGTCTTTGTTCTTCAATTTTAAATTGATTTTTTATTAGCTTTTGGTTGGTCAAATCATGATTAAATCTTAGGCTAATTTGTTTAGCCTAAAGTCCTTCTTTTGGACTTTAATATTTCCTATTGTCTCTAAGAACCAATCTCTCTCACTATCAAGTGACATTTTCCAATTTGGAGATCATTCATACCTATTATGATTGTACATTATTCCTGACTCTCATTTCAATTAATGGACATGTTTTTAGATGATCATAGTTTTACCCCTTCCAATGTTGCTTGTGTTTCTATATAGAAAGTTCAATAAAATTTTATTTGGAAATAAACATGATTAGGGTCTTTGTGCTTCAATTTTAAATTGATATTTTATTAGCTTTTGGTTGGTCAAATCATGATTAATATTAGACTTATTTATTTAACCTAAATTCCATTTTGTGGATTTTTATTTTAAGTAACAAGTGGAATTTTCCTTTACATGGAAGTCACTACTACGTTATATTTTGAAGGGGCCTATAATACCTTCAAAGTATCTCCTAGGAGATACCATTAAAACATAAACAAAGTGGATTTACCCATGAAGGTTTCTCATAGGAGATACCTTTTAAATAACAAGTGGATTTATCCTTCATGGAACAAATGGAATTTTCCTTTACATGGAAGGAACTACTAGGTGACTTTTTGAAGGCCTTTGCATTACTTTTAAGGTATCACCTTGCAGATACCTTTCAAACATGTGCAAGAGTGGATTTCCCCTACTATAGAAGCAAAAATAAATAAATAATAGATAGAGATAATTTCCCACTCCAAATATAATAGAACATCACATCCTATTCATTATAGATGGAGACTAAATATATAAGGCCACAAGAGGGCACATACAAAGCACACTTTCACACACATGAGATATTCAATATAAAATTTGCTAATTTTTATATTCATAGTCTATTAAAATGGTGTATAAAAATATGATAACTCAAAAAAATGATATCCAACCCCTTATAAATGGGAAAAGACTACAATATGTAGGTGAGGATCCTGAGATGATCCCACATATTCTCTTTTAGAGATGTCCCTATTATGTTGCATCTAATGGCCCTAATCCTCCTAAAAATTACTAGCTTACACTTTAAGCTAAGCTTAAAGTGTTTCAAAATATTTACTCATGAGGATAAACCAACACCTTCATTGAATGAAAATCTTCTAAGCTCTAAAAACCCATCCTACTTTTGGGTAAACATGGAGATGACATGCATCAAGTTGCACTTCTATAGAGGGACTAAAGACTCCTTTGTGAGATCAAGTATAGGGATATCATGTGTTAAACTGACACATATTCAGAGTGACATGGAAGTCTCTTTCTATATGAGCACCAAAATACCATTCATTAGAAGTATATGAGGGATATGACTTGGATAAAATTTGAAATTAAGCCTAAAGAAGAAAAAAGTTGAAAGGGGTACTACTAAAAGGTGATGAGGAACTACTAAATACATAGTGAATTTGAAACTAGAAATGAACTACTCCAAAATAAAAAATGTGGATTTTTAAGGCAAAGTTCCAAGTGATTCATAAGGGCATCCACAAAAAACTTTGACACTTAGACCATTTAAAGTTAAACTACAAAAATGGGTGAAAGGTTTGGAAACCTATAATTTTTGAAGGGTTGCCTACGCATATGGAGAAGGTTTCAAAATTTATATGGGGGTGATGCAATTTTCCCATAGAGGTTTTATCACATGTAAGTTACAATATTTTTATTATCATTTCCCATTCTCTTGATCAGTCAGATCAAGCTCTTATTTGTAGACTCCACAAATTAATTTACCTATGGGTATTAATTGGATGATGTTTTCAAGAAAATTCCATTCCATATTATGATTGAGAAATGGGAATGGAGATAGTGGGAAGAGGCTAGTACTTCATAATAAGAAAAATGGTGAAAGGGGCCTGAAGATAGAAAAAATGATGAAAGGGGGGATAAGCTGAGAGATACTAAGGAAATGCTTAATATCGAATGAATCTTAGGTCATAACTTGAACTGCTCTAAAATTATCAATTGTGGATTTAAGATCCATAGTTATTTTTGACTCATATGGGAGTTTTCTTATGGATGGAAGAATCCAAAAAATTCTAGTGCTCAGACTAGTCAAGGTAGAAAGAAGTCTTCAAAAATAGGGGTAAGATTGGCATTTATAACTTTTTCATGGCTTCCTATAAGGGTGCTCATTCTTCCTCCTTTATTTGGGTATTTTTATTGAAAGCCTCAAAGTCTCTATACAAGTCAAATATCTCCTTAATGGAGATTTTCCCCAAGCTTTCAACTACCACTAGTGTTTGAAACTCTAGCTGGGTAAGTGGGTGTAAAATCTTATCAACTTTGAAAGCATCAAGTTTTTGATTGAGGGATGTTAAAATAGACAAGTCATTTTGCTTTTACTTGAGTAGCACCTTGAATTGATCCTTATTGAGAACACTATTTTTACTTGAGAAAGGATATGAGAGCCCTAAGTAGACCAATATTTCTATGTATCCCTTCTTTTTCTAGACCACTTGTTTCAAGGCATTGAGGAATGTCTTACATTTTCTTATTTCCTTATTATATATTTTGAACTCATTCACTTTTGCCACCACCTACTTTTGATCGACCACACATGTTATCTAAAAATCCTTAAGAGAGGTGATAAAAATATTTTGGACTAGGATTTATGAGTTTGGGACCTTAGGGGTGACAAAGGTGATTACTTAGTTTACATATAAGCTCACCTAGGCTATAAACTTCTACACATTGGTGATGAAAACAAGTGCCACTTTCAAGTTTTTTACTATGACATTGATCCATTCCTCATAAGACTTGTATAGTTTATGGATTAGGGGAGGGATTTTTTTCCCTAAGGGTGAGAGGTGAGGTCATTCTTTAGTCTCTTAATCTCTGGGTTCTTAACCAAGGAGTATTGTTGTATCAATTTCTAGAGTAATTGGAGTGCCCACTCTACATTGAAGATATTCTTGTGAATTGTAGCCAATCTTACTTTTGCTTCTTAAAATTTTGTCTTAGCAGCCATCCACTTGTCAACCTCAACTTGGAATATTTTTATTATGATGTGGCTTTAGAATTTAATTGTTACCTAGTTAAGGTTAGTATCTTTGGATTTAACCATAGCCTTGAGGCATTCAATCATGGCCTTGACCTTGATGAGCTCCTTCTAGAATTTCTCAAACTAATGGGCTACCTTGATGTAGTCCATAGTTACTAACCTCTACATTTCTTCTATAATCTCAACCTTACCAATGAGTCAAGCTTGTCTAAGGTTAAGCCCAATGGCTTGGATGGTTTAATCCACTGGTTACATCTTTTCTTGGGGCTTAATTAGTTGAGTGGATATATGGGTGACTAAGAAGGAATACTTTCTATGGTCTTAAAAAGACCACATGTGGGGTTAGGATTCATCTTTAGCTCATTATCACCTCTTATTTTCCATCTAGGTTGCATGGGCCACCCTCACTACATCCATTTGTTGCTAATGTTGTTTTGGCACTTGCATGATTTCACCCACAAAAGGGTTTCCAGAATGGGATGGTTAGCTACTACTATGAATCAGTGGACCCTATTCCTATAGGAGTGAGTGAATGAATAATGAGGGATGAAGGTGAAAATGGTGGGAGTCCATGAGGTAGGGAGAATGGTGACTTTATGATCAGTGAGGATGAGGTGGATAATGATGGTGGGGGAGTGAGAAAAGGAATGAGGGAAGAGATGGGAAAGGTAGAAGAGAATGGGTCAAATTTGATAGTGGGTTGAAGGGATAAGGAAAATATTAGAGATAATGAAGTGTCAAGTTAGGTAGTGTGAATTATCATAACCTATAGTGGGGTTGTCAAGGTTGAATTAGGGGTGATGAGAAGAGCCAAAGGGCTTGATCAGGTGGTATCTATCACCATAACTTGTATTGGAGTTGTGAAGGGAAATGGTGAAGTGGTAAGGAGGTAAAGGTAGAAAGGAGAGGATCGATAAGTTGGGTCTTCTTCTATGGAGGGGATATTGGTGGGTTATAAATTGATGCCTTGATCTACTTGAGCTAAGATGATCCAACTGTGAGATGCCCAAGGAGCACCTATTGCTACTGTAGGGCCATGACATAGGGGTAGGGATGATGGCTATATCAGTGGGGGCTAGGCCACCATGACTTGTACTTATTTTCTTAGATAAGTGTTCCTTATCTCTTCCTCTTTATCATCATTTGACACCTTCATATTTGGTGTGGAATCCCATTTCATGATATATTCATTCTATTTTAGGTGGGCCTCATCCCACAACTCTTCAAATTTCTCATCCTAATCATCTTCATAAAATGAAACATGTGGTCTATCAAGATCATATATGTATTTTATGAAGGCAACATTCTTTTGTCCACTCTAGCCTAAGGCATTTAGCCATTGCTTCATCATCTTGGATAGCTTCTTTATGGGGTAAAAATATTAGACCTTATCACAAAGAAAATACCATGGCTTGGGAACAATTTGAGAGATTAAGGCTAGGTCCACATAATTTTGAGGGAGAAATTCCATGGGTTACCTCCTTTTCTCCATATATGGTTAGGTTTGATGCTCAGGTGTGATGGCTAGCTTTAATCTGACTCTATATCTCATTGGGTCACAATACCATTGGTAATCTATTAGGTCTAGGCTTAGCTCTACCAATTAAGTTGTGAGGAGATGTTTCTAGTGCCTTTTCTATACTGTGATGCCATTCCATGAAAAAAGAATGTCATATATCCCCTTTTTCATCTTTCCTATTTCATAGAGGGAGTCCACATTATTGATCTATCATTCTAACTCAAGGGTCATGGTCCTATCAATTAGCATACTAAAAATTCAAAAAGGCTCCCCCATAAACCCATGCACTTGAATGAATGAGAAATGGTCCCCCTAGAACTAATAAAGTATGACCCTACTACCTTTGAACCATGATAATTTTTCATTTGTCATTTAGGGGATGACATCTTTCCACCTAAGATCTGTGAGACTTGGAGCCATAAACCACTCAAAAAACTCATATTAGTCTACCATTATTGATAAGATGTGGGTCTAGACAGTGATCAAAGTGATGATGTTGGGGAAAACATTCATATTTGTGATGTTTAACTAAAGATAATTTGAGAATAACTTGGAGTTTTGGTACAATATTAAATTCATGAGGTAATATAGATATTGAAAGGCACTTATTAAAAATAAAATTTGCATCTCTTCTCTCATGGTGGAGGTGATGTCTTTTGCAAATTCCATCCATAAAGTTTCTACATTCTCTATTGTGGTCATGAGAAAGATCACTCCCAAATGAAAGTCTTTGACCTTGGAATCAACATAATTACCCAATATTAATGTTAGCATGGACATTATATCCTTTACATATTGTACAAAGAAATCCAATAGGTGCAAGGGTATGGGCAACACATCCATTATCTTCTAGTCAAGAAGGAATCTAATGAAATGTCCCCTACCTTCCACTTTTGAGTCCTATATGCTTTAGAAGATCTCAATGTTATAGATGATAACATTGGGATTATGTGGGAGTCAGAACATCTTTGATATTATCCACATTGATCTTGACCCTAAGGTGGGCACCTCCTATGATTGAACTAATTTAGGCATCATACATTTTGGTATAGAGGGTGATAATCTTAGAGTAAGGGTACATATTGCGTACCATTTATTGTGCTAAGACATAGTCTCAAATTTTACATTTGAAGGAGGGATACTCTTTCTTACTAATTTTGTCAAGATTTTAGGCATGAGCACCCTCCCTCAAATTTTTTATGTTGTAGACTAGGTCTGAATCAAAAATCTCATTTGTTGAGTCAATCACCAAAGCTTTATTTTTGCTAGATCTCTTTACAGCTGATAAGGCATTGGGGACTTTACCTCTTACTTGGTTGGGGGATGAAGCATCAGATTTGCTCATGGAATATGTAGGAAAAGGGGCTCCTCTACTACTTGAGCCATGAGCTTTCTACTTTCATGGATGCTTCCCACTTCATAAAGAAGATGTAGAAACTTCCATTATCTAATAATATGAAGACTAACTCTCAAGATAATTATCTACCTTTTTTTTGGAAAATTAGTTCAATGCTTTTGATAGTTCCCTTCAATTTTTAGGATTCTTTCTTATTAATTCAATTGTTCAATTCTCTATTCAAACACAAAAAAGGCAAGTGATTAATTCAATGTAGGAAGGGGTGGATTTATTCACTAGTGCCAATAGGTATCTCATCATATAGAATTTAATTATGATCATCACCATAAATGATAAGAGTGACACACATGCTTGAAGTGTTACCTTAGAAGATTTATGGTGATACTTATGGGGATCCATGCATAATGGATCATTTTAACATTAAGTATAGGGGAAATAACTAGATAAACATATTTCAAAGGGTGTTTTGAACATGTGGATAGATTTGGGAGAAGACATGTGGCAATCCCATTAGTCACTTGTGTCAATGACACTTATTTAAAAAAGAAACAATAAAGAAAGGAAAACAAGGGAGAAAATAATGACAAGGAGGGGAAACACAAAAAAGGAGAAAGGAAACTATCTAATATATATAGAGGATGATGAGAATTCAAATGAAATAATTTAGGTTGATCCCATTAATAGGTATCTCTGAGTCATTTCCCTTTACATCTTCTAGTTTGAAAGCATTTCCCCATTGATTGTTGATGATGTAAAAGAGTCTTTTTCACAAAGAATCAAATTTTGCATGTTTCCTTAGTTTAGCAACCCTTTGGTCATATTTAATGACTAGGTCCCTAAGTTTGAGTCCTAGATTAAATGACTTGTCAAATCACCACTTTACTACTTACTAATCCTTACGTCACCCACTAGCTCCCTTGACTCCTAGATTTTGAGTAATTTAGTAATCCAAACGTCCATTTCTCTATTATCTTTGATCTCAATAGCATTTAGGAGTATTATGTAGGGATTTTTTATGACACTAGCATCACCACTTTGTGATGAAGGCTATCATGGATAGGGTGTATTTTATGTGATACATAATAAAATTCAATAGTGACATGGGTAGCGGAGGCATCTCTATGACCTCTTTCTTGAGGAGAGATTTGAGGAAGCATGCCTTATCTCTCAGTGAATCCTAGATTATGTAAAGGATGTTGGTGTTATATACAATGTCCTAGGGATCATATGTGAGCTAAATCATTTCCCTAATATTGTTTTTACTAATATTAACCTTCAAATTGACATTACGAGTGATTATGTTGGCATCAATGTTGTATATCTCTATGTAGAGATTGATGACCTTGGAGCATGGGTGTATATATGGCACCATTTGATGTGCTAGTGTATAATCCCATATTATACATTCAAAAGAGTTATACTCTTTCTTATTAATAATCCTAATAATCTTGGTGTGAGCACCATCTCTTAGATTCTTGGTATTTTGGGCTAACTCTAGGTCAAGTATGTCATCCGTAAAAGTAGTTACTAATGTTTTGTCCTTGAAAGGCCCCTTGGTTGCCTTATTGGTATATGGCACTTTTTTCATCACATGGATAGGGTCTGATGCATAGGATTTTTTCACAACATACTTAGGGTAGGATTTATTGTTCAAGGTATCTCCTAGGAGATACCTTTCAAATAGGCACAAGAGTGGATTTCTCCTGTAAGGAACAAGTGGAATTTTCATTTGTATGAAAGGCACTATTGAGTGATATTTTTAAACATTTTGTAATAAATTTAAGGTATATTTTATGATATACATTTTAAACAAGCACAATATTGGATTTATCCTTCAAGGTATCTCCCAAAAGATACATTTCAAATAGGGACAAAAGTGGATTTTTCCTTCAAACAACAGTAAAATTTTCCTTTAAATGAAAGGCATTACTAGGTGATATTTTGAGGTATCTCCTAAGAAATAAATTTCAAAAATTTAGAAGAGTGGATTTCCCCTTCAAGATATCTCATAGGAGATACCTTTCAAACAAGCATAACAGTGGATTTTTCCTTGAAGAAACAAGTGGAATTTTCATGGAAGGCACTACTAGGTGATATTTTGAAGGCATTTGTAATACCTTAAGGTATCTCTTAGGAGATAAATTTTTAAAATTCACAAGAGTGTATTTATCTGTCAATGTATCTCCTAGGAGATACCTTTAAATTAGGCACAAGAGTGGGTTTCTCCTGCAAATAATAAGTGGAATTTTCTTTTTCATGAAAGACAATATTGAGTGATATTTCAAAACAAATTGTAATAAATTAAAATTAATATTATCACTTGTATTTTTAACCTTGGAGGATATGTAAATGCCCTCATCATCTAAGTGTCATAATGGAAACACCTCTAATATTATGGGCAACATAAGGATGACGTGAATCTCTAGATAAGGCTAGCTCTTTTCATGTACCACTTGGGATTCTAACTACACTTAATTTTGGGGGGGGGGGGGTGGCGGTGAAAAGGGAGAAGGATAATTGAAAGAAAACTAATATATGTGAGGTGATACACTAAATAACATGATTACATCCATCCATATTCATATTACACTTGAAATCAAAGGACCAAATGAACATACACTTCTCCAATCTTGATCTTCTCACATCAATGTTACATTGTGAGGTTATGGATGAATCTGAAAAGCTAAGAGGACTAGGTAAGAGGCATATGAGGGAAATAATGAATATTCTAACTCATTAAATCTTATACATTCCCTATAATACTTCACATGCCTTGAAAGAAAAATCTTTCTAACTACATATAGATGATAAAATGAAATAACATGCTAAGGAAACCATAGTCTTCACTTATGCAAAATTAAACATTCCAAATGAACACAGCTAGCTAAGAAAAGAGGCCTAATAGGCTATTTGAGAGAGATAAAAGCATGAGAAGAGAAAAATAAGGTGGTCATCATAATTTGAGTGATAAAAAAGTGTCAAAATATTATCATAGGTTATAGGTGAATGATATGGTGTTGAATTACCTATGGGTTGGTGCCTCCTTACAAGTTGGTGCTTACTAAAGAAATAGTTGAGTTGGTGCTTGACTAGTGAGGGGTCGATGCTCCTTATGGGATTGGTGCCTTACTAAATTTTTATTAATTGATTATAATAATATATTCCAAGTTATGTGTAATTTTTTTTATCACCCATGAGTATTTCCTACATATACCTTATGTTCATGTGTTATGTTCCCACTTCATGCTCATATGAATGGTTGATTATGTATTATTATATCTCTATATTTGTATGAATGATATATGTAATTAAAAGAAAAGTTTTTAAACTGGTTCAACCCCCCATCTCATTCATTTTTTTTCAACATGAAGTGTTTTATTATCGGGTGTATACTTGACATGATCTCTTATTTAATCAATGTAAAGTAGATTAACTCCTAGTCTTCTTGGATGACTCATCGACCTATTCATTATATTTACAATTCTTGTGAAAAGGGGATTAAAAGTGTATGAACTAACATGTTTTATGAATTTTGGGATCTTATACACCATTTTTTTAAAATTTTTGTAAACTTCCTCTTTTATCTTCAAAAGCTCACAATCTTTGCTAGCTCTCTTTGGCTCAAATGCCTCAAATCTTGTTTCTAACTTCATGAATGTAATAATTATCAATGAATAACCTATAATTACCTTATAAAACTCACATCAACCCCATTTAGTACATCATACATTCTATAACACTCCATTTCACACCTAAGGCTCACACTTGCCTTCATCTCCTAATAGCCCTCAAAACACATAAATATCCTTATCTAGAACCTTATATAGATGCTCATATATAAAAATACAATTTTTATTTCCCATTTTTCTCTTCTTACTTTTTTCAAGATCTCATTATCAAATAATAAATTAATGTGTACTTGTTCCACTTGTTTCTTCTTTCCATTAGCCTTAAATTAGGTCTTTGGGCCTAGGAAAGTAAGATTTGGCTATATAGATCCTTCACACATGTGAAACCTCCAAAAAATATTTTATTTTATTTAAATACCATTAATCATGTTCCAAGCCAAATTTGAGGATATAAAACCTTATACATATGGGTGAAATAAGAAATGGCCAAAACCCTAGCTTAGATGCATGTTTAGGCTTGAGAGGTAACTATATTAGATTTATAAAGAAATTAATAGGTTATAATCCTTTATGATTATTTGGTAAGGACTATACCATCATAATATAAATAAATATATTTAAGGAAAGATTTCCAATATTACTTGATAGGTCTTGCAAATAGGCTTCTCTCATGTCAACAAGAGAGCACTAATATTTTTAGCTTGTCTTAAGGACATATAAATTTTTAAATACTCATGTAGACATATTTTGTGGCATGTATAATAATTTTTAAAATTTCCCATATTTTATTGTGTTTTAAATTGATATTTGTGCTTCCACACATGTAAATACGTACACAAAGGTTTATAACTGTCCTTTTAGACCCATTTCCATATTTTTTTGACTTCACACATGCCACAAAATGTGTTTCTCAAGTTTCCATGGGAGATATTAATATCATTATAACCATTTCCATGACAAAATATTCCACTTAAAGTCATTTAAGTCATGTTTTCTTTCATCGAGTCTTCTATAGAGGTTTATCATGGGTCTTAAGTGTTTACCATCTTAACGATGGTTTATAAAGTACATGACTTAATATAAGAAAAAAATATATATAATATAAAATTAGGAAGACCTCCATAACATCCCATAATATCTTGGGCTCCCATTTAAATCCTTTGTACAATTTTAAGCAAAATAAAATGCTCTTTAGGCTCCTTCACAAGACAAATACATGGTTTAGAGAGACTTGCAATCTTAAGGATTATTCATATAAGTATGAGGCTTGAGTAAAGAAAAAATTAAAAAAATTTGAATTATGAGACCCTATTCAACATCTCCAAAATTCATTTTCCACCATTCACTTCTTCCAATAAGTTCTGAGCTTTAAATAATGACCTCCTGGCATGGAGAATTATGTATAAGACCGAGAGACTAATTTTGAGTCCAAAAGGAATTAAAATTACATTTAATATATTATAAATGCCTAAAATGGATTTTAGAAATATCTCATGAAGTTATACAACACCTTACCAATCATTTTAACCCTTTAAATAGCTTAAAAATACTTTGTCTCCTCATGAGGGTTTGTGAGCAAATTGGCCTATTTGACATTAACAGTCTTGTCCAATATTTTCATATTTCACTAGAGACTCCATAATTTTAAAAATTATTTTCCATTATTTTATACATCCCTAAATATTCATCATAATTCTCATTCACCTTAAAATTAGCTTTCCTCAAGTCTATCTTATAATAAGCATATAGGTCACTATTTGAGTCTCTTAACTGCAACCTTGGAGTAGACCTTCTTCAACTGGGTCTTTCCACTTTGGTGATATAATACAATATTATAGGTTTATATTCATTTTATTCCTCATATCTCTACAAACCCCTTAATCTCACATAATTGTCAAAATTCTCCCTTCTACTTGTCATACACTGGCTTGATTATGATCTTTTAGGCTTAATTAGACTTATTATCCTCTTTAATTCCATTAGTCACCTTATGATTTATTTTTTAACCTATATATGTGTGTTTCTAATTATCTATAATATTAATTCATACTTTTTTGAATTCAGTAATACCCTTGGAAACTCAAGATACTCCCTTTCATACTAGGTTTTGATCTTTGGTGAAGAATGTGGACCTATAGGTCTATAGACACATAGGTCTACATTTGATTTTAATTATGATATTGATAACATTTTTTATTTATTTTATAAAAATATATATATATATATATATATATTTATATCATAGACATGCCTTTTTTCTCTCTTTTTCTTGTAATAGGCCTATGGATGCACATTTGGCAGAGAACCTTAATAAGACTGTAAGTGAGCTTTGTAGACTATGAGGAGTTAAAAAAGGGAGATGAAGATCATGTTATTGGATTTATTAATAAGTTATGGGTATTTATTCATTTGTATATCCATATATATTATGATAAAAAAATCTTTACAAGATCATAACTCTACCCCTTCCCTACATTCATACACCTACAACTTGTGAAGAATACAATGATTGGGAAGGGTTATAGACCTTGACAACATGGAGAAAATCATTTAGTGACATTTTAATAAATTGGTGAGTTATGAAGGTAGTGTTATAACTTTGACAACATGCTTTCAATTATTTGAAACCTTAAACTCAACAACACTCTATTGCTTCAAGCTTGTAATTTGATAAAAATGAAGATTTCTCATCTCCTTGAGCTCACATGTGCTAGGTGAAGTTAGGAAACATTTTGAGATATATATTTAAAATTTACATGACCTCATCCAATCATCCATTTATTTCAATATCTCACTCATTCTTAGAAACTATTGAAAACCATTAATTGTGAGTGATGAGCAAGAATTTTGACTACCTAGACTTCTTATTGATTGTTCATAGAGGAGGGGGCCTCAAACTAAGAACTTATTACAAGTATTTTAAGTCCATAAGTACCCCATAAACTAACAAGTGAATTCCATCATAATCCCTCTCTCCCCCCCACCTGTACTAACTAAAAATTGAAGTGCCTTCTAGAACTACTAAGGAGAGTGATAGGAAGGATGAATAGTTTTTTATTATATTTGAGTTTTAAACATCATAAAAAGCATGGATTTGAACCTATATAGGCTGGAATAAGATATAAGAGTGTATAAAAGTGATATTTACTTTGAAACCTATATATAATTCTTTAAAACTTCTCTTTTTTGTTTGAAAACCATCATTTTTTTCATAAAAACTAAACCAACTAAATCAAAAAGTGTTTCCTAAGCTTCTTCACACCTATACAAATTTGGTTGATGTGTCAACCAATCCCTTCTTTTCCAAGCCCACTAATTTCTTACCACATTCTCTTCCTAAATGTTACAAATGATCAAACAAGCATTTAAAAATGGGTTACAATGTTGGAAATGGTTATTTGAATTCATTTAATGAACTTGTATGGATCATGGGGGACACTAAATGAATTTTAATTGAACCACATGACATGACAAATATATCTCAAACTTTGACCCTCTTTAAACCCCTTGATCAAGACACACTCTGACTAGACAAACATCATATTAGGAATACATTTACCTAAAACTTATCAAAATTAACTTAAAAAATTATAATCATACATTATGATAAATTTTAAAGCTTCATAAGTAAGGTGAAGGCTTAAAAAGACAAGTTTTTTGTTAAACTAGTATATTGTAGCAAAAAATTGTCTAACAATATCCTATGTCAACCACATCACATATAAGAGAAGATACTAAGGACATTCACATGAAACCATATTATTTATAATAGGTTTCAAAAAACATTGTGAGATCACGATGGTTTAGGGAAACTAGTCCCACCAAAATCAACATCCATCTGAGGGCATTTAACTCATATTCTCATTCAAGTTTTGAGGAGGCTACCTAAGATTTTCATCCTACCAATTAAGGATTTTTTTTACTTACAAAAAGGTAAAATAATAAGCACAAATTTATTTATCACACTTAAAATGAATAAAATTAAATCATTCTCTCAAAATATCATTAATAACATAAGTATAGTTGGTTTTAACTCAACAAGTTATTACCTATTTTTTAATAGCCTAATCACAAGTGCCAAGTAGTATTACAATACCAACCAGGTACTTGAATTTATCAACAAGTAGTAAGTTTTTTTCCACACATATAACTAAAACATATGGGACTATGTTTTAATTCATCAAGAACTCGACTTATGTTTGCAACTTAGTTGTCCATGCAAGCTTAAACACAAGTTGAAACAAGAACTCTTACCATAAGAGGGTTGTACCAGCTCAACTAATTACAACATTTGAGCTTATAAAAAAATTAAAACTACAAATAATATTTAATTAACAATATACATGCTTAATATAACCTTATAATATTAGGCATTACCATAATAATTATATTTTAAAAGTAACAATTTCATAATCACCATATAATTATTGTGGTTGTCTTTTTTTTTATATAAATACAGGGTTATTTAAGGCCCCCAGTCATGAAAAAAAGATTACAATAACCATCCATAGAAGGCCATAACCAAAGATAAGACAAAATGCAAGAAACCACATCTAGACTACTAGAGAACAAAAGACAAGCAACCTAATAACTACCTGAAAGACAACAACAACCATCAACTAGTAGGGTAGTAATCTAACATATTCTCTAACTTGCCATTTTTTATTTTTTTCTTTTTAACCTCATATCATACTTCTTGTTCAACATTCATCAAGACTAATTATTTATTTGAGTTTTGTGTTTCCTACATCCTCTTTTCATGCAAGTCCTCTAAATTTTAGACTTTAGACACATGTCCTCTTTTTATTCCTCTGACTAGGTGCTTCAAAGTGGAAGTCTAAAAAACTTTTTTCATCTCTTCCTTGTGCCCTTTTTCATTGCCTAAAGTAAATTTTTCCTCTTTCTTTCTATCTCTCAATTCTATGTCCATCTATATTTTTGGTTCCTCAAAAAAATCTTTTGCCACTAGTGATGGATTAGGTATACTCCATTTGTTTGATTTGGGATTTTCACCCTTTTTTTGCATTGCTTGTGAGTGCCCCTAAGGATAAAATGCATACAGATGACATGTTAGTTTAAAATTGTGGAATCTAAAATTAGTATTATCATATTCAATAATTTTAATATGTTGAGTATTGCCATATTTTAGAATTATTTTATCAAGAACCCCTTTGCCTAAATCTAGTTCAACATAAAACTAGGCATAAGTGCATAAACCTATAGCCACCCAATCACTATCATTTTTTAAGAAAGTCCCCAAAGCATTAGATATATATTTATAATCATGTCAAAAATGCAAAAGCAAGTTAGGAAGATGAACCTAGACTAGAATCTTAGTGATTGAGCGAGTTAGAGGATTAAAACCTAGAAACTAAGGTGTGATAAACAAGCACATAGTGTACCAAAACCAAGGTCCTTCCAAGAGTTAATTATAGTATCTTGTTGATCATCAAAATGGACAATAAAAAATACCTTAGAACATAGAGATATTTCACACTAACTTATCCATGTCTCATGGACCCATTTATATAATGTTGTCATAGATGGCTAGATACCATTAAATCTACAAATGATTGTATATTCCATCAAAGTGTTAAAATACTCATCCACCTCCTCATTTTAGGTCTCCACCAAAGGGACCTCCTTCACTTGATCCAAAATGTAAACTTGAGGAGGGGGAGCACTTTTCACTAGATGTGGGACTATTTTAACTACCTACTTGAAAGATGAAGGTTTCTTAGATGAAGCCTTTGATGGTCCAACAACACCTCTTCTTAGGTAAGAAGTCATGATAATTATAGAGTCCCTATAGATCTAATAACAAGATAAAGGAAAAAGATCCTGAATCTCTTTTCCTTTGTAAACCAGACATTGCACAGACTTAGGAATCCTAATTAATTATTCCAAATACCCTTTTAAATCTAATACCAGATCAAAAAAATTTACCCAAAGGTAAATGGTATTATCTGGTAGAGGTTTTATCATAATTTTTAATCTATTATTCTTTACAAAACTAGCATCTATAAGAGCCAATCATTTTCTTATAGTATTCTCAGGTATCTTATCTAGCCTCAAGTGTAATGATTGGCTTGATTTAGGGACTACCCCAACTTTAGCCACATTGGGAGACTATATTATTATCAACAATGTATCCTCTCTTATGATAGATCCTTATTTATTCTCCTTATATTTAAGCTTTGCAGATGCCCCTACATAGATAGGGACCCACACTAATGCTATATATCCAAATTTTCCTTTGTGTGTTTTTGCTACCCCATCTGACACCTTCTTCGTCATATATCCCTACCCTGCTCTTGCCTCTACCCATCCCTTTTTGGTATGATTCTAATAGTCTACCACCACTACCATAAAATTTTTTCCAAAGAAATTAAACCCTAGTTTGATTTCTACCATCCTTACCCCACAGTGGTTGTCTTTGCTATGTCAAAAGAAAATAATTGCACAACACCTACTTTCTAAAGGTCATGACATAAAACATGCCAAAATTATTTATTTCATGTTTATATCAACATAAAAATAACCATAACATAAAACATAACTTAATTTTCTTATTCAAATGATCATGGGATCCATGCCCCTACCAAGTGGTGATGTATTAGACAAGCTCATGTATTCATTTGAAAAAAATGTTGGTCTAGTAACACCACATTAAAAAATAAATCTCACTTATAAATCCCTATAATAAAAACACATTTTCCCAAGATGGGGTATCTCTAATAAATCTAAAAAATTATTGTCTTTCTATACCATCAAAATCTAATAACAACCCTTCACACCTTGTAGAGACATAAATCATAGAGATTTACAAAATAAAAAATGGCATGTGATATAGATAAATGTTCAAATATTATCATATTATTTAACTTCATGTAATAAAATTTACATGGTATTGTAAACCTTTTTATAATGAAACATATGTCAACATTTACCAAAAAATCTAAGAAATGGAAATCTTCCCCAAAAGATAGTGTGGTAAGAATATTGAATCAATATCCCATGCATGAGTTTTTTGGTTTTTCATTTATTATTTACTTTAAAATTAATAATATAAAAAAACTTTTTTTTGTAATAGTGTAAATAAAAAATGAGTTATAGATTCATTCACATCGAGAGTTGTAACATATAGAAAGTTACATTCACTTGAGTCATGTCATAGAGAGAGGCTTGGTCCACATAATGTCAATGTTCATATAATGGAAGTGTTGATACATATTATTCTCCCTTATAATGACAAGTTATATTATTGAAAACATTAATTTCAAATCTTGTTCTTATTTGTAAAATGGTTGATAGAGATATTATGCAATTTATTGATATAATATACTTGAGAAATGGCTTATGATAGAAAAAAATATTTTTGAGATAAGACTCTTTAAAATGTTAACTAAAATCCTGCACTTTAATAAATTTATGTTTTTTAATCATATATTTTTTAATCCCATAATTATACAAATTAATTTAATTTATTTTGTTAAATAATCTATGTGGCCATAATATACATATTCTCAATTAATAATTATTAAAATAATAATTTTAAATTAGTAATTTTTAAATTACATACATATACAAATTGAATGCATGGAGAGCATATATATATATATATATATATATATATATATATATATATATATATATAGTATAGATTAATTCACTACAAGAATTTGAAAAATGTATCACTATAAAACAAATTAAGCATAATACACAAATTTAAGATTAAACATCAATGGTGTTAGTTTCATTATGTTTGTGTGACACTACAAGTTAATAATAAATCTTATAATAACATATAACACTAACTATCTAACACTATATATGTAACACCATAAATTACGTCTATATAACACCATAAACTATATATAGTTTTACCTCTACAATGTTATATATTACAGTGATATATAACTATAACTATCACAAAAATAGAAACATTGGTGTTAAATATTAAATCATGTATTTTGATTGAATTCTAGATTTTTTTTATAGTGATATATATACCAAATTATTGTAGTGATGGAAAATCTCAAGTCTCATCACTTTCATTTTATGAACTTATGGTGAATATTTATTTTATTATGTATTTTTGACTATGATTCATTTTTAGTAATTGATCTTAAAATTATATCTTTAACAGTATCAAATTAGGTTACTAATAAAGTTATAATCTAAGAGTGTAGGTTCTTTCACTATTAGATTTATATCAATTTAAGAGATGTTTTATGTCAATTTTATATTTTATCATAATTTGTGATGCAGGCTTGCATGGACAATTTTTATTGATGTAAATTGCATTAGTAAATGACTAACCCTAAACATGGAAAGGAAAATACTCTAATTTCAGATACTTTGGTTATAATTATGCAAGTTCTATGAGGAAAGTGAAATTATGTTTTCCACCGTAATATCTTTACTACTATTTTAGTTTATTGAATTAAATTTATTTTTTACATTATAAATCTAATGAATTTTTAGATTATATAAGTATTAATATATAATTAAAATTCATGATTTAAAACATAAATAATATTAAATAACATCATATGTATTTATGGGACTTGTCTTAGCTATTTTCCATCTCTACATTGCTTTATGAAGAGCTTTTGTTTTATTGAAATAATTGTAGAAATAATTATGGCCCTCAAAAGCATGAAATGCTTACAAAGATGAGCATTGTGACTTTTGAGGATTTAATGTATAGTATTTTGAGATTGAGATGTTTAAATTATTCTATTGGATTAAGTGAAATATAGTGGGTATGCATAATTTTTGTCATATTAGTCAAAAAACAAATTTGTTTCATTAAAAATTTTGGGCATAACGTATCATATTTAACTGACTATAATTGATTACATTTTTTAAAACACATCTAGATTATAAATTGATTGATTTGGGTGAATTATAAGATTCTCAATTATATTATAAAATATTAAATTACATGATCTAGATATGGGAAGTGGTATAATTATAGTTAATAATTTGTAAGTGGCACATTAAAGTGGAATCAAAATAAATAATCTTATTTGTCCCAACTAGTCTACATGAAGGAGTCAGATCATTATCAATTGAATGGTGTGTATCAGATGTCCATCTACTCATTTATGTTAGTATGAGAAGTGTAAACACACCATTTTAACCACTTATGTATCTAAACTACAATTAGAATGCATATATACAATCACACATATATTTTACTAGAAATAAACAAATGACCTAATTTACCCACAAAACTACTAATTAAATCTAAAATCATAGTGACACATCCCTAATTGGGGTATTGTATCATATTAAAATATTGATCTTATCAAATGAATCCTAAAGTAAATCAACCCTTTTCAAATGTTATTTCATGAAAATTAAATGAATATTTGATTGATAAATGAATATTACAAGCGTACCATTCTTATAATTACCAATTAATGACCTTGACTAATTAAGCCTAATCTTCTTCAAATAGAAAAATCCATGGATTTGGAATTATCTATTTTCAATAAATTGAAATGGATTTATTACCTCACTTTGGATATGTCACAGAGGAAAGTAAATATAATGGAGAGGAGTGTAGGAAAGGTAGTCTATGACATGGCCACTTACACACTCTCTTACACCACTTATCAAAAATCTTACACACTAATTTAAAACACACTCCAAAAGGACCATTCATTGAAATTTTGTTCTAAGACTTCCTTCCACTCTTCTAAAAGGCCTTAAATGGTGTTTCTTACACATTGGATGTGTGAAATCATGAGTTTGAGGACCCCTTATCCACCATTAATCTTGATCTTATATCAATGGATCATATTCAAATAAAAATTATATAAATTAAGGCCTTCACCTCCATTATAGACAAGCTCTATTGAACTAAACTTAACATGCCAAAATCATACTAGAGATTTAATTATTTTCATACCAATTTCTAAGACAAACCAAGTATAGACAAGGGGAAATGTTTCACAATCATGGAGTCAACATTTCCAAATTCCTCTAACTCTACAAGATGAGCACAAACCTCTTTAAACTAACAAAAAATGTAGCCTCAAAGGAAGGTATAATGATTTTTGTTTACTTTTTACCTGATTCACTCTTATGTTTGACCTTGATAACCCTAGGGATTAGGCTTAAAGTATTATATTTTTCAAGTTATTTTGGTTTTATTTAATAATTATTGGATAACCTTTCTTGTATTCTTGATCTACATAATGGCACTCCTAGTGGGACCCTACACACCCCACAAATTCTTCTAGACCTTCTACATTATGGTAATTGAAAGAATTAATTTATAAATTGGATTATTTATTTTAGAAAATTTTAAAGTCTATTCAAGATGAAAATAGTGATTTTTCCTTGAGTATCATCAGTTTTGCACCCCTAAACTGAAGGTTTCACTATAAAATTTGTGGTTTCTCTATTTATTTTTATTTTTCTATCATTTTATAGGACATTATCATTGATAATTTCACCCTGATCAATGTTTTTACCATTTATTCAATGATTTCACCCTACATTTTTGTGGTTTCATGTCTATTAAAAATTTCTCTATTTTCTTAATTTTTCATAGTTTCACCTTTTTATGACTTCACTGATTTATTCAGTAGTAACACTCTTTTTTTTTGGGGTTTCACCTTTCCAATTTTCATTAATTTATTTGGTGGCTCTATCTTGCTAATTGACATTTTCACTTTGTGTATAAAAAATATGAGACTTGTGCAAACTAATTTTTAACTTCCTTAATGATCCAAAATGCACATTTGTAAACTTCTACTCACTTTTTTTTATAGGACCTTTACATAAAGTGGTTTTATAACTTAAATATTAAACCAACATTTTTTTCTATTCAAAAACACTTCTATTTGGGCATAAAAACAAACAAACATTTCAATTTGGACTTAAAAAGAACACATAGATTTCAATTTGGGCTTAAATTTTTGGTTGTTTATAAGGTCATTTATTTCCCATAATTTTTTTAATTTCATTTGTGTGTTGTGAGGTTAATTCACACATATGATCTCCTCTTGCTAAGGTTACCCATAAATGTGAGTGTGGTAACTTTTTTAATCCCTAGAGATTCACCTAGTATGCTCTTCACTTTCCCTTAATGGGGTTCCTATGAAGTAGAATGGTTATACCTTTCCTTTTTATTTTAGGTTATGTGATTGGGGTGTTATTACATTCTCATGGGTTTTTAGGGTGTGTCGACTATGATTTCATCACCCAAAATTCATATCAGCCCTGTACATCTGACATGGGATATAAATTATTGGAAACTATCATTAGGGCATAACTAAATTACCCATAAACGGGTTTTTTGAAAGAAAAGGGTTAAATCCATGAAGCTAAGACATTATATAATACCATAAAGGAATTAAATGTCTCTTTGAAATGGGATGTATCCCTATATAAACAAGTTGATGCCTATATCTCTTCTTTGACAAATTTGAGCCCTTCAGGGACAATCTAAAAATCCAAGTAAAACTTTAAAGGAGTCCAAAATAAATATGGCAATACTTCACTAAAATCATATGGATGAAGTGATTGTTAAGGGACTAGAAACTCCTATAAATAGCTTAATTATGGATTACTTTATATAAAGCCTATTTTTCCATAGAAAATTCATTAATTCATGTGTATAAAGGTAAAAATACAAAAATATTACCTTACATATATATACGTTTGAGAAAAGGGTGGGATAAAAACACCATCAATAATTGTATTTAATTATTTAATGAACCCTTAAGATTTTAATCCTCTCAAAGGTGAGTATATTAAAGGATCAATGATTTGAATGTAATCCCATGCCAATTTTTAAATTATCCTTGTGATGCTTGATCATTATGTAAAAAACCATTTTTTATTCAAAACTAAAAATGAAATCAAGTCCAAAATATTGTCATACTACACCTACATAAAGAGGCATTACTCTATCCATTTTCCAAGTCAAAAGTCACTCTTTCTGGATGTCTTATTATACCTTATTCAAACACATACCATTTTTGTCTAAACCACACCTTTAGGCTATGAAATTTGAACCAAATTATAAATTCCTAAGAAATTTCCAATTTCAATCTAACTTCAAAACCAAGGTCTAAATTCTTGACCAAACACTATTTTTTATGATGTCCATTTAGTTCAAAACCTAATGTAACTTCCAATTCTAGTTCCAATTCCAAAGTTAAATAAATTTGAATTCCTACTCCCAAAATCAAAACCAAATTCTTGTTTCTATAAAGTTCATACCTAATTTATATTTGGTCAATTATTATTTGAAGAAAATTTGATCTAAACTTTGCATAACTTCAAAAACCTAAGGTTAAAAATCTTTGTAATTTAGTCAAATGGTTTACTACAAATAATTCCAAAGTCAATAGTTCCTAACTAATAAAGTTCATTTTATACCTTCACTAAACGAGGTTCTAAATCAAATAAAAGTTAAAAAAATACCAATACCTAACTATTGATTACTTGTAACCTTAATATGACATAAACATTTGAGAATATTTGAAATACCTAGACCAACTTAGTTCACATACATGTCTTGTTATAACCATTACATAGGTACACCTTTGATTGAAACATTCATCCTTTGATGTTCACCTTAACACAACAATAAATTGCTTTCAAAATTTCAGATCTATTCCACTCAAAACTATGTTTCAAATTAAAACAAATTTTAAGTATCCAAGCTTATTCCAATATGAAAATAATAAACCCAAACATGTCAAAGTATGCACAAATTGGAGTTGTTTATAACCCTTAATTTGATGAATAGGTCATTTACAAGCCCTATGTGTATGATTATTATGTTGAATAAGACATAAATTGATAACACCTCATAGAGGAACAATCTAATAACATCTAAATATAAAACCAATAATAATTCCCAAGTTCTCTATCCACTATTGAACATGATAAAAATCAGTAACACTTCATGAGTGTACCACCTAATATTGAATATGGATAAAACAAATAAAATTCCATACACATGACATATAATATAGATTATGGGCCAAACTAATTCAAACAACACATCTTTGATAACAAGGATGAACATTTTGTAAGGTTGTTAGAAATGGGTGATAAATTTCCCATTAGATTTCCTATCAAATATTTACACTATTTGGTTAGAGCTACTAAAGAGACACCCCTTACATTAATAGAAAATCACAAAACATATATCCAAAGGTAGATCCTTGTATCAGGTTCTAATTAATCTCTCACAACATCTAAAAAAGGAAAATGTTAACTTATTGACTCATATTCCCAAATATAATTCATTTCTTATCAAATATAGTATGTTAGTTAGGTCTTGGATACTTTAGCTAACTCTCAAACTACTATCAATATTATAAAATAACCACTTATATATTTAATTCCACCAAATGAAATTACACCAAATTGTTTATCTCATGCCATAATTAACATAAATCCATTTCTTAGTAACACCTTAGTTATATATATTTTAAACATAATTAGAACCAAAAGTAATCTATTGGCTAATCCTAATTCTAATTCCCTCATGGATTCTTCCCAGTATGTGGTTGATAATTATCAAATAATAAATCCCAATCCAAATCAAGTGTTATCCCATACCCAACAAAACATTATTCTAACTCACCAAAAAGTACTTTCTTCCAACATTCCTAATAATTTTCAATTAATTGTAAAGATGCCTAAGTTGTAACATCAAGTTTTTCATAATGTTCCACCTCAACATGTGGTGACCAATCATCCACCTCAATATGTGGTGACCAATCCTCCACCTAAATAGGTGGTTATAAATCCTCTACCTCAATAAGTGATGACCAATCTTCTACCACAACAAGTGCTAATGTATCCTCAATATATATTGTCTAACCAATAAAGTGTTCTTTCTAGCTAACCCCAACTACTTATTATCAAAAATACACTTTTTATAACCAATTTCTTTTCCCTAACTATAAACAAGTTAATTTCATATAGCATATCCTTATGAGTCAATGTCTTGTTCCTTTATGTACCTAATAAATACCATTTATCCCAAACAAACCATTCCTCTATTCATGACATAATTCCTTCCAAATCAACAACACACTCAACAACAAGTGTCTTACCAAAAAAAAAAATACCATATCATAAATGTAACCCCACTCAATAGGTAAAATTTATATTTAGAACCAATTAGGTAAAAATTCATCAATATCCCATACCACTATTATATCCAAGATAAGGTAATCCAACCCTGAATATCCAATAACATATGCCCAATCCCTCTCAATTTTTACTACATTCTAAGACTTTAAAGAGGTAATAGATGAAGTTTTTTCCATCCAAGTAGGAAATCAAAATAATAATTTTAAGGTGGATGTTATATATTCTTATCCATTTGATATGAGTTATCTTTAGATCACATTCCCACATCATTTGAGAATCCCAAATTCAAAAAATACAAAGGGAAGTGTGATCTAAAGGAACACCTAAAAGAGTTATTTGTTGCCTATCAATAAGTTGAATACAAAAGTGTGTACTTGATTCATTTATTTCCCCATAGTTTAGTGGGTAGGATTTAGAATGGTTTTTATATCTACCCAAAAATTATGTGGATAACTTTTACAACTTATCCAAAAAGTTTGTATAATAATTTTTTGAAAAATGTAGAACATTATTTGACAATGGTTGACTTATGTCATGTTAAATAAAGAGTATGAGAGATTATTTTTAGTTACATACAATGGTGGCACACCTTGGCTAGGAAATTCCCACAAAATCTCCCTGATAAATAGTTTCACAGTCGTTATTTCCAATCTATAACTAGACATTGCTTATAATCTACAACTTCATTGTGAAAACACATTTGACAATATTATTACCAAAATATTGAAATTTTAAAAAGACCTCATTGATAAATTGGTAATCAAAGCCTATTCTCAAAACTAGATTTAGAGCAAGGTAAAAATGCCAACTCTAGTGTAAGAACAAGTGAGTACATATGAAAAGTTTGAACTTTTCAATAAGAAAAAAAATGTTATAGGTGATTCAGTCATGAAATATAAGAATATACAAATTATACAATTTCAACTCATTCAATAAACCCCACCAAATCAAATTATTAACTTGTAGTGATAACTTTAAAGAAGAGGTCAATATCAAAAAATGTTTTTAGTGATCTTGGTGAGCCTATCAAGGTTGTGTTCCAAAATTAGTTTTCAACTAACATGATTATTTGTCCAATTTCAAACCATTTCTAGAAGATTGACCTAAACCTAAATCATATAAATAACATGAGTTTTATGAATGTCATCAAGTTATATTTTATTCCATTCATATATGTGTGATGTCGTTAGTGACTTATTTCTACCTTTAGGCCTGAAAAGGAGTCAAACTATGTTATAAGAACATAAACTCACCTTGGTCACCCTCTCATCTTACTTAAAGTTTCAAGGTAGTTCTAAAGAATAATCATAGGTCATCATGCCAAGGAAGCAATTTCAAGTGATGAGCAATGTCAGGGTATGTTATGATAGTTGTCTACTACACCTTATTGATCTTGTGTCAAATATTACCCTTATGATTAGTAATGTATAAGGATCCATAAAAAGCCTTTAAATGGCACTAATGGTCTAAATTTACTCATATTAAAGATGAAAAAATGTTTTAGCTTGTACCCTATCATGAATCCATCTAGTATTATGAGAACCTATAGAATATGGTAAGATCATAAGGGTTAAGGGCGTTATATGAAGTATTTAGTCACCTTATTTAGGTCCTTAATATGTTTTGAGGTCCTTTGATTGATATTAATGTCACATTATTTTGGAACCTTCACTTGAGACCATTTATATTACCTAAAATGGGGTTGTATGATCATAGGATGATATTAGCTTAACCCCAAAACACAAAAACCATAAATCATGCACTCAAGGGCCTCCTTAAACTCCATAGTGCCATGATCAAATTGTTTCATATGCTAAGGCTATCTTTTCACAAGTCAAAGGATTTTATTTGCCACTAAAATGGCCCACATGTGAGAAATAGTGACTCTTCAACTCCCCCATATATACTTCATGGTTTAAAATGCATTTGACCCCTCTTTTCACTCCTACCCACCAATAATTGTTCAAGGTTTGAAACTTGATAAAATGTAGGAAACTAGTATTTTACAAGAGTTTTCAAGCAAGTATAGATCCATATAACATGGATATGGTCAGAGAGAGTAAAGTATATGCAAAGGAGAGTTATTATAGACACCAGGGGAAAAAATATATATTTTTCAATCCAAGAAGATCCAAAAACCAATCCATCTCTTCTATTTAAATCTTTTGTAGCCCTGGACAAATAGTTAGGTTCTTACTCAATACAAACATGAGAAACAAAAGATGGTGAATTCAAATATTATCTAAAGTAAGGGGTTATAATGGATTTACATATTTTGGAATTGGTTTATATATTTATCCATTGTGATTTATGAACAAACATTAAGAACTTAAGGTAGTTAGACTAGCCTTTTACATCCAGACAGGGTCAAAAATGGAATGGTTTTAGTGTATTATTAGCATGTTCGATGAAACCAGTGACTATACATGTCTTCTATATCTCTTAAATGTCCTTACATTTCATTATCCACCCTAATTTCACACATGTGAGACTATGGGATCAAGAAACAACAAGTTACCAAAAGCCACATATTATAAACCATATTTCCTTGATGAAGAACTTCTAATGTATACAGCTAAGAACGGAAATATTTTTGAGGTTTGATGATGATTTCATAAGTAATTATGATATTATTGCATCCTTAGCTAAATTGGAGTGGTTAAAAGGACCTAAAACCCTCCAAATATGCTACCTCCGAATGAGTATGACTATGTAGTTGATTTTTAATGCAGATATGGGTTAAATGTTCCATGGTGATGGCTATGTGAAGTCATCAAGACACCATAAAGGTAATAGAGGTGTTATATTCAAGTATAATAAACCCTTTATCATAGAAAAAATATAAATTATGGATATTATAAGCAATGAACCATGAAATAAATCTCAAATACCTTTATAGACCTATTTAGTAGAAGTTAAGGTTTAGTAGTAGAAGTTAAGGTATTCGTAGAGTCTTAGGATTCAATTTATCACTCTATATGTCTCATTAGTGAACCCCAAATACCTTTCCTTTTTGAGTGTGGGTAAGAGTTTTTGGGTATCCTTATGTGTTCTTAGACATAAACCAACAACCCATATAAACCTCTTAAATAACCTCTATTATTTAATGGTCTCATCAAGCATATTCACCTCACAATAAGATTTGAGTTCCATGTTAAAGTTGCATAGGGTCCTATGACCATCACCTACAAGTTCAAATATTCCTTCTCAATCATAAAGCATAGAGACTAGGTAAAATATACCCTAATTCTATCAATATATATTGATAATATTAGAATTGGTGTCTACTCAGGTATAAGTCTTGTTGAGAAAACATAATGGCCACCTATAGGAGAACACCTCAGCCCATCCTTCAAAGGGTTCCAAAATCACCATATATAGCTGAGTCTCAAAATTTATAGAAAGGTAAAATATTATGAAGGTAGATATCTCAAAGGGTGTGATTTGGATTGAAATAAATCCACTAAGGTCTCAAACATGACATGAAATCACTCTTAGTTAACATAACTAAATCACTACCTATAAGACTATTGATAGTCTATCTCTAACATTGAAAATAAGATGTTATATGCATATGGAAGAGATATCTCAAGCAAAGAGTCAGGGTATAAATATCATGGCTATGAGAGGAAAATAAACTTAGAATATGAACAAGTAAGCCATTCAAGCATGAATAGTGGCCTGAATGCACTCAAATTTGACTAACCAATCATAACAACTAACTAATGAAGATACCATAAAATAAATAGATGTTTAGGTCATCCTATTTAGATGTAATTTGTTTTCCTTGATGTCCCTAATGGTGTGATTAATCAAGAGAGCTATCTAGTCAGTTGGATGTCAAGGACACACAGGCTTTAGTATATGATTGTGAGTAGGTGCTATTAGTAGAGTTATAGAGGACAAGACCAAAGGATATGGTAAATTATTGAGAATTTATCACTTGAGATATGAATCCATCACTATAAATAGCTAAAATATACTACTCATATCTTCACCACCAATTTTTTCAATAATCTACACTATACAATGATGGTTAAACCATAATTAAGAGAGAGAGGGGTTGACATGATGGTTTGGGAGGATAAGGTCAAGTTTATAGAGTGGAAATTAGATAGGGAAGCATGTTATAGTGATGTAGGAGCCACATACACACCTCCATGTGGATTAAATTCCAAAAACCTAGTTTAAGCCTATAAGGTTTAAATCCACCCTTGACCCTCAAGACCCTATATTTACCTTAGGGTAAGATCCAAACCTCCAAATAAGCTAAACACTATGAAAAGATGTGTGGTGATGAATTAGGTCCTAAAATAAGTGTTTGAACTAGAGGAATATAGGGAGATAGTCAAATTCAATCTCAGCACCCTTTCGATATCCACTACCTTAAGCATCCATGTCGAGTTTCCATTTCCAACACTCATATCATACATGGAAGGAGGATAAAGACCCATCACTATTAGGGGGAGTTGGGGACCCTTATGCACTTAAGATCTATGAAGGAAAAAGTGGTATTTAGAAGCCCAACTCTATGAAAATTCACTAAGACCATTAATCCACTTAGGATACTTTCCAAGAGCTCAATGGTCACAAAATTTCACTCATATCTCAATGTATAATTTTCATGGGACCAAGAGATATTAAAGATATTTGAATGGATATATGGGCTATAAATCCATAGAAAAAGGTTTTGAATTGGAGGCATGTACTCTATGAACCATCATTAATATGGTAGACCTCCAAAACCCTCCCTATACCTTGATTGAGACCTAATGGGGAAATTAAACCTCAAATTCTTCCAAATGAGATAGTTAGGCCTTGAAATAATCTTGATCATCTCCCCAAGTCACATGAGCACCCAACTAGTCTAATATTTGGGACATGTAGGTTATGTTCTATATGGATCATGCCTAAAAGAGATACTCTAAGCCAACATATAAGAGAGTAGATGAAGTCTACACATCCTATGTGATTTTAAGGAGGGAAATGGATCCATAAGTCTTAAAAATACTATTAGTGACCACCTATAGAGGAATTTATGTCTAATAATCACTTACAAACATGTCCAAGTGATTAGTTAGAGGAGTGTGCATTCAT
This sequence comes from Torreya grandis, assembly GCA_037957365.1. Classification (NCBI taxonomy): domain Eukaryota; kingdom Viridiplantae; phylum Streptophyta; class Pinopsida; order Cupressales; family Taxaceae; genus Torreya; species Torreya grandis. Next base: position 132,356 of record JARHVA010008704.1, on the reverse strand, counting down.
AAAGAAGAGGCAAGTGGCTCACTCAAGTAAATTCAAGTTATCTAAGGGCCATAAGGGGGGATTTAAATACTATTAAGGGTTAAAAATATTTCATATCTCTAGTTTGGAGTTAGAACTCAAAAACCTTGCCTTTAGGCCTATTGGCCTAACACCTTCCTCAAGGAAATACCACTTTAAGTCTAAAACATGGGATAAAAGGGAGTTAAGCACCAAATAATACCATTATATAGATTTTTTTTAAAGGATTTTAATAGGTGTGATAAATATTATTATATAGAGGAAAGATCGTAATTGGTCACTATGGCTCAAAATTGCCTTATGGGTACACAATGCATAATTATCACTCAAGGAGAAACTTGATGAGATCATAACTATACATAACAATTTTATGGGTATATGAGCACCTTGGAAGAGTTGAATGGCCTTATTTAGTATATATTAGTGGATTTGTCTCATTAATTAAGAGCCTAAACTTTATGAACCATTACTAATAACCCAAACCCCCTTAAACCTCCCCAAAACCCTAATAGTAACCTGGTGAAGAACATATTGGATAAAATGAATCTAAATTCATTGGTATGGTCTAGTAAACACTTGGATATCATATCAAACTCTCATTATATCCCATCCATGGCACCAGTCTATATGGAGTATTACATCAACCCCCCAAAAATTCTATTTTTGCAAGGTTTAGTGATATTTGTAGGGTATAGAACTTGATGGAGAGTTGAAAATAATTTAATAAGGTACTAAGAGGTATATTTAACCTTCTTAAATTATGAAAAACTTATAATATTTCCTAGAAATAGTCATATATATATCTATGCCAAATAGTCAGTCTAGATGTAATAAAGAGAGGTGACCTAGTCACCTTATTAAGGTAGAGTTGTAGGTGTGAGCTACTTGAAAATCCTAAGTCTTGGTGTATTATGTTGTTTTAAGATTGAAATAGGATCACTAAGTCACCTTTAAGGTTTCATTCAATCATCATATCCATCTAAGCAATGATCAAGAAAGAGACTAAGTTACTTGTCTAGAAGGCCTACTTAATCAACAAAAGAGGATGTCCCTAGGCATATAGGGATACTATGGAGTAAATTCATTGTCATTAAAAAATTTTAACTTCCACATGAGGTGATAAAACCCATTTCCTATGCACCATTAAGGTTTTGGTAATTTTCCAAGTCATATTGGCATGCAAGAAGGAGGTGACTACTTAATGCTTCTTGGAGGGGGCCTAATTGAACCACTTCAATGCTTTGTAACTATCATGAGGAGAGATAATTGAATATTATTTGCATACACATGATCTTCATAGGGTCAACCTTGGCCAAAAATAGACAACAATGCCCCAAAATTCTCATTAAAGGACACTCATCACCAAGGTAATACATGAGGTGTGGAGGTTGCTTGTAACTACCAATTAAAGGGATTGTGGTCATTCATGACCTATTAATTATCTTTCCACATTATATTATCTTATAACTATTTTATATATTTAGAATTTAAGTCCATTATAATCCATCTCTTGAATGGCTATTATAAGACTCTCCCAAAATTATATCTTATAACCTCTTTTAATCAATAAAAAAGGATTTTTTTAGGTTTATTTTCTAGAATTAGTGTGTATAAGTTTTTTATTTTTATAAGTGTGAAGTTAAATTATTATTTAGAGGTCCTTTCCTTAACTTATTTTCTATAATTATATCCTATGCAAGTCATATGATGTGCCAAAGTGTTGGTATCTATGTTGAAGAGTAAGTTAGTTGATGGTGCCTTAAATAGACCTCTTGTCCATTACATCCAAGTTGTATACATCCATCCTAGCCTTCACATTAAATAATTATGCTTAGGAGTTTATTATATATATTTTATTAATCCTTAGTCTTTACTTGACTCATAAAGTGTTGATTAAAGATAAGTTAGAGTGGATAGATCAATATTGGTGCATCACCTCATTAGGTTAGGACTCTTTCATGAATTTATCCATCTCTATTCACCCTAAACAATAAATATATCTTAGGAAATGATCTCGAATTGATGCATCATTGGAGTTATCCCCAAAAACTAGAGGTTTGGTCCCCCTATAGGGCACCCACAACCTTTGGACCAATCTCATGTTACCCTAAACTTGGAGAGAAATAAATTATCTTCTCCAAACGGTGTATTTTAGAGTGTTAAAAATATTGGGATGATCAGTAAGACTGGTATTCAAGTGATTTTGAACATATAGTTACATACTTAGATGCCATTAGAGATATTTAATCACTTTAGTGGGAGATCTATAATCAAGTTTCATGCCAAAAGTGGTTAGAAGGTATTCATAGAAAGGTAAGGAAGTTGAGTTTATTGACTTATATTTGGACTTTGATAGGAGAAAGAGATAACCTATGTCTACTCCTAATCCTAAACCCCCTAATTCTTCTACTTCTGCTCAACCAAACACTAATACAAAACCTACACCTCCAATGTCTAGGTCTAGACATCAATCCTTTATTCCCTTCAATGGTGGTGTCCCATTAAAATTGAATCAATTTGATGATATACCTACTATTAAACTTATTATCCTTCCCTATTTCATAAGATAAAACTTAACAAACCATGTGGAACATATTTTAGACATGGATAAACTATGCTTAGTTCATAATGTTACCCAAGATAATGTGGCAATGAGGTTATTGGCCACTTACTTAAAGGATAAATCAATTCAATGGTATAGGGGATTAACACCTAATTCTATCAACACCTAGAATGAATTTGGAGAATAAATTTGAAAACATTTTTAGGATAAGAGTGACTATTTATATTGATTATAATAACACAGCATAATTAAGAGTGCTCCCTAATAGTTTATGGTAGATTTAAATTATAGGTTTCAAAAAAATTTAGATAAGATCCCCATATTAGTCAATTTCACCCCTAATTATGCCTTTTTAATACATAATATCCCTTAATTATGATGTGTGAGTCACTATACAATCTATGGGGGAAATACACTATTGGATGCCTATGAGGTGGCCATAAGGTTAGAAAATTATTAGATACAAGTAGGTAATATTACCCCTATACCCCTCATGCTTTTATTCCTAGAGATATAACCCCTTATGCATATTATTTCTCCCCTACCAACACCAACCAATCATGATCAGTCATATGTCAATCAAGAAAATAGATTGGGTAAGATTGAAGGGATGCTCACGTCATAAAAAACCAAGATAGTGGCCTTAGAGAGGCAAATAATTCCACCCCATAGACATTAACAACCACCCTAGCAAGCTCCACATCGTCCCTATCAATATAAGAAACCTCCTTATTAGCCTAACCAATAGGGTCAAGGATAGATTACTCAAGCAAGGCCTTATAATAGTTATAACCAAAATTTTCCTCACACTTTTAGAGCACTAGTTCCCAACTCAAAATAACTATGCCCAAGAGGGTCAGTGGACCACTCAAATTGGGTATTCACATGAAGTGTCAATTATTTCAAGTGGAGATGTTTACCAAGCTTCTTTCATGTATTAAAACCAATATCCTCAAACACATGACATTCTACCTCTTACAAAACACAAGGAAGGTCCTCCTATGTAACATGGAGACACTCCCTTCATGACTCAAGAAGTTATTCCAAATAAACAAGGAATAATTGGAAGTAAGGCATAATCTCAGACCACTTTTGTTAACTTCCAAGAAGGAGAACATTCATTTGATCAAATAATAGCCAATCAAATTAGAGGTGCAACCAAGGTAGATAGTCTAATTACATCCCATACAAGGGATGTAATAAGGGCAGTTGGTGATGATTTAGGACTTATAATAAAATAACCTCCACCATCTCAACCACCTCAAGAGGTTACTATTTGAGGTTTAAATCTTAAGACATCACCAACTTAGCAAGTTAAATATGGGAGAAGACATAATCATAGATGTCCATTCATACCTCAATTCACACAAACTACAAGTGGTACTACTATTCCTAAGTTATAGTCTAAGGTCTCCAATTCTCATATTATCATTGTGGATTATATTAATAAATACCATGTTATTATCCTAATGTGGGATACCTTGCTCTTTCTATGTATAAAAGTATCTCCTCCAAGAAGAGCTATCTAAACTCTGATATCTTGGATAAGCAGACAAAAAAGGTGGGTGTAGTCCTAATTAATACCAATCAAATTCATACGTCTTAAGCACCCAAGGTAATAAATCCCCCTCCTTTCTATCTCTCTATCATTATAAGTGATTCCCTAGTACAAAATTGCATAATAGATAGTGGAGCAAATACTTCTATCATGCCTAAGTCTATGGTAGATAAATTAGGGATAAATTATGAACCTAATGCTAAAGGGGTCCTATAATTATATGGGTCTCCCACTAAGACTATTTTTATCCTTATGGATATAAAAAATTATCTTATTTTCTTTTCCTAATTACACTCTATCTCAAAATGTATTAGTAGTTAACCTCCCTCTTTACTTTGCCTTATAATTATCTAGGGACTTCACTACCAAGATAGGGGGATGTCTCTCTTTTAACTAGTATTATATGGTTTTAAGGACTAGGTATGGAAAAAAGGTCACCATGAGGTCAAAACCTATCTCTAGGTTCCATTTAGAGAATTATATGATTGACTTGTCTAATGTCAAATACACTATCATAAATAAGGATTAACACCCCAATAACCAAGATACCATTGAACTACTTGAGGGTATATTAGATTTACTCCTTGATGAATGGGAAGTAGACAACCATTTCTATGATCCATACAAGATCATTGAAGAGGCAGGTTTGGGTGTATATTGTATGTATGAAAAAGGGGCTTCCATACCAACTCTCACTAGCCCAAGCAAATATCATGAAAGAGTATGAAATTTGTTCTTCAATGGCTCTAGATACAAGAATGGAAATGGGGAAGGTGTTATGTTTGTATTTCCTTCCAAAAAAGGTAATTTTTTACCCTAATGTTTCAATTCAATTACACTTTCAACATAGCAGAGTATGAGGCCCTCATCCATGGGATATAATGGGCAAGGAAGAGAGGCATAAAAATCCTAAAAGCCATGGGAGACATCAAGTTAGTAGTTCATCAGGTGAGAGGGAAGAATGCATTTAATAATAAACTCTTGAAGGCATACAAACATAGGGTTTGGGACCTATTTCAAGACTTTAATGCCTTTGACATCACTCCATTCCTAGAGAGGCCAATCAACATTTAGAGTAGTTGGTAGCCATAAGAGCACAATATGATATTCCAAGTGGGTTAAAAGACATCAAAGAATAGTCTCAAATCAAGGTGGTATGTGTAATTTTAGTCTTTGAAAATGAGGTGAGATGACAAGTGTTTGAAAATGATAAGAAATAACATGTTTCTTGTAACAGGAGGTAGAACTCTACTCAAGGAACCAAGGTAGATTGCAATAGTACTATGGGGACCAAATTTTACAATTGAGGACAAACAAATTACCTAAGGTATTTTTAACCTTGGAAAATGTTTTTAATGAATATTATCAGCTAAGGAAAGACAAGGCTATCATATCCACAAAATAAGAACACTATGAGAAAGTTATCATTTTCAAAGATAGGCTAGTAAAACTAGGAAAAGTGAACACCAAAGAGGAGAAGACAACATTCATAAAATTATGTCAAGAGTTTTCAGACATATTTACTTGGGAGTATCATGAATTGAAATACTTTTACCCTATTTTAGCTCATCATACCATAGAATTAGACGTAACTGCTAATCCTATGAGATACATACAAAGATAGCTCAACCCCAAGTGTGAGATCCTCATGAAGAGAGATTCAATAAATCTCATTAAATATAACATAATCTTCCCTATAAAATAATGTTAATGGGTGGAAAATATTGTGCTTGTGAGGAATAAGAATGGAGAGATAAGGTTATGTTTACACTTCATATATCTCAATAAGGTGTCACCAAAAGATCATTACCCCTTACCATATATGGATTAGATTCTTCAAAATTTGGTAGGTTCACAAAGTTATCCTTGATTGATGGATACTTAGGGTATTATAAAGTGTTAGTGAGGAAGGAGGATCAACATAATACTAGCTTCACAACCAAGTGGGACACTTATTCTTATAATAATATGCCCTGTAAACTATTAAATGCAGGAGCAACCTTCTAAAGGGAAATGGATGTATCCTTCCAAGGAATTAATAATGAGATGGTGCTCATATATATATTGATTAAATAATAATATTTTCCAAGGATCCTCAACATAATTTGACACACTTGAGGCTAGTGTTTTATAGGTACAATCATTATGGGTTTGTCTTAAACCTGAAAAAGTGTATTGTTTTAGTCCATGAGGGTATACTTGTAGGGCATGTTGTGTCAAAATAAGGATTCTATATAGACCCTAAGAGGATATATGTAATCCTTTCCTTTTAACTTCTAAAACATAAGATATTATTTAATATTTTCTTGGGAAAAATCAACTTTATCATAAGGTTCATACTTGGATTTGTAAAAATGGGAAGGCCTTTAACCCACATGCTCAAGAAACACAAAGAGTTTTCATGGAATAAAGAAGGGAAAAGAAGTTTTGAAGCCATCAAGTAGGCCATTTACCAATATCCCACCCTCCTCAACCCTAATATTTTAAGGGTCTTATTCCTATATGTATTCTCCACCAATGACTCTATTTCTACCATGCTCATGCAACAAAATAGTGAGGGTATTGAGCAACCCATAACCTTCTTTAGCAAAATATTAGAGGGGTATGAAGAGAGGTATAATTTTTTTGGACAACATGTAATATCAATCATTATAGGTCTCAATAATTTCAAAAACATGGTGTCTAATAAAAAATATTTATCATGGTGGTTCACCCTAGCATCAAAGATTTCATCCTTAAGAGAGACTTGAGTGAAATGAGAACTATTTGGGTGACTAAATACATATAATATGACATAGAGGTGATTTTTACCAAGTTTTTTATGGGTATGGGACTATTTAATAAAATTTGAATGAGGATAAGGAATTGGTTTTGGAAATTCCAAGTGATCAATAAGTTTTTTCACCTACATCTCCTTCTAGTTATACTCAAGACATAGTGAGATTCCTCCAAATGGGAGAATGTCATATAATCCTATATAGGAAAATAAGGAGGTAATCTATACTATAATATGTTCCTTATGTCTTAATCTTAAATAAGGACCTTGATGGCATGTTCTTGAGGTATTTAGAAACTAGTAAAATTGACAAGCTCCTAGACCAATTTCATGATGGGACCTGAAGGAGGATACTTTAAAGCCAATAAAAAAACAATAAGGATCATAATATTAGTCTATTTTTGGAAAAAAATATCATAGATGGGTTAACAAGTGCCATAAATGTGTTATGTTCATAGGTAAGCAAAGACTAGTTGCCTTGCCTTTCAAGCCAATTCAAGTGGAGAAACCCTTCATGCAGTAGGACAAACTTTATAGGTCTGATTCACCATCCATATAGTGTAGGAAATAAGTGTTTTTTTAATTTTATTGAATAATTTACTATATGGGTGGAGGCATTTTCACTTAAGAAGGAGAATGAGAACTCATTTTTGGAATTCTATGATAGTCTAGTTACCATATTTGGGGTCCCCTCCACTATCATATCAAACAATGCACTAGCCTTCAGTAGTGAAAGGGTGAGTGAGTGTATATTAACCATGGTAACTACATTATTTATTCATCTAATTAATTTATAAAAGGCAATAGGCTTACATATTCCACCAATAATAATTTGATTAGGATCATAAGAAGAACAAATGGAGGACAACTAAAGGGAGTGGCATACCAAGATAAGGAAAATCTTATAAGAAGATAGGATCAATACCAAGAGGTCCACTAAAAATTCAACATATATTTTTATCTATGGAAAAGAGGCAAGGATACCCATATCATTTGATCTACCAACCTTGGAACTTGTACACCAACTTGAAATCATGGATAATGATGCTATGGAGGTGAGAATGAATGAATTAAGGGAGATAAAAGGGATAAGGGATGATGTTATGCATTCCTTGTGTTCAAATAAAGATTATTTATAGATATAATTTGAAAAGAGATCTTATTAAAAGAACTTATAATAAGGTTACATTATTCTCAAGTGAGATGAAGACTGTGTCAAGCCAAGTAAGATTTCAATGTTTGATAGTCTTTGGATTAGACCATATGTTATTACTAGATGTAAATAAAATAATTCCATCAAATTATCCAAGCTGAGTGGTGAGGAAATCCTTATCCCTATCAATGGGGTGTTTCTAAATTATTGTTATTAGGAATCACAAATCAATATTTGTATATAGTAGTTTAAGTTTATTTCTTCCAAGTATTATAGCACACGATTTATTAATTTGCTTTTTTGGTTATGTTATTGTTATTTTTTTGTGTGTATTTATTGTGTTCTTATGCATTTTTGTGTGTCTTTTGATCTTGTCATAGTCTTAGAGGTCTATAAGGTATTGGTCATGAGGTGTTAGTTCAGTTAAAGAGTCTTCATCTAGGCATGAGTGATATGTAAGAGATCTTAGGTCCACTTGACTAACAAGTAGGATAAGCCTTTAGATTCACCAATAATTTTGAATTATTTATACCCTTAAGCCTATAAAGGAAACAACCTATGTTATTATAACCTAAACTCACCTTGGTCACCCCATCATGATACTTGAAGTGTCAAGGTATTTCCAAAGAAGAATCATAGATCATCATTCCAAGGAAGTAGTTTCAAGTGATGAGTAATGTCAAGATATGTTATGATAGTTGTATTCTAAACAAAATTGAGCTTGTGTCAAATTATCTTCTTGTGATTAATCACGTATAATGATCCATAAGAATACTTGGAATGGCCTTAATGGTCTAAATTTACTCATATATAAGACGACCAAATGTCATAGCTTTTACCATGTCATGAATCCATCTAGTATGATAAGAAACTAAAGAATATAGTAATATAATATGGGTTAAGGTTGTTATATGAAGTATTTTGTAACATTATTTAGGTTTGTATTATGTTTTGAGGTCCTTTGATTGATATTAAGATCACATTCTTTTTGAAGCTTCACTCGAGACCATGTGTATTGCCTAAAAGGGGAGTGTTTGACCATAGGATGATGTTATTTTGACCCAAAAACACAAATAAAACCATAAATCATGCCATAAATGTCCTCTTTTAACTCCATAATGACATGATCAAATAGTTTCATATGTTAGGAGTGTATTTTCATAACTCAAAGGATTTTATTTTCCAATAAAGGTGCCCACACATGGGAAATAATGAATCTTAAAATCCCCCATCCATAATTTACGGTTTTAAATGAATTTGTACCCCTCTTTTCCCACATCTTACCCACCAATAATGATTCAAGGTTTGAAAACATAAAAATTGTAGGAAACTATTGTTTTATAGGAGTTTTCAAGTATGTACAGATTTGTATGGTATGGATATGGTCAGAGAGAGTCAAGGATATGTAGAGGAGATTTATTAAAAAAATTAGGTGAAGGAATATAGGTTTTTAAAGCCAAGAATAGACAAAACTAATTGAACTCTTCCATTGAGCTCTTTGGTAGCCTTGGACAAATAGTCAAGTTCTTAATTAATATGAACATGAGAGAGAAGATGGTGACTTTAGCTATTAGCCAGAGGAAGGGGGTCTAATTTTATTTCAAACTTGGGAATTGGTTTCCATATTTATCCCCTATGATTTATGAACAAACATTAAGAACTTAAGGTAATTAGACTAGCCTTCTACATCCACATAGGGTCAAAAATGGAAAGGTTTTAGTGCATTTTTGGATTGTTTGTTGAAACCAATGATTATACATGTCTTCTACAGGTCCTCAAGGTCCTTCCATTTCATTATCCACCCATGGTTCACACATGTGATCCTACTGGAGAAAAAAACATAGAAATTATTATAAGTTACTAATTACAGACCATGGTTTCTTGATGAGAAAGATCCTCCAATGCATACATCTAAGAATGGGCATTGGTTTGAGGATTGATGATGATTTATTGAGTCATTATAATCTTATTGACTCCTTATCTCAAGTGGAGTGGTCAGATGGAGCTCAAACTCTCCCGTGATTCTAACTTCAAATGAGTATGGTTATGTAGTTGATTTTTAGTGCAGATATAGGCTAAATGTTCCATGGTAATGGCTATGTGAAGTCATTAAGACACTATAGAGGCAGAAAAGGTGTCATATTAAAGTATAATAAACCCTTATCATGAGATATAAGATCCATTATGGATCTCATAAATAAGACACCATGAACTAGATCTCGAATACCTTCGTGTAGACCTATTTAGCAAAAGTTAAGGTTTATTAGAAATAGTTAAGCTATTCATAGAATCCTAGGTTTTAATTTTGCACTCAATGTGTCTAATTAGTGAACCCTACATTCCTTTCCTTATTTAATGTGGATAAGAGTGTCTAGGGCTCCCTTATCTAGTCTAGGACATGAACTAACAATCCATATAAAACTCTCAAATAAACTTTCTTATCTTATGTCTTATCAAGAATATTCACCTCATAATAGGATCTGAGTTCTAAGTTAAAGTTCCAAAGGGTCCTCTGACCATCAGTTATAGGTTAAAATCTTCTCGGCCAAACCTAAAGCATCGATACTAGGTCAAATTTACCGTAATAATATCAATAACTATTGATACTATGAGAAAATGGGCTTATTTAGGTGTAAGTCCTGTTGAGAAAACATAATGGCCACCCATGGGAGAATTATGGATCTCATAAATAAGACACCATGAACTAGATCTCGAATACCTTCGTGTAGACCTATTTAGCAAAAGTTAAGGTTTATTAGAAATAGTTAAGCTATTCATAGAATCCTAGGTTTTAATTTTGCACTCAATGTGTCTAATTAGTGAACCCTACATTCCTTTCCTTATTTAATGTGGATAAGAGTGTCTAGGGCTCCCTTATCTAGTCTAGGACATGAACTAACAATCCATATAAAACTCTCAAATAAACTTTCTTATCTTATGTCTTATCAAGAATATTCACCTCATAATAGGATCTGAGTTCCAAGTTAAAGTTCCAAAGGGTCCTCTGACCATCAGTTATAGGTTGAAATCTTCTCGGCCAAACCTAAAGCATCGATACTAGGTCAAATTTACCGTAATAATATCAATAACTATTGATACTATGAGAAAATGGGCTTATTTAGGTGTAAGTCCTGTTGAGAAAACATAATGGCCACCCATGGGAGAATAACTTAGCCTAACCATTAAAGGGTTTCAAAGTCACCATATATAGTTGAGTCTCAAAATACAAAAAAAGGTCACAGATTGTGAAAGTGGATGTCTCAAGGGTGTGATTTGGATTTAGAGAAAGCCACTAAGTTCTCAAACATGACATAAAGTCAATCTTTAGACTTAGGGACATGATTAAAGACATTTGATAGTTAACATACCTAAAATAACACCTACAACAGTATTGACAGTCTATCTCCAACACTAAAAATAAGATGTTATATTCATATGGAAGAGATAGCTTAGGTAGGGAGGCATGGTATAAATATCATGGCCTTGAGAGGCAAATAAACTTGGAATCTAAACAAGTAAGCCCACTCAGGCATGAATAATGGCCTAAATACAGTCAAATATGCCTAACTAATCAAAATGAATAATTGATGTAGATACCATAGAAGCAATAAAGGTTTAGGTCATCCTGTTTGGATGGCATTTTTTTCCTTACTATCCCTAGTGTTGTTATTAAGTAAGAGAGATTCCTAGTGTGGGTTGGATGCCTATGACATATAAGATTCAATATATGATTGAGTAGGTGTTATTAGCAAATTTATGGAGGAAAAGCCCCAAGGATATGATAAATTCTTGAGAACATGTCACCTAAGCCCTAACTCCATCACTATAGAGAGCTAAAATAGACTACTTAGATGTTCATCACCAACTATTTTAAGCATTTGAACTAGATAGAGATCGTTAAGGCAAAATTAAGAGAGAGAGGGGTTGATATGATGGTTTGGGTAGTTAGGTTCAAGTGTATATAGTGGGATTTAAATATGGAAGGGTGATATAGTGATTTTGGATCCACATTCATACCTATAAGTGGTATAACATCCTAAAACCTAGTTTGATCCTATAAGTCCTAAATCCACCCTTGACCCTCAAGACCCCATATTCACCTTAGGGGTAGATCCAAACCTCCAAGTAAACAAAAGGCTATGATAATATGTGTGGTGATGAATTAGGTATTGAAGGAGGTGTTTGAAATATAGGTTTATAGAGAGATAGTCATATTCAGTCTAAACATCCTCTCCAACTCCACTGCCTTAAGCAACCATATCGAGTTTCCATTTCAACCACTCATATCTTGCGTGGAAGGAAGACTCAGAAATAGTTATCTTAGGGGGATTTGGGGTCCCCTATGCACTCAATATCAATTAAGGAAAGAGTAAGTTTAGAAATCCCAACTCTATAAACAATCATTAATATTTTTAACCCATCCATAATGCTTTTCAAGAGCTCAAAGGTCACTATCTTTCTCTCATATCTCACCATACAATTTGCATCAGACTAAGAAATATTTTGGATATATGAAGGGGTATATGGGATAGACAACCATGGAAAAAGGTTTTAAATTGGAGGCTTATATTATATGAACCATAATTAATATTGTAGACATCTAAAACCCTCCTCAAAAATTGAGTTAGACTCGATGGGGAAATTACATTTCAAATTCTTACAAATGATATAGTTAGGCCCATAAATAATATTTATGGTATCTTCAGGTCACATGGGCACCCAACTAGTTTTATGGTTGGCATATACAGGGTATGTGTTATATCGATCATGCCTAAAAGAGCTACTACAAGTCTACATATAAGAGAATAGATGAATTCTACACATCCTATGTGATTTTGATGAGGGAGAGGGATCCATAGGTCTCAAAAGGATTTTTAATGACAACCTATAAGGGTCTCTATGTCTAATAATCATTTGTAAACATGTCCAAGCGCTTATTTAGAAGATTATGCATTCATAAAAAAGAGGTACGTGTCTCACCCAATTCCAAACAAATGATATAATAGACCTAATGGGGGATTTACATACTAGTAAGGGTGAAAAAAATACTTCATAGATCTAGTTTGGGGTCACAACTCATAAATCCTACCTTTAGGCCTATTAACCTAGCACCTACCTCAAGGCAATTCCACTTGAAGTCTGAAACATGAAAATAAATTAAGGTATAAAACACATCAAACCATTATGAAGATTTTCTTCAAGTAGTTATAGAGGTGTGAGAAATATTAGTTTGTATATAAAAGTTTAGAATTGGTCACTATGGCTCCAAATTGCCTTGTGGGTACAGAGAATGCACAATACTAACTCGAAGAGAAACTTGATGAGCTCATAAATATGAAGAATAGTTTCATGGGGAGTTAAAAATTTTGTGAGATATGACATGCCTTATATAGAAGAGATTAGTGGCATTGGTTTATAGGTTAAGGACCTAACCTTTGTTAACCATTTATAATAACCCAAACCACTTGAAACCTCCTTAAAACCCTAATAATGACCTGATGAAGAAGATATTGGATAAAATGAATCCAAATACATTGGTATGTCTTGGTAAACACTTGGATCTCATATTACACTCTCAATATATCCCATCCATGGCACTTATTTATATAGACTATTATATTGAGCCCCTGAAAACGCTAGTTTTGTAAGGCTTAGTGATGTTTATAGGATATATAACTTTATAAATAATTTAAAATAATTAAAGAAAGTATTATAAGGTATATTTCACCTTATAAAATCATGAAAGACTTAAAAATATACCTGTAAATACTCATACATGTCTGTGCCAAACAAGAAGTCTAGATGTGTTAAAGGGAGGTGACCTAGTCACCTTAGTAAGGTAGAGTTGTAGGTGTGAGATACTTGGAAAGCCCAAGTCTTGGTGCAGTATGTTGGTTTAGGCTTGAAAAATGCTCACTTAGAAAAATTTAACATTCCATTCAATCCTTATATCCTTTAAGTAGCAAGCATTCAAGAGACTAAGCTATTTGTCTATTAGGCTTACTTAATCAACAAAAAAGGATGTCACTAGGTGTAGAGGGATACTATGGAGTAAATGAATGGTCATGAAACTTATGTAAGTACCCCATGAGGTGATAAAACCCATTTCCTATCCACTATGAAGGTGTTGATAGTTTTCCAAGTCATATTGGCATGCAAGAAGGAGGTGACTACTAAATGCTTCATGGAGGAGGCCTAACTAAACCATTTCAATACTTTGTAACTATCATAAGGAGATTTAATTTACCATGATTGGAATACACATGATATTAATTGGGTCAACCTTAGAAAAATAAATATATCAACACCCTAAAAGTCTCATTAAAGGCCCCTCATCACCAAGGCAATGCATGAATAAGTGTGGAGGCTACTTGTAACTGGCAATTGAAGGGATTGTAGTCATTCACAACCTCTTCTTTATTTTTAAATGCTAGGTTATCTACTAATTGTTTTTCATTCTTCTATATATTCAAGATCTAAGGCCATTGTCATCTATCTCTTAGCTAGGTATGCTAAGATCTACCAAAATTATATCTTACAACCTCTTTAAATCAATAAAGAAGGATAAGTTTTCTATTTATTTACTAGAATTAGTGAGTATATGTTTATTTATTTAGAGAAGTGTGAATATAAATTATATTTTGTAGGTACTTGCTTTCACCTAATTATAATTTTATCCTATGTAGGTTATGTGAAGTGTGAAAGTGTTGGTAGTTGTGTTGAAGAGTAATGTGGTTTATAGTGCCCTAAAGAGACCTCTTATCCATTACCTTCAAGTTTTAGACATCCATCATAGCCTTTAAATGAAATATATATTATTATGAGTTTATTATAAATCTTGTTTCAATTATTAATCTTTACTTGACTCATAAAGTGTTGATTTAAGATAATTTAGAATAGATAGATTAATATTGGTGCATCACATCATTAGGTTAGTCTTATGTCATGCATTTATCCATCTCTTTTCACCCAAAAAAATAGTAAGTCTTAGGAAGTGAGCTTCGATTGATGCACCAAGGAAGCTAGCTCTATAAACTAGAGGTTTTTTCCCCTATAGGTCACCCATAACCTTTCAACCAATCCCATGTTACCCCAAACCTAGAGATAATTAAACCATGTTATCCTAAGGGTGTAGTTCAGAGTGTTAATAGTTTTACCACTTCATTAAATATTTTATATAAAATGGTAAGATAGAGATAGAACATGTTGCTATAACATCTAATCAAAATTTTTGTATCTACCAGAATCCTTTTCTATAACATAACCTTAATCACTAACATCAAAATCAATGTCAATCCAATAATAAGAATTAAAATAGGCCTCCCAATAATTAGAATCAATGACATAACCAACAACAAAAACAATAACAATAAGTTAAATAGAATCAACCAATCTAACCAAGTCAGTTATAATAATGTCCCCTATAGCTATTATAATGTCATAGGTCACATTACTAGTGAGAATATTACCACTATAAAAATCAACCTCAAGACAACAACCAATAATACCTAATGTCCATCACCATACATTTTAGGACCTCCTCCCTAATATGCTAGTGATCATCCTTTGATTAGATAGATGAGTATCAAAAATAAAGGTTGAACTGGTAAAATCAAGAAAATCAGTAGTGTAACTCATAATGATAGAAAAATAGACAAAAGCAAGGTCAGAGTGGTAGCAACCAAAAAACCTACCATGTAGTTACACATGACTATAACAGGGTTGTAGGTCATATTATATGGGGTAGGGTTAATACCATCTCCATTAATCCTAGACCAAGCATTAATCAGCATAGACCATTACTAAAAAGCAACATTTAGCCAAATTACATAGATAATCCTTCTTTGACCTAGGAGTACATATAGGAAAACCAATAAACTAGGACTTCCCCTTTTGTACCTTATATCGATAACTCATACTTGTGACATGACCACATATAAGTGCACCAACAACTAAGACTTATCTTATCTAGTCCCACACCATTCCCAACATTTGTTAGCAATAATGGTCCAATATTTAATATTGGTTATTAAATCATAACTTAGAGGTATAATATTACTATCCTAGGCCCATAACCATCGTCCACTTTACCTATCATCCAACCAACTGTTCAGCCTCAAAACAAACCATTCACTTCTGACTAAGACAAGAAGTTTGATAGTATAGAAAAATTATAGCAGACACTAGTACAAATTTATTTTTTAGATTTTATATGAATGTTAATAATCCACAAGAAAATCTTCAATGTATTTTTGACCCAATCCACTATTAATAGTGACATATCCCCTGATAAATTTCATGCTTTGGTTGGACACCTAGCTCCAGTCCAATAAGTCACATTCAACCGAAGTGATATTTCTTCCCTTTGCCCACTCCATAATAATCCATTGTATATAGAATTTTATATAAGATGGCATAAATTGAAAAGTGTCTTTATATAAAATGGATTAGGCCTTAACATAGTTTCTCTAAAGCTCATCAAGATTCTTGGGTACACAATGGTAGATCTCCAAATAAAAATGATAACCATCAAAGCCTATGATAATTAGGAAAGAGAATCACAAGGCACCATTAGTTTTCTAGTTATCATTGGGCCTTTGACCCATGATACACTTTACCATGTGCTTGATCTTGACTTATCATACAATATGCTTCTAGGTAGGCCTTAGTTACATGAGATTCATATAGTCTCATCAATGTTGCACTAATGTACCAAATTTTCCCACTCATCGATGGAAGTGAATATTATAAGAGATTTACACCCATATAAACACTATAAACATCTTGAGGCCAAATTTCAAATCTACAATTATTAGTATAACATGAATCCAAATTCTAAGTAGGATAAAGGAAAGGCATGAGTGATATGTAAGAGATCTTAGGTCCACTTGACTAACAAGTAGGATAAGCCTTTAGATTCACCAATAATTTTGACTTATTTATACCCTTAAGCCTATAAATGAGTCAACCTATGTTATTATAACCTAAACTCACCTTGGTCACCCCTTCATGATACTTGAAGTGTCAAGGTATTTCCAAAGAAGAATCATAGATAATCATTCCAAGGAAGCAGTTTCAAGTGATGAGTAATGTCAAGATATGTTATGATAGTTGTATTCTAAACAAAATTGAGCTTGTGTCAAATTATCTTCTTGTGATTAATCACGTATAATGATCCATAAGAACACTTGGAATGGCCTTAATGGTCTAAATTTACTCATATATAAGACGACCAAATGTCATAGCTTGTACCATGTCATGAATCCATCTAGTATGATAAGAAACTAAAGAATATAGTAATATAATACGGGTTAAGGTTGTTATATGAAGTATTTAGTAACATTATTTATGTTTGTATTATGTTTTGAGGTCCTTTGATTGATATTAAGATCACATTCTTTCTGAAGCTTCACTCGAGACCATGTGTAGTGCCTAAAAGGGGGGTGTTTGACCATAGGATGATGTTATTTTGACCCAAAAACACAAATAAAACCATAAATCATGCCATAAATGTCCTCTTTGAACTCCATAATGACATGATCAAATAGTTTCATATGTTAGGAGTGTATTTTCATAACTCAAAGGATTTTATTTTCCAATAAAGGTTCCCACACATGGGAAATAATGAATCTTAAAATCCCCCGTCCATAATTTACGGTTTTAAATGCATTTGTACCCCTCTTTTCCCACATCCTACCCACCAATAATGATTCAAGGTTTCAAAACATAAAATTTGTAGGAAACTATTGTTTTATAGGAGTTTTCAAGTATGTAAAGATTTGTATGGTATGGATATGGTCAGAGAGAGTCAAGGATATGTAGAGGAGATTTATTAAAAAAATTAGGTGAAGGAATATAGATTTTTAAAGCCAAGAATAGACAAAACTAATCGAACTCTTCCATTGAGCTCTTTGGTAGCCTTGGACAAATAGTCAAGTTCTTAATTAATATGAACATGAGAGAGAAGATGGTGACTTTAGCTATTAGCTAGAGGAAGGGGGTCTAATTTTATTTCAAACTTGGGAATTGGTTTCCATATTTATCCCCTACGATTTATGAACAAACATTAAGAACTTAAGGTAATTAGACTAGCCTTCTACATCCACATAGGGTCAAAAATGGAAAGGTTTTAGTGCATTTTTGGATTGTTTGATGAAACGAATGATTATACATGTCTTCTATAGGTCCTCAAGGTCCTTCCATTTCATTATCCACCCATGGTTCACACATTTGATACTATTGGAGAAAAAAATATAGAAATTATTATAAGTTACTAATTACAGACCATGGTTTCTTGATGAGAAAGATCCTCCAATGCATACATCTAAGAATGGGCATTGGTTTGAGGATTGATGATGATTTATTGAGTCATTATAATCTTATTGACTCCTTATCTCAAGTGGAGTGGTCAGATGGAGCTCAAACTCTCCCATGATTCTAACTTCAAATGAGTATGGTTATGTAGTTGATTTTTAGTGCAGATATAGGCTAAATGTTCCACGGTAATGGCTATGTGAAGTCATTAGGACACTATAGAGGCAAAAAAGGTGTCATATTAATGTATAATAAACCCTTATCATGAGATATAAGATCCATTATGGATCTCATAAATAAGACACCATGAACTAGATCTCTAATACCTTCGTGTAGACCTATTTAGCAAAAGTTAAGGTTTATTAGAAATAGTTAAGCTATTCATAGAATCCTAGGTTTTAATTTTGCACTCAATGTGTCTAATTAGTGAACCCTACATTCCTTTCCTTATTTAATATGGATAAGAGTGTCTAGGGCTCCCTTATCTAGTCTAGGACATGAACTAACAATCCATATAAAACTCTCAAATAAACTTTCTTATCTTATGTCTCATCAAGAATATTCACCTCATAATAGGATCTGAGTTCCAAGTTAAAGTTCCAAAGGGTCCTATGACCATCAGTTATAGGTTAAAATCTTCTCAGCCAAACCTAAAGCATCGATACTAGGTCAAATTTACCGTAATAATATCAATAACTATTGATACTATGAGAAAATGGGCTTATTTAGGTGTAAGTCCTGTTGAGAAAACATAATGGCCACCCACGGGAGAATAACTTAGCCTAACCATTAAAGGGTTTCAAAGTCACCATATATAGTTGAGTCTCAAAATACAAAGAAAGGTCACAGATTGTGAAATTGGATGTCTCAAGGGTGTGATTTGGATTTAGAGAAAGCCACTAAGTTCTCAAACATGACATAAAGTCAATCTTTATACTTAGGGACATGATTAAAGACATTTGATGGTTAACATACCTAAAATAACACCTATAACACTATTCACAGTCTATCTCCAACACTAAAAATAAGATGTTATATTCATATGGAAGAGATAGCTTAGGTAGGGAGGCATGGTATAAATATCATGGCCTTGAGGGGCAAATAAACTTGGAATCTACACAAGTAAGCCCACTCAGGCATGAATAATGGCCTAAATACAGTCAAATATGCCTAACTAATCAAAATGAATAATTGATGTAGATACCATAAAAGCAATAAAGGTTTAGGTCATCCTGTTTGGATGGCATTTTTTTCCTTACTATCCCTAAGGGTGTTATTAAGTAAGAGAGATTCCTAGTGTGGGTTGGATGCCTATGACATATAAGATTCAATATATGATTGAGTAGGTGTTCTTAGAAATTTTATGGAGGAAAAGCCCCAAGGATATGATAAATTCTTGAGAACATGTCACCTAAGCCCTAACTCCATCACTATAGAGAGCTAAAATAGACTACTTAGATGTTCATCACCAACTATTTTAAGCATTTGATCTAGATAGTGATGGTTAAGGCAGAATTAAGAGAGAGAGGGGTTGATATGATGGTTTGGGTAGTTAGGTTCAAGTGTATATAGTGGGATTTAAAAATGGAAGGGTGATATAGTGATTTTGGATCCACATTCATACCTATAAGTGGTATAACATCCTAAAACCTAGTCTGATCCTATAAGTCCTAAATCCACCCTTGACCCTCAAGACCCCATATTCACCTTAGGGGTAGATCCAAACCTCAAAGTAAACAAAAGGCTATGATAATATGTGTGGTGATGAATTAGGTATTGAAGGAGGTGTTTGAAATATAGGTTTATAGAGAGATAGTCATATTCAGTCTAAACATCCTCTCCAACTCCACTGCCTTAAGCAACCATATTGAGTTTCCATTTCAACCACTCATATCTTACATGGAAGGAAGACTCAAAAATAGTTATGTTAGGGGGATTTGGGGTCCCCTATGCACTCAAGATCAATTAAGGAAAGAGTAAGTTTCAAAATCCCAACTCTATAAACAATCAATAATATTTTTAACCCATCCATAATGCTTTTCAAGAGCTCAAAGGTCACTATCTTTCTCTCATATCTCACCATACAATTTGCATCGGACTAAGAAATATTTTGGATATATGAAGGGGTATATGGGATAGACAACCATGGAAAAAGGTTTTAAATTGGAGGCTTATATTATATGAACCATAATTAAGATTGTAGACATCTAAAACCCTCCTCAAAAATTGAGTAAGACTCGATGGGGAAATTACATTTCAAATTCTTACAAATCATATAGTTAGGCCTAGAAATAATCTTGATGGTATCTTCAGGTCACATGGGCACCCAACTAGTTTGATGGTTGGCATATACAGGGTATGTGTTATATCGATCATGCCTAAAAGAGCTACTACAAGTCTACATACAAGAGAATAGATGAATTCTACACATCCTATGTGATTTTGATGAGGGAGAGGGATCCATAGGTCTCAGAAGGATTTTTAATGACAACCTATAAGGGTCTCAATGTCTAATAATCATTTGTAAACATGTCCAAGTGCTTATTTAGAAGATTATGCATTCATAAAAAAGAGGTACGTGTCTCACCCAATTCCAAACAAATGATATAATAGACCTAATGGGGGATTTACATACTAGTAAGGGTGAAAAAAATACTTCATAGATCTAGTTTGGGGTCACAACTCATAAATCCTACCTTTAGGCCTATTAACCTAGCACCTACCTCAAGGCAATTCCACTTGAAGTCTAAAACATGAAAATAAATTAAGGTATAAAACACATCAAACCATTATGAAGATTTTCTTCAAGTAGTTATAGAGGTGTGAGAAATATTAGTTTGTATATAAAAGTTTAGAATTGGTCACAATGGCTCCAAATTGCCTTGTGGGTACAGAGAATGCACAATACTCACTCGAAGAGAAACTTGATGAGCTCATAAATATGAAGAATAGTTTCATGGGGAGTTAAGAATTTTGGGAGATATGACATGCCTTATATAGAAGAGATTAGTGGCATTGGTTTATAGGTTAAGGACCTAACCTTTGTCAACCATTTATAATAACCCAAACAACTTGAAACCTCCTTAAAACCCTAATAATGACCTGATGAAGAAGATATTGGATAATATGAATCCAAATATATTGGTATGTCTTGGTAAACACTTGGATCTCATATTACACTCTCAATATATCCCATCCATGGCACTTATTTATATAGACTGTTATATTGAGCCCATGAAAATGCTAGTTTTGTAAGGCTTAGTGATGTTTATAGGATATATAACTTTATAAATAATTTAAAATAATTAAAGAAAGTATTATAAGGTATATTTAACCTTATAAAATCATGAAAGACTTAAAAATATACCTGTAAATACTCATACATGTCTGTGCCAAACAAGAAGTCTAGATGTGTTAAAGGGAGGTGACCTAGTCACCTAAGTAAGGTAGAGTTGTAGGTGTGAGATACTTGGAAAGCCCAAGTCTTGGTGCAGTATGTTGGTTTAGGCTTGAAAAATTCTCACTTAGAAAAATTTAACATTCCATTCAATCCTTATATCCTTTAAGTAGCAAGCATTCAAGAGACTAAGCTACTTGTCTATTAGGCTTACTTAATCAACAAAAAAGGATGTCACTAGGTGTAGAGGGATACTATGGAGTAAATGAATGGTCATGAAACTTATGTAAGTACCCCATGAGGTGATAAAACCCATTTCCTATCCACTATGAAGGTGTTGATAGTTTTCCAAGTCATATTGGCATGCAAGAAGGAGGTGACTACTAAATGCTTCATGGAGGAGGCCTAACTAAACCACTTCAATACTTTGTAACTATCATAAGGAGATTTAATTTACCATGATTGGAATACACATGATATTAATTGGGTCAACCTTAGAAAAATAAATATATCAACACCCTAAAAGGCTCATTAAAGGCCCCTCATCACCAAGGCAATGCATGAATAAGTGTGGAGGCTACTTGTAACTGCCAATTGAAGGGATTGTAGTCATTCACGACCTCTTCTTTATTTTTAAATGCTAGGTTATATACTAATTATTTTTCATTCTTCTATATATTCAAGATCTAAGGCCATTGTCATCTATCTGTTAGCTAGGTATGCTAAGATCTACCAAAATTATATCTTACAACCTCTTTAAATCAATAAAGAAGGATAATTTTTCTATTTATTTACTAGAATTAGTGAGTATATGTTTATTTATTTAGAGAAGTGTTAATATCAATTATATTTTGTAGGTCCTTGCTTTCACCTAATTAGAATTTTATCCTATGTAGGTTATGTGAAGTGTCAAAGTGTTGGTAGTTGTGTTGAAGAGTAATGTGGTTTATAGTGCCCTAAAGAGACCTCTTATCCATTACCTTCAAGTTTTAGACATCCATCATAGCCTTTAAATGAAATATATATTATTATGAGTTTATTATAAATCTTGTTTCAATTATTAATCTTTACTTGACTCATAAAGTGTTGATTTAAGATCATTTAGAGTAGATAGATTAATATTGGTGCATCACATCATTAGGTTAGTCTTATGTCATGCATTTATCCATCTCTTTTCACCCAAAAAAATAGTAAGTCTTAGGAAGTGAGCTTTGATTGATGCACCAAGGAAGCTAGCTCTATAAACTAGAGGTTTTTTCCCCCTATAGGTCACCCATAACCTTTCAACCAATCCCATGTTACCCCAAACCTGGAGATAATTAAACCATGTTATCCTAAGGGTGTAGTTTAGAGTGTTACTAGTTTTACCACTTCATTAAATATTTTATATAAAATGGTAAGATAGAGATAGAACATGTTGCTATAACATCTAATCAAAATTTGGGTATCTACCAGAACCCTTTTCTATAACATAACCTTAATCACTAACATCAAAATCAATGTCAATCCAATAATAAGAATTAAAATAGGCCTCCCAATAATTAGAATCAATGACATAACCAAAAACAAAAACAATAACAATAAGTTAAACAGAATCAACCAATCTAACCAAGTTAGTTATAATAATGTCCCCTATAGCTATTATAATGTCATAGGTCACATTACTAGTGAGAATATTACCACTATAAAAATCAACCCCAAGACAACAACTAATAATACCTAATGTCCATCACCATACATTTTAGGACCTCCTCCCTAATATGCTAGTGATCATCCTTTGATTAGATAGATGAGTATCAAAAATAAAGGTTGAACTGGTAAAATCAAGAAAATTAGTAGTGTAACTCATAATGATAGAAAAATAGACAAAAGCAAGGTTAGAATGGTAACAACCAAAAAACTTACCATGTAGTTACACATGACTATAATAGGGTTGTAGGTCATATTATACGGGGTAGGGTTAATACCATCTCCATTAATCATAGACCAAGCATTAATCATCATAGACCATTACTAAAAAGCAACATTTAGCCAAATTACATAGATAATCCTTCTTTGACCTAGGAGTACATATAGGAAAACCAATAAACTAGGACTTCCCCTTTTGGACCTTATATCGATAACTCATACTTATGACATGACCACATACAAGTGCACCAACAACTAAGACTTATCTTATCTAGTCCCACACCATTCCCAACATTTGTTAGCAATAATGGTCCAATATTTACTATTGATTACTAAATCATAACTTAGAGGTATAATATTACTATCCTAGGCCCATAACCATCTTCCACTTTACCTATCATTCAACCAACTGTTCAGCCTCAAAACAAACCATTCACTTCTGACTAAGACAAGAAGTTTGATAGTATAGAAAAATTGTAGCAGACACTAGTACAAATTTATTTTTTAGATTTTATATGAATGTTAATAATCCACAAGAAAATATTGAATGTATTTTTGACCCAATCCACTATTACTAGTGACATATCCCCTGATAAATTTCAAGCTTTGGTTGGACACCTAGCTC
The DNA here is from genome assembly GCA_037957365.1 of Torreya grandis. Lineage (NCBI taxonomy): Eukaryota > Viridiplantae > Streptophyta > Pinopsida > Cupressales > Taxaceae > Torreya > Torreya grandis. The sequence continues at coordinate 108,044 of JARHVA010008704.1, read as the reverse complement.
CAGTCCAATAAGTCACATTCAACCAAAGTGATATTTCTTCCCTTTGCCCACTCCATAATAATCCATTGTACATAGAATTTTATATAAGATGTCATAAATTGAAAAGTGTCTTTATAGACAATGGATTAGGCCTTAACATAGTTTCTCTAAAGCTCATCAAGATTCTTGGGTACACAATGGTAGATCTTCAAATAAAAATGATAACCGTCATAGCCTATTATAATTAGGAAAGAGAATCACAAGGCACCATTAGTTTTCTAGTTATCATTGGGCCTTTGACCCATGATACACTTTACCATGTGATTGATCTTGACTTATCATACAATATGCTTCTAGGTAGGCCTTAGTTACATGAGATTCATATGGTCTCATCAATGTTGCACTAATGTATCAAATTTTCCCACTCATCGATGGAAGTGAATATTCTAAGAGATTTACACCCATATAAACACTATAAACATCTTGAGGCCAAATTTCAAATCTACAATTATTAGTATAACATGAATCCAAATTCTAAGTAGGATAAAGGAAAGGCATGAGTGATATGTAAGAGATCTTAGGTCCACTTGACTAACAAGTAGGATAAGCCTTTAGATTCACCAATAATTTTGACTTATTTATACCCTTAAGCCTATAAAGGAGTCAACATATGTTATTATAACCTAAACTCACCTTGGTCACCCCTTCATGATACTTGAAGTGTTAAGGTATTTCCAAAGAAGAATCATAGATCATCATTCCAAGGAAGCAGTTTCAAGTGATGAGTAATGTCAAGATATGTTATGATAGTTGTATTCTAAACAGAATTGAGCTTGTGTCAAATTATCTTCTTGTGATTGATCACGTATAATGATCCATAAGAATACTTGGAATGGCCTTAATGGTCTAAATTTACTCATATATAAGACGACCAAATGTCATAGCTTGTACCATGTCATGAATCCATCTAGTATGATAAGAAACTAAAGAATATAGTAATATAATACGGGTTAAGGTTGTTATATGAAGTATTTAGTAACATTATTTAGGTTTGTATTATGTTTTGAGGTCCTTTGATTGATATTAAGATCACATTCTTTTTGGAGCTTCACTCGAGACCATGTGTAGTGCCTAAAAGGGGGGTGTTTGACCATAGGATGATGTTATTTTGACCCAAAAACACATATAAACCAATAAATCATGCCATAAATGTCCTCTTTTAACTCCATAATGACATGATCAAATAGTTTCATATGTTAGGAGTGTATTTTCATAACTCAAAGGATTTTATTTTCCAATAAAGGTGCCCACACACGGGAAATAATGAATCTTAAAATCCCCCATCCATAATTAATGGTTTTAAATGCATTTTTACCCCTCTTTTCCCACATTCTACCCACCAATAATGATTCAAGGTTTGAAAACATAAAAATTGTAGGAAACTGTTGTTTTATAGGAGTTTTCAAGTATGTACAAATTTGTATAGTATGGATATGGTCAGAGAGAGTCAAGGATATGTAGAAGAGATTTATTAAAAAAATTAATTGAAGGAATATAAGTTTTTAAAGCCAATAATAGACAAAACTAATCGAACTCTTCCATTGAGCTCTTTGGTAGCCTTGGACGAATAGTCAAGTTCTTAATTAATATGAACATGAGAGAGAAGATGGAGACTTTAGCTATTAGCCAGAGGAAGGGGGTCTAATTTTATTTCAAACTTGGGAATTGGTTTCCATATTTATCCCCTTTGATTTATGAACAAACATTAAAAACTTAAGGTAATTAGACTAGCCTTCTACATCCACATAGGGTAAAAAATGGAAAGGTTTTAGTGCATTTTTGGATTGTTTGATGAAAACAATGATTATACATGTCTTCTATAGGTCCTCAAGGTCCTTCCATTTCATTATCCACCCATGGTTCACACATGTGATCCTATTGGAGAAAAACATAGAAATTATTATAAGTTACTAATTACAGACCATGGTTTCTTGATGAGAAAGATCCTCCAATGCATACATCTAAGAATGGGCATTGGTTTGAGGATTGATGATGATTTATTGAGTCATTATAATCTTATTGACTCCTTATCTCAAGTGGAGTGGTCAGATGGAGCTCAAACTCTCCCATGATTCTAACTTCAAATGAGTATGGTTATGTAGTTGATTTTTAGTGCAGATATAGGCTAAATGTTCCATGGTAATGGCTATGTGAAGTCATTAGGACACTATAGAGGCAAAAAAGGTGTCATATTAAAGTATAATAAACCCTTATCATGAGATATAAGATCCATTATGGATCTCATAAATAAGACACCATGAACTAGATCTCTAATACCTTCGTGTAGACCTATTTAGCAAAAGTTAAGGTTTATTAGAAATAGTTAAGCTATTCATAGAATCCTAGGTTTTAATTTTGCACTCAATGTGTCTAATTAGTGAACCCTACATTCCTTTCCTTATTTAATATGGATAAGAGTGTCTAGGGCTCCCTTATCTAGTCTAGGACATGAACTAACAATCCATATAAAACGCTCAAATAAACTTGCTTATCTTATGTCTCATCAAAAATATTCACCTCATAATAGGATCTGAGTTCCAAGTTAAAGTTCCAAAGGGTTCTATGACCATCAGTTATAGGTTAAAATCTTCTCGGCCAAACCTAAAGCATCGATACTAGGTCAAATTTACCATAATAATATCAATAACTATTCATACTATGAGAAAATGGGCTTATTTAGGTGTAAGTCCTGTTGAGAAAACATAATGGCCACCCATGGGAGAATAACTTAGCCTAACCATTAAAGCGTTTCAAAGTCACCATATATAGTTGAGTCTCAAAATACAAATAAAGGTCACAGATTGTGAAAGTGGATGTCTCAATGGTGTGATTTGGATTTAGAGAAAGCCACTATATTCTCAAACATGACATAAAGTCAATCTTTAGACTTAGGGACATGATTAAAGACATTTGGTAGTTAACATACCTAAAATAACCCCTATAACACTATTTACAGTCTATCTCCAACACTAAAAATAATATGTTATATTCATATGGAAGAGATAGCTTAGGTAGGGAGGCATGGTATAAATATCATGGCCTTGAGAGGAAAATAAGCTTGGAATCTAAACAAGTAAGCCCACTCAAGCATGAATAATGGCCTAAATACAGTCAAATATGCCTAACTAATCAAAATGAATAATTGATGTAGATACCATAGAAGCAATAAAGGTTTAGGTCATCCTGTTTGGATGGCATTTTTTTCCTTACTATCCCTAGTGCTGTTATTAAGTAAGAGAGATTCCTAGTGTGGGTTGGATGCCTATGACATATAAGATTCAATATATGATTGAGTAGGTGTTATTAGCAAATTTATGGAGGAAAAGCCCCAAGGATATGATAAATTCTTGAGAACATGTCACCTAAGCCCTAACTCCATCACTATAGAGAGCTAAAATAGACTACTTAGATGTTCATCACCAACTATTTCAAGCATTTGATCTAGATAGTGATGGTTAAGGCAGAATTAAGAGAGAGAGGGGTTTATATGATGGTTTGGGTAGTTAGGTTCAAGTGTATATAGTGGGATTCAAATATGAAAGGGTGATATAGTGATTTTGGATCCACATTCATACCTATAAGTGGTATAACATCCTAAAACCTAGTCTGATCCTATAAGTCCTAAATCCACCCTTGACCCTCAAGACCCCATATTCACCTTAGGGGTAGATCCAAACCTCAAAGTAAACAAAAGGATATGATAATGTGTGTGGTGATGAATTAGGTATTGAAGGAGGTGTTTGAAATATAGGTTTATAGAGAGATAGTCATATTTAGTCTAAACATCCTCTCCAACTCCACTGCCTTAAGGAACCATATCGAGTTTCCATTTCAACCACTCATATCTTACATGGAAGGAAGACTCAAAAATAGTTATCTTAGGGGGATTTGGGGTCCCCTATGCACTCAGGATCAATTAAGGAAAGAGTAAGCTTCAAAATCCCAACTCTATAAACAATCAATAATATTTTTAACCCATCCATAATGCTTTTCAAGAGCTCAAAGGTCACTATCTTTCTCTCATATCTCACCATACAATTTACATTGGACTAAGTACTATTTTGGATATTTGAAGGGGTATATGGGATAAACAACCATGGAAAAAGGTTTTAAATTGGAGGCTTATATTATATGAACCATAATTAAGATTGTAGACATCTAAAACCCTCCTCAAAAATTGAGTAAGACTCGATGGGGAAATTACATTTCAAATTCTTACAAATGATATAGTTAGGCCTAGAAAAAAGCTTGATGGTATCTTCAGGTCACATGGGCACCCAACTAGTTTGATGGTTGGCATATACAGGGTATGTGTTATATCGATCATGCCTAAAAGAGCTACTACAAGTCTACATACAAAAGAATAGATGAATTCTACACATCCTATGTGATTTTGAGGAGGGAGAGGGATCCATAGGTCTCAAAAGGATTTTTAATGACCACCTATAAGGATCTCTATGTCTAATAATCATTTTTAAACATGTCCAAGTGCTTATTTAAAAGATTATGCATTCATAAAAAAGAGGTACGTGTCTCACCCAATTCAAAAAAAATGATATAATGGACCTAATGGGGAATTTACATACTAGTAAGGGTGAAAAAAATACTTCATAGATCTCGTTTGGGGTCACAACTCATAAATCCTACCTTTAGGCCTATTAACCTAGCACCTACCTCAAGGCAATGCCACTTGAAGTCTGAAACATGAAAAAAAATTAAGGTATAAAACTCATCAAACCATTATGAAGATTTTCTTCGAGGAGTTATAGAGGTGTGAGAAATATTAGTTTGTATATAAAAGTTTAGAATTGGTCACTATGGCTCCAAATTGCCTTGTGGGTACAGAGAATGCACAATACTCACTCGAAGAGAAACTTGATGAGCTCATAAATATGAAGAATAGTTTCATGGGGAGTTAAAATTTTTGGGAGATATGACATGCCTTATATAGAAGAGATTAGTGGAATTGGTTTATAGGTTAAGGACCTAACCTTTTTCAACCATTTATAATAACCCAAACCCCTTGAAACCTCCTTAAAACCCTAATAGTGACCTGATGAAGAAGATATTGGATAAAATGAATCCAAATACATTGGTATGTCTTGGTAAACACTTGGATCTCATATTACACTCTCAATATATCCCATCCATGGCACTTATTTATATAGATTGTTATATTGAGCCCCTGAAAATGCTAGTTTTGTAAGGCTTAGTGATGTTTATAAGATATATAACTTTATAAATAATTTAAAATAATTAAAGAAAGTATTATAAGGTATATTTCACCTTATAAAATCATGAAAGACTTAAAAATATACCTGTAAATACTCATACATGTCTGTGCCAAACAAGAAGTCTAGATGTGTTAAAGGGAGGTGACCTAGTCACCTAAGTAAGGTAGAGTTGTAGGTGTGAGATACTTGGAAAGCCCAAGTCTTGGTGTAGTATGTTGGTTTAGGCTTGAAAAATGCTCACTTATAAAAATTTAACATTCCATTCAATCCTTATATCCTTTAAGTAGCAAGCATTCAAGAGACTAAGCTACTTGTCTATTAGGCTTACTTAATCAACAAAAAAGGATGTCACTAGGTGTAGAGGGATACTATGGAGTAAATTAATGGTCATGAAACTTATGTAAGTACCCCATGAGGTGATAAAACCCATTTCCTATCCACTATGAAGGTGTTGATAGTTTTCCAAGTCATATTGGCATGCAAGAAGGAGGTGACTACTAAATGCTTCATGGAGGAGGCCTAACTAAACCACTTCAATACTTTGTAACTATCATAAGGAGATTTAATTTACCATGATTGGAATACACATGATATTAATTGGGTCAACCTTAGAAAAATAAATATATCAACACCCTAAAAGGCTCATTAAAGGCCCCTCATCACCAAGGCAATGCATGAATAAGTGTGGAGGCTACTTGTAACTGCCAATTGAAGGGATTGTAGTCATTCACGACCTCTTCTTGATTTTTAAATGCTAGGTTATCTACTAATTATTTTTCATTCTTCTATATATTCAAGATCTAAGGCCATTGTCATCTATCTCTTAGCTAGGTATGCTAAGATCTACCAAAATTATATCTTACAACCTCTTTAAATCAATAAAGAAGGATAATTTTTCTATTTATTTACTAGAATTAGTGAGTATATGTTTATTTATTTAGAGAAGTGTGAATATCAATTATATTTTGTAGGTCCTTGCTTTCACCTAATTAGAATTTTATCCTATGTAGGTTATGTGAAGTGTCAAAGTGTTGGTAGTTGTGTTGAAGAGTAATGTGGTTTATAGTGCCCTAAAGAGACCTCTTATCCATTACCTTCAAGTTTTAGACATCCATCATAGCCTTTAAATGAAATATATATTATTATGAGTTTATTATAAATCTTGTTTCAATTATTAATCTTTACTTGACTCATAAAGTGTTGATTTAAGATCATTTAGAGTAGATAGATTTATATTGGTGCATCACATCATTAGGTTAGTCTTATGTCATACATTTATCCATCTCTTTTCACCCAAAAAAATAGTAAGTCTTAGGAAGTGAGCTTCGATTGATGCACCAAGGAAGCTAGCTCTATAAACTAGAGGTTTTTTCCCCCTATAGGTCACCCATAACCTTTGAACCAATCCCATGTTACCCCAAACCTGGAGATAATTAAACCATGTTATCCTAAGGGTGTAGTTCAGAGTGATAATAGTTTTACCACTTCATTAAATATTTTATATAAAATGGTAAGATAGAGATAGAACATGTTGATATAACATCTAATCAAAATTTGGGTATCTACCAGAACCCTTTTCTATAACATAACCTTAATCACTAACATCAAAATACATGTCAATCCAATAATAAGAATTAAAATAGACCTCCCAATAATTAGAATCAATGACATAACCAACAACAAAAACAATAACAATAAGTTAAACAGAATCAACCAATCTAACCAAGTCAGTTATAATAATGTCCCCTATAGCTATTATAATGTCATAGGTCACATTACTAGTGAGAATATTACCACTATAAAAATCAACCTCAAGACAACAACCAATAATACCTAATGTCCATCACCATACATTTTAGGACCTCCTCACTAATATGCTAGTGATCATCCTTTGATTAGATAGATGAGTATCAAAAATAAAGGTTGAACTGGTAAAATCAAGAAAATCAGTAGTGTAACTCATAATGATAGAAAAATAGACAAAAGCAAGGTCAGAATGGTAACAACCATAAAACTTACCATGTAGTTACACATGACTATAACAGGGTTGTAGGTCATATTATACGGGGTAGGGTTAATACCATCTCCATTAATCCTAGACCAAGCATTAATTAGCATAGACCATTACTAAAAAGCAACATTTAGCCAAATTACATAGATAATCCTTCTTTGACCTAGGAGTACATATAGGAAAACCAATAAACTAGGACTTCCCCTTTTGGACCTTATATCGATAACTCATACTTGTGACATGACCACATACAAGTGCACCAACAACTAAGACTTATCTTATCTAGTCCCACACCATTCCCAACATTTGTTAGCAATAATGGTCCAATATTTAATATTGATTATTAAATCATAACTTAGAGGTATAATATTACTATCCTAAGCCCATAGCCATCTTCCACTTTACCTATCATCCAACCAACTGTTCAGCCTCAAAACAAACCATTCACTTCTGACTAAGACAAGAAGTTTGATAGTATAGAACAATTGTAGCAGACACTAGTACAAATTTATTTTTCAGATTTTATATGAATGTTAATAATCCACAAGAAAATCTTCAATGTATTTTTGACCCAATCCACTATTACTAGTGACATATCCCTTGATAATTTTCAAGCTTTGGTTGGACACCTAGCTCAAGTCCAATAAGTCACATTCAACAAAAGTGATATTTCTTCCCTTTGCCCACTCCATAATAATCCATTATACATAGAATTTTATATAAGATGTCATAAATTGAAAAGTGTCTTTATAGACAATGGATTAGGCCTTAACATAGTTTCTCTAAAGCTCATCAAGATTCTTGGGTACACAATGGTAGATCTCCAAATAAAAATGATAACCATCAAAGACTATGATAATTAGGAAAGAGAATCACAAGGCACCATTAGTTTTCTAGTTATCATTGGGCCTTTGACCCATGATACACTTTACCATGTGCTTGATCTTTACTTATCATACAATATGCTTCTAGGTAGGCCTTAGTTACATGAGATTCATATAGTCTCATCAATGTTGCACTAATGTATCAAATTTTCCCACTCATCGATGGAAGTGAATATTATAAGAGATTTACACCCATATAAACACTATAAACATCTTGAGGCCAAATTTCAAATCTACAATTATTAGTATAACATGAATCCAAATTCTAAGTAGGATAAAGGAAAGGCATGAGTGATATGTAAGAGATCTTAGGTCCACTTGACTAACAAGTAGGATAAGCCTTTAGATTCACCAATAATTTTGACTTATTTATACCCTTAAGCCTATAAAGGAGTCAACCTATGTTATTATAACCTAAACTCACCTTGGTCACCCCTTCATGATACTTGAAGTGTCAAGGTATTTCCAAAGAAGAATCATAGATCATCATTCCAAGGAAGCAGTTTCAAGTGATGAGTAATGTCAAGATATGTTATGATAGTTGTATTCTAAACAAAATTAAGCTTGTGTCAAATTATCTTCTTGTGATTGATCACGTATAATGATCCATAAGAATACTTGGAATGGCCTTAATGGTCTAAATTTACTCATATATAAGATGACCAAATGTCATAGCTTGTACCATGTCATGAATCCATCTAGTATGATAAGAAACTAAAGAATATAGTAATATAATACGGGTTAAGGTTGTTATATGAAGTATTTAGTAACATTATTTAGGTTTGTATTATGTTTTGAGGTCCTTTGATTGATATTAAGATCACATTCTTTTTGAAGCTTCACTCGAGACCATGTGTATTGCCTAAAAGGGGGGTGTTTGACCATAGGATGATGTTATTTTGACCCAAAAACACAAATAATACCATAAATCATGCCATAAATGTCCTCTTTGAACTCCATAATGACATGATCAAATAGTTTCATATGTTAGGAGTGTATTTTCATAACTCAAAGGATTTTATTTTCCAATAAAGGTGCCCACACATGGGAAATAATGAATCTTAAAATCCCCCATCCATAATTAATGGTTTTAAATGCATTTTTACCCCTCTTTTCCCACATCCTACCCACCAATAATGATTCAAGGTTTGAAAACATAAAAATTGTAGGAAACTATTGTTTTATAGGAGTTTTCAAGTATGTACAGATTTGTATAGTATGGATATGGTCAGAGAGAGTCAAGGATATGTAGAGGAGATTTATTAAAAAAATTAGGTGAAGGAATATAGGTTTTTATAGCCAATAATAGACAAAACTAATCGAACTCTTCCATTGAGCTCCTTGGTAGCCTTGGACAAATAGTCAAGTTCTTAATTAATATGAACATGAGAGAGAAGATGGTGACTTTAGCTATTAGCTAGAGGAAGGGGGTCTAATTTCATTTCAAACTTGGGAATTGGTTTCCATATTTATCCCTTATGATTTATGAACAAACATTAAGAACTTAAGGTAATTAGACTAGCCTTCTACATCCACATAGGGTCAAAAATGGAAAGGTTTTAGTGCATTTTTGGATTGTTTGATGAAACCAATGATTATACATGTCTTCTACAGGTCCTCAAGGTCCTTCCATTTCATTATTCACCCATGGTTCATACATGTGATCCTATTGGAGAAAAAAACATAGAAATTATTATAAGTTACTAATTACAGACCATGGTTTCTTGATGAGAAAGATCATCTAATGCATATATCTAAGAATGGGCATTGGTTTGAGGATTGATGATGATTTATTGAGTCATTATAATCTTATTGACTCCTTATCTCAAGTGGAGTGGTCAGATGGAGCTCAAACTCTCCCATGATTCTAACTTCAAATGAGTATGGTTATGTAGTTGATTTTTAGTGCAGAAATAGGCTAAATGTTCCATGGTAATGGCTATGTGAAGTCATTAGGACACTATAGAGGCAAAAAAGGTGTCATATTAAAGTATAATAAACCCTTATCATGAGATATAAGATTCATTATGGATCTCATAAATAAGACACCATGAACTAGATCTCTAATACCTTCGTGTAGACCTATTTAGCAAAAGTTAAGGTTTATTAGAAATATTTAAGCTATTCATAGAATCCTAGGTTTTAATTTTACACTCAATGTGTCTAATTAGTGAACCCTACATTCCTTTCCTTATTTAATATGGATAAGAGTGTCTAGGGATCCCTTATCTAGTCTAGGACATGAACTAACAATCCATATAAAACTCTCAAATAAACTTTCTTGTCTTATGTTTCATCAAGAATATTCACCTCATAATAGGATCTGAGTTCCAAGTTAAAGTTCCAAAGGGTCCTATGACCATCAGTTATAGGTTAAAATCTTCTCGGCCAAACCTAAAGCATCGATACTAGGTCAAATTTACCGTAATAATATCAATAACTATTGATACTATGAGAAAATGGGCTTATTTAGGTGTAAGTCCTGTTGAGAAAACATAATGGCCACCCATGGGAGAATAACTTAGCCTAACCATTAAAGGGTTTCAAAGTCACCATATATAGTTGAGTCTCAAAATACAAAGAAAGGTCACAGATTGTGAAAGTCAATGTCTCAAGGGTGTGATTTGGATTTAGAGAAAGCCACTAAGTTCTCAAACATGACATAAAGTCAATCTTTAGACTTAGGGACATGATTAAAGACATTTGATAGTTAACATACCTAAAATAACACCTATAACACTATTAACAGTCTATCTCCAACACTAAAAATAAGATGTTATATTCATATGGAAGAGATAGCTTAAGTAGGGAGGCATGGTATAAATATCATGCCCTTGAGAGGCAAATAAACTTGGAATCTAAACAAGTAAGCCCACTCAGGCATGAATAATGGCCTAAATACAGTTAAATATGCCTAACTAATCAAAATGAATAATTGATGTAGATACCATAGAAGCAATAAAGGTTTAGGTCATCCTATTTGGATGGCATTTTTTTCCTTACTATCCCTAGTGGTGTTATTAAGTAAGAGAGATTCTTAGTGTGGGTTGGATGCCTATGACATATAAGATTCAATATATGATTGAGTAGGTGTTATTAGCAAATTTATAGAGGAAAAGCCCCAAGGATATGATAAACTCTTGAGAACATGTCACCTAAGCCCTAACTCCATCACTATAGAGAGCTAAAATAGACTACTTAGATGTTCATCACCAACTATTTTAAGCATTTGAACTAGATAGTGATGGTTAAGGCAGAATTAAGAGAGAGAGGGGTTGATATGATGGTTTGGGTAGTTAGGTTCAAGTGTATATAGTGGGATTTAAATATGGAAGGGTGATATAGTGATATTGGATCCACATTCATACCTATAGGTGGTATAACATCCTAAAACCTAGTCTGATCCTATAAGTCCTAAATCCACCCTTGACCCTCAAGACCCCATATTCACCTTAGGGGTAGATCCAAACCTCCAAGTAAACAAAAGGATATGATAATATGTGTGGTGATGAATTAGGTATTGAAGGAGGTGTTTGAAATATAGGTTTATAGAGAGATAGTCATATTCAGTCTAAACATCCTCTCCAACTCCACTGCCTTCATCAACCATATCGAGTTTCCATTTCAACCACTCATATCTTACATGGAAGGAAGACTTAGAAATAGTTATCTTAGGGGGATTTGGGGTCCCCTATGCACTCAAGATCAATTAAGGAAAGAGTAAGTCTCAAAATCCCAACTCTATAAATAATCAATAATATTTTTAACCCATCCTTAATGCTTTTCAAGAGCTCAAAGGTCACTATCTTTCTCTCATATCTCACCATACAATTTGCATCGGAGTAAGAACTATTTTGGATATTTGAAGGGGTATATGGGATAGACAACCATGGAAAAAGGTTTAAATTGGAGGCTTATATTATATGAACCATAATTAAGATTGTAGACATCTAAAACCCTCCTCAAAAATTGAGTGAGACTCGATGGGGAAATTACATTTCAAATTCTTACAAATGATATAGTTAGGCCTAGAAAAAATCTTGATGGTATCTTCAGGTCACATGGGCACCCAACTAGTTTGATGGTTGGCATATACAGGGTATGTGTTATATCGATCATGCCTAAAAGAGCTAATACAAGTCTACATACAAGAGAATAGATGAATTCTACACATCCTATGTGATTTTGAGGGAGAGGGATCCATAGGTCTCAAAAGGATTTTTAATGACCACCTATAAGGGTCTCTATGTCTAATAATCATTTGTAAACATGTCCAAGTGCTTATTTAGAAGATTATGCATTCATAAAAAATAGGTACGTGTCTCACCCAATTCAAAACAAATGATCTAATGGACATAATGGGGGATTTACATACTAGTAAGGGTGAAAAAAATACTTCATAAATCTAGTTTGGGGTCACAACTCATAAATCCTACCTTTAGGCCTATTAACCTAGCACCTACCTCAAGGCAATGCCACTTGAAGTCTGAAACATGAAAAAAAATTAAGGTATAAAACACATCAAACCATTATGAAGATTTTCTTCAAGGAGTTATAGAGGTGTGAGAAATATTAGTTTATATATAAAAGTTTAGAATTGGTCACTATGGCTCCAAATTGCCTTGTGGGTACAGAGAATGCACAATACTCACTCGAAGAGAAACTTGATGATTTCATAAATATGAAGAATAGTTTCATGGGGAGTTAAAAATTTTGGGATATATGACATGCCTTATATAGAAGAGATTAGTGGCATTGGTTTATAGGTTTAGGACCTAACCTTTGTCAACCATTTATAATAGCCCAAACCCCTTGAAACCTCCTTAAAACCCTAATAATGACCTGATGAAGAAGATATTGGATAAAATGAATTCAAATACATTGTTATGTCTTGGTAAACACTTGGATCTCATATTACACTCTCAATATATCCCATCCATGGCACTTATTTATATACACTGTTATATTGAGCCCCTGAAAACGCTAGTTTTGTAAGGCTTAGTGATGTTTATAGGATATATAACTTTATAAATTATTTAAAATAATTAAAGAAAGTATTATAAGGTATATTTCACCTTATAAAATCATGAAAGACTTAAAAATATACCTGTAAATACTCATACATGTATGTGCCAAACAAGAAGTCTAGATGTGTTAAAGGGAGGTGACCTAGTCACCTAAGTAAGGTAGAGTTGTAGGTGTGAGATACTTGGAAAGCCCAAGTCTTGGTGTAGTATGTTGGTTTAGGCTTGAAAAATGCTCACTTATAAAAATTTAACATTCCATTCAATCCTTATATCCTTTAAGTAGCAAGCATTCAAGAGACTAAGCTACTTGTCTATTAGGCTTACTTAATCAGCAAAAAAGGATGTCACTAGGTGTAGAGGGATACTATGGAGTAAATTAATGGTCATGAAACTTATGTAAGTACCCCATGAGGTGATAAAACCCATTTCCTATCCACTATGAAGGTGTTGATAGTTTTCCAAGTCATATTGGCATGCAAGAAGGAGGTGACTACTAAATGCTTCATGGAGGAGGCCTAACTAAACCACTTCAATACTTTGTAACTATCATAAGGAGATTTAATTTACCATGATTGGAATACACATGATATTAATTGGGTCAACCTTAGAAAAATAAATATATCAAGAACCTAAAAGGCTCATTAAAGGCCCCTCATCACCAAGGCAATGCATGAATAAGTGTGGAGGCTACTTGTAACTGCCAATTGAAGGGATTGTAGTCATTCACGACCTCTTCTTGATTTTTAAATGCTAGGTTATCTATTAATTATTTTTAATTCTTCTATATATTCAAGATCTAAGGCCATTGTCATCTATCTCTTAGCTAGGTATGCTAAGATCTACCAAAATTATATCTTACAACCTCTTTAAATCAATAAAGAAGGATAATTTTTCTATTTATTTACGAGAATTAGTGAGTATATGTTTATTTATTTAGAGAAGTGTGAATATCAATTATATTTTGTAGGTCCTTGCTTTCACCTAATTAGAATTTTATCCTATGTAGGTTATGTGAAGTGTCAAAGTGTTGGTAGTTGTGTTGAAGAGTAATGTGGTTTATAGTGCCCTAAAGAGACCTCTTATCCATTACCTTCAAGTTTTAGACATCCATCATAGCCTTTAAATGAAATATATATTATTATCAATTTATTATAAATCTTGTTTCAATTATTAATCTTTACTTGACTCATAAAGTGTTGATTTAAGATCATTTAGAGTAGATAGATTAATATTAGTGCATCACATCATTAGGTTAGTCTTATGTCATGCATTTATCCATCTCTTTTCACCCAAAAAAATAGTAAGTCTTAGGAAGTGAGCTTCGATTGATGCACCAAGGAAGCTAGCTCTATAAACTAGAGGTTTTTTCCCCCTATAGGTCACCCATAACCTTTGAACCAATCCCATGTTACCCCAAAACTGGAGATAATTAAACCATGTTATCCTAAGGGTGTAGTTCAGAGTGTTAATAGTTTTACCACTTCATTAAATATTTAATATAAAATGGTAAGATAGAGATAGAACATGTTGATATAACATCTAATCAAAATTTGGGTATCTACCAGAACCCTTTTCTATAACATAACCTTAATCACTAACATCAAAATCAATGTCAATCCAATAATAAGAATTAAAATAGGCCTCCCAATAATTAGAATCAATGACATAACCAACAACAAAAACAATAACAATAAGTTAAACAGAATCAACCAATCTAACCAAGTCAGTTATAATAATGTCCCCTATAGCTATTATAATGTCATAGGTCACATTACTAGTGAGAATATTACCACTATAAAAATCAACCTCAAGACAACAACCAATAATACCTAATGTCCATCACCATACATTTTAGGACCTCCTCCCTAATATGCTAGTGATCATCCTTTGATTAGATAGATGAGTATCAAAAATAAAGGTTGAACTGGTAAAATCAAGAAAATCAATAGTGTAACTCATAATGATAGAAAAATAGACAAAAGCAAGGTCAGAATGGTAACAACCAAAAAACTTACCATGTAGTTACACATGACTATAACAGGGTTGTAGGTCATATTATACGGGGTAGGGTTAATACCATCTCCATTAATCCTAGACCAAGCATTAATAAGCATAGACCATTACTAAAAAGCAACATTTAGCCAAATTACATAGATAATCCTTCTTTGACCTAGGAGTACATATAGGAAAACCAATAAACTAGGACTTCCCCTTTTGGACCTTATATCGATAACTCATACTTGTGACATGACCACATACAAGTGCACCAACAACTAAGACTTATCTTATCTAGTCCCACACCATTCCCAACATTTGTTAGCAATAATGGTCCAATATTTAATATTGATTATTAAATCATAACTTAGAGGTATAATATTACTATCCTAGGCCCATAACCATCTTCCACTTTACCTATCATCCAACCAACTGTTCAGCCTCAAAACAAACCATTCACTTCTGACTAAGACAAGAAGTTTGATAGTATAGAACAATTGTAGCAGACACTAGTACAAATTTATTTTTTAGATTTTATATGAATGTTAATATTCCACAAGAAAATCTTCAATGTATTTTTGACCCAATCCACTATTACTAGTGACATATCCCTTGATAAATTTCAAGCTTTGGTTGGACACCTAGCTCCAGTCCAATAAGTCACATTCAACAAAAGTGATATTTCTTCCCTTTGCCCACTCCATAATAATCCATTGTACATAGAATTATATATAAGATGGCATAAATTGAAAAGTGTCTATATAGACAATAGATTAGGCCTTAACATAGTTTCTCTAAAGCTCATCAAGATTCTTGGGTACACAATGGTAGATCTCCAAATAAAAATGATAACCATCAAAGCCTACGATAATTAGGAAAGAGAATCACAAGGCACCATTAGTTTTCTAGTTATCATTGGGCCTTTGACCCATGATACACTTTACCATGTGCTTGATCTTTACTTATCATACAATATGCTTCTAGGTAGGCCTTAGTTACATGAGATTCATATAGTCTCATCAATGTTGCACTAATGTATCAAATTTTCCCACTCATCGATGGAAGTGAATATTATAAGAGATTTACACCCATATAAACACTATAAACATCTTGAGGCCAAATTTCAAATCTACAATTATTAGTATAACATGAATCCAAATTCTAAGTAGGATAAAGGAAAGGCATGAGTGATATGTAAGAGATCTTAGGTCCACTTGACTAACAAGTAGGATAAGCCTTTAGATTCACCAATAATTTTGACTTATTTATACCCTTAAGCCTATAAAGGAGTCAACCTATGTTATTATAACCTAAACTCACCTTGGTCACCCCTTCATGATACTTGAAGTGTCAAGGTATTTCCAAAGAAGAATCATAGATCATCATTCCAAGGAAGCAGTTTCAAGTGATGAGTAATGTCAAGATATGTTATGATAGTTGTATTCTAAACAAAATTAAGCTTGTGTCAAATTATCTTCTTGTGATTGATCACGTATAATGATCCATAAGAATACTTGGAATGGCCTTAATGGTCTAAATTTACTCATATATAAGACGACCAAATGTCATAGCTTGTACCATGTCATGAATCCATCTAGTATGATAAGAAACTAAAGAATATAGTAATATAATACGGGTTAAGGTTGTTATATGAAGTATTTAGTAACATTATTTAGGTTTGTATTATGTTTTGAGGTCCTTTGATTGATATTAAGATCACATTCTTTTTGAAGCTTCACTCGAGACCATGTGTATTGCCTAAAAGGGGGGTGTTTGACCATAGGATGATGTTATTTTGACCCAAAAACACAAATAATACCATAAATCATGCCATAAATGTCCTCTTTGAACTCCATAATGACATGATCAAATAGTTTCATATGTTAGGAGTGTATTTTCATAACTCAAAGGATTTTATTTTCCAATAAAGGTGCCCACACATGGGAAATAATGAATCTTAAAATCCCCCATCCATAATTAATGGTTTTAAATGCATTTTTACCCCTCTTTTCCCACATCCTACCCACCAATAATGATTCAAGGTTTGAAAACATAAAAATTGTAGGAAACTATTGTTTTATAGGAGTTTTCAAGTATGTACAGATTTGTATAGTATGGATATGGTCAGAGAGAGTCAAGGATATGTAGAGGAGATTTATTAAAAAAATTAGGTGAAGGAATATAGGTTTTTATAGCCAATAATAGACAAAACTAATCGAACTCTTCCATTGAGCTCCTTGGTAGCCTTGGACAAATAGTCAAGTTCTTAATTAATATGAACATGAGAGAGAAGATGGTGACTTTAGCTATTAGCTAGAGGAAGGGGGTCTAATTTCATTTCAAACTTAGGAATTGGTTTCCATATTTATCCCTTATGATTTATGAACAAACATTAAGAACTTAAGGTAATTAGACTAGCCTTCTACATCCACATAGGGTCAAAAATGGAAAGGTTTTAGTGCATTTTTGGATTGTTTGATGAAACCAATGATTATACATGTCTTCTACAGGTCCTCAAGGTCCTTCCATTTCATTATTCACCAATGGTTCATACATGTGATCCTATTGGAGAAAAAAACATAGAAATTATTATAAGTTACTAATTACAGACCATGGTTTCTTGATGAGAAAGATCCTCCAATGCATACATCTAAGAATGGGCATTGGTTTGAGGATTGATGATGATTTATTGAGTCATTATAATCTTATTGACTCCTTATCTCAAGTGGAGTGGTCAGATGGAGCTCAAACTCTCCCATGATTCTAACTTCAAATGAGTATGGTTATGTAGTTGATTTTTAGTGCAGATATAGGCTAAATGTTCCATGGTAATGGCTATGTGAAGTCATTAGGACACTATAGAGGCAAAAAAGGTGTCATATTAAAGTATAATAAACCCTTATCATGAGATATAAGATCCATTATGGATCTCATAAATAAGACACCATGAACTAGATCTCTAATACCTTCGTGTAGACCTATTTAGCAAAAGTTAAGGTTTATTAGAAATAGTTAAGCTATTCATAGAATCCTAGGTTTTAATTTTGCACTCAATGTGTCTAATTAGTGAACCCTACATTCCTTTCCTTATTTAATATGGATAAGAGTGTCTAGGGCTCCCTTATCTAGTCTAGGACATGAACTAACAATCCATATAAAACTCTCAAATAAACTTTCTTGTCTTATGTTTCATCAAGAATATTCACCTCATAATAGGATCTGAGTTCCAAGTTAAAGTTCCAAAGGGTCCTATGACCATCAGTTATAGGTTAAAATCTTCTCGGCCAAACCTAAAGCATCGATACTACGTCAAATTTACCGTAATAATATCAATAACTATTGATACTATGAGAAAATGGGCTTATTAAGGTGTAAGTCTTGTTGAGAAAACATAATGGCCACCCATGGGAGAATAACTTAGCCTAACCATTAAAGGGTTTCAAAGTCACCATATATAGTTGAGTCTCAAAATACAAAGAAAGGTCACAGATTGTGAAAGTCGATGTCTCAAGGGTGTGATTTGGATTTAGAGAAAGCCACTAAGTTCTCAAACATGACATAAAGTCAATATTTAGACTTAGGGACATGATTAAAGACATTTGATAGTTAACATACCTAAAATAACACCTATAACACTATTCACAGTCTATCTCCAACACTAAAAATAAGATGTTATATTCATATGGAAGAGATAGCTTAGGTAGGGAGGCATGGTATAAATATCATGGCCTTGAGAGGCAAATAAACTTGGAATCTAAACAAGTAAGCCCACTCAGGCATGAATAATGGCCTAAATACAGTCAAATATGCCTAACTAATCAAAATGAATAATTGATGTAGATACCATAGAAGCAATAAAGGTTTAGGTCATCCTGTTTGGATGGCATTTTTTTCCTTACTATCCCTAGTGTTGTTATTAAGTAAGAGAGATTCCTAGTGTGGGTTGGATGCCTATGACATATAAGATTCAATATATGATTGAGTAGGTGTTATTAGCAAATTTATGGAGGAAAAGCCCCAAGGATATGATAAATTCTTGAGAACATGTCACCTAAGCCCTAACTCCATCACTATAGAGAGCTAAAATAGACTACTTAGATGTTCATCACCAACTATTTTAAGCATTTGAACTAGATAGAGATCGTTAAGGCAAAATTAAGAGAGAGAGGGGTTGATATGATGGTTTGGGTAGTTAGGTTCAAGTGTATATAGTGGGATTTAAATATGGAAGGGTGATATAGTGATTTTGGATCCACATTCATACCTATAAGTGGTATAACATCCTAAAACCTAGTTTGATCCTATAAGTCCTAAATCCACCCTTGACCCTCAAGACCCCATATTCACCTTAGGGGTAGATCCAAACCTCCAAGTAAACAAAAGGCTATGATAATATGTGTGGTGATGAATTAGGTATTGAAGGAGGTGTTTGAAATATAGGTTTATAGAGAGATAGTCATATTCAGTCTAAACATCCTCTCCAACTCCACTGCCTTAAGCAACCATATCGAGTTTCCATTTCAACCACTCATATCTTGCGTGGAAGGAAGACTCAGAAATAGTTATCTTAGGGGGATTTGGGGTCCCCTATGCACTCAATATCAATTAAGGAAAGAGTAAGTTTAGAAATCCCAACTCTATAAACAATCAATAATATTTCTAACCCATCCATAATGCTTTTCAAGAGCTCAAAGGTCACTATCTTTCTCTCATATCTCACCATACAATTTGCATCCGACTAAGAACTATTTTGGATATTTGAAGGGGTATATGGGATAGACAACCATGGAAAAAGGTTTTAAATTGGAGGCTTATATTATATGAACCATAATTAAGATTGTAGACATCTAAAACCCTCCTCAAAAATTGAGTGAGACTCGATGGGGAAATTACATTTCAAATTCTTACAAATGATATAGTTAGGCCTAGAAAAAATCTTGATGGTATCTTCAGGTCACATGGGCACCCAACTAGTTTGATGGTTGGCATATACAGGGTATGTGTTATATCGATCATGCCTAAAAGAGCTACTACAAGTCTACATACAAGAGAATAGATGAATTCTACACATCCTATGTGATTTTGAGGAGGGAGAGGGATCCATAGGTCTCAAAAGGATTTTTAATGACCACCTATAAGGGTCTCTATGTCTAATAATCATTTGTAAACATGTCCAAGTGCTTATTTAGAAGATTATGCATTCATAAAAAATAGGTACGTGTCTCACCCAATTCAAAACAAATGATCTAATGGACCTAATGGGGGATTTACATACTAGTAAGGGTGAAAAAAATACTTCATAAATCTAGTTTGGGGTCACAACTCATAAATCCTACCTTTAGGCCTATTAACCTAGCACCTACCTCAAGGCAATGCCACTTGAAGTCTGAAACATGAAAAAAAATTAAGGTATAAAACACATCAAACCATTATGAAGATTTTCTTCAAGGAGTTATAGAGGTGTGAGAAATATTAGTTTGTATATAAAAGTTTAGAATTGGTCACTATGGCTCCAAATTGCCTTGTGGGTACAGAGAATGCACAATACTCACTCGAAGAGAAACTTGATGAGCTCATAAATATGAAGAATAGTTTCATGGGGAGTTAAAATTTTTGGGATATATGACATGCCTTATATAGAAGAGATTAGTGGCATTGGTTTATAGGTTCAGGACCTAACCTTTGTCAACCATTTATAATAGCCCAAACCCCTTGAAACCTCCTTAAAACCCTAATAATGACCTGATGAAGAAGATATCGGATAAAATTAATCCAAATACATTGTTATGTCTTGGTAAACACTTGGATCTCATATTACACTCTCAATATATCCCATCCATGGCACTTATTTATATAGACTGTTATATTGAGCCCCTGAAAACGCTAGTTTTGTAAGGCTTAGTGATGTTTATAGGATATATAACTTTATAAATAATTTAAAATAATTAAAGAAAGTATTATAAGGTATATTTCACCTTATAAAATCATGAAAGACTTAAAAATATACCTGTAAATACTCATACATGTCTGTGCCAAACAAGAAGTCTAGATGTGTTAAAGGGAGGTGACCTAGTCACCTAAGTAAGGTAGAGTTGTAGGTGTGAGATACTTGGAAAGCCCAAGTCTTGGTGTAGTATGTTGGTTTAGGCTTGAAAAATGCTCACTTAGAAAAATTTAACATTCCATTCAATCCTTATATCCTTTAAGTAGCAAGCATTCAAGAGACTAAGCTACTTGTCTATTAGGCTTACTTAATCAACAAAAAAGGATGTCACTAGGTGTAGAGGGATACTATGGAGTAAATGAATGGTCATGAAACTTATGTAAGTACCCCATGAGGTGATAAAACCCATTTCCTATCCACTATGAAGGTGTTGATAGTTTTCCAAGTCATATTGGCATGCAAGAAGGAGGTGACTACTAAATGCTTCATGGAGGAGGCCTAACTAAACCACTTCAATACTTTGTAACTATCATAAGGAGATTTAATTTACCATGATTGGAATACACATGATATTAATTGGGTCAACCTTAGAAAAATAAATATATCAACACCCTAAAAGGCTCATTAAAGGCCCCTCATCACCAAGGCAATGCATGAATAAGTGTGGAGGCTACTTGTAACTGCCAATTGAAGGGATTGTAGTCATTCACGACCTCTTCTTGATTTTTAAATGCTAGGTTATCTATTAATTATTTTTCATTCTTCTATATATTCAAGATCTAAGGCCATTGTCATCTATATCTTAGCTAGGTATGCTAAGATCTACCAAAATTATATCTTACAACCTCTTTAAATCAATAAAGAAGGATAATTTTTATATTTATTTACTAGAATTAGTGAGTATATGTTTATTTATTTAGAGAAGTGTGAATATCAATTATATTTTGTAGGTCCTTGCTTTCACCTAATTAGAATTTTATCCTATGTAGGTTATGTGAAGTGTCAAAGTGTTGGTAGTTGTGTTGAAGAGTAATGTGGTCTATAGTGCCCTAAACAGACCTCTTATCCATTACCTTCAAGTTCTAGACATCCATCATAGCCTTTAAATGAAATATATATGATTATGAGTTTATTATAAAGCTTGTTTCAGTCATTAGTCTTTACTTGACTCATAAAGTGTTGATTTAAGATCATTTAGAGTAGATAGATTAATATTAGTGCATCACATAATTAGGTTAGTCTTATGTCATGCATTTATCCATCTCTTTTCACCCAAAAAAATAGTAAGTCTTAGGAAGTGAGCTTAGATTGATGCACCAAGGAAGCTAGCTCCATAAACTAGAGGTTTGTTCCCCCTATAGGTCACCCACAACCTTTGAACCACTCCCATGTTACCCCAAACTTGGAGATAATTAAACCATGTTATCCTAAGGGTGTAGTTCAGAGTGTTAATAGTTTTACCACTTCATTAAATATTTTATATAAAATGGTAAGATAGAGATAGAACATGTTGCTATAACATCTAATCAAAATTTGGGTATCTACCAGAACCCTTTTCTATAACATAACCTTAATCACTAACATCAAAATCAATGTCAATCCAATAATAAGAATCAAAATAGGCCTCCCAATAATTATAATCAATGACATAACCAAAAACAAAGACAATAACAATAAGTTAATCATAATCAACCAATCTAACCAAGTCAATTATAATAATGTCCCCTATAGCTATGATAATGTCATAGGTCACATTACTAGTGAGAATATTACCACTATAAAAATCAACCTCAAGACAACAACCAATAATACCCAATGTCCATCACCATACATTTTAGGACCTCCTCCCTAATATGCTAGTGATCATCCTTTGACTAGATAGATGAGTATCAAAAACAAAGGTTGAACTGGTAGAATCAAGAAAATCAGTAGTAGAACTCATAATGATAGAAAATAGACAAAAGCAAGGTCATAATGGTAACAACCAAAAAACTTACCATGTACTTACACATGACTATAACATGGTTGTAGGTCATATTACAGGGGGTAGGGTTAATACCATCTCCATTAATCCTAGACCAAGCATTAATCAACATAGACCATTACTAAAAAACAACATTTAGCCAAATTACATAGATAATCCTTCTTTGACCTAGGAGTACATATAGGAAAACCAAAAACTAAGACTTCCCCTTTTGGACCTTATATCGATAACTCATCCTTGCCACATGACCACATTCAAGTGCACCAACAACTGAGACTTATCTTGTCTAGTCCCACACCCTTCCCAACATTTGTTAACAATAATGGTACAATATTTAATATTGATTATTAAATCACAAATTATAGGTATAATATTACTATCCTAGGCCCATAACCATCTTCTACTTTACCTATCATCCAGCCAACTGTTCAGTCTCAAAATAAACCATTCACTCCTGACTAAGACAAGAAGTTTGATAGTTTAGAACAATTATAGAAGACACTAGTACAAATTTATTTTTTATATTTTATATGAATGTTAATAATCCACAAGAACATCTTGAATTTATTTTTGACCCAATCCACCATTACTAGTGACATATCCCCTGATAAATTTCAAGCTTTGGTTGGACACCTAACTCCAGTCCAATAAGTCAATCACATTCAACCAAAGTGATATGTCTTCCCTTTGCCCACTCCATAATAATCCATTATACATAGAATTTTATATAAGATGGAATAAATTGAAAAGTATCTTTATAGACAATGGATTAGGCCTTAACATAGTTTCTCTAAAGCTCGTCAAGATTCTTGGGTACACAATGGTAGATCTCCAAATAAAAATGATAACCATCAAAGCCTATGATAATTAGGAAAGAGAATCACAAGGCACCATTAGTTTTTTAGTTATAATTGGGCCTTTGACCGATGATACACTTTACCATGTGCTTGATCTTGACTTATCATACAATATGCTTCTAGGTAGGCCTTAGTTACATGAGATTCATATAGTCTCATCAATGTTTCACTAATGTATCAAATTTTCCCACTCATGGATGGAAGTGAATAGTCTAAGAGATTTACACCCATATAGAAACTATAAACATATTGAGGCCAAATTTCACAGCTACAATTATTAGTATAACATGAATCCAAATTCTAAGTAGGATAAAGGAAAGGCTATACTTATTGATCCTTCACTGGATAATTATATAGATAATTATATAGATCCTCATACCTTATATTCCCTTTCCCACATGCCACCTCTAGAAGCTTCTAATCATTTCACCATTGTACATAATGGACTAGGAGAGTATGCGATCCATGATACATGTCATATTCCCAATCTTCCTCAAAATCGAATTCTTTTGGGAAACCTAAAGTCACCCCAGACATGTATTGGCAAAAAAAAAAACATAAGGGACATGTCACATATGTACTAGCATATGGCCTAGAACCCAACCCTCTTGAAGGGGATGAATCATGGTTATACAATGACAACCAATCTAATTATTATAAAATTGAAAAGTATCCTATTCCTAATAAGATCATAGAGTATCACAATTATGAAAGAAGAGGCCTTGAAATAAATCAACAAGGAACCATCAAGCTAATTTACATGACTAAGTATGAAATTCATTATGGACTTACATTTAAACTACTTGGGGGTGACCCCACATATCTTATTCAAACTCCATCACTAGTGACTAGTGATGATGATGTTGATAATGAAGTAGACTCTAATCATAGCCTCACCTTTGATGACCTAGTTGAAACTAACCTATTTGATAGCAATGCCATTTTTAACCTTACCCTAACTATTCATCATAACCCATTTCCATTATGTTATCCCAACTTATAGATTGGGACCAATAAGAATCTAGTCTACCAATTGATGAGTTCTATAATGATGAAGCATTCTATGATTTCTTAGGCCTTAGAGACAACATTCCATTGGGATATCACAAGTCAGGATTCTCAATTACATTAGATCATGTAGCCTATTTTGGAGAGCAAGGGAACACCTCTAGCTAAAAAGAAATAAGTAAAACATTAAGGTGCTAAAGTGAAACCTATTTGAGGCACTTTTTGACCAAGGAAAAAGTAAAGATAAAGGCCATTCTAGTGGTGAAAACATATTTTCAATGCCATTAGATGGGGGTGTTCATTCTTCTTTGAATTTAGACTAGGAGACCATTAATGATCAACTTGCCTATGGATTTGAGTTTAAATTTGAGAAACAAGTATTTGATCAAATTCTTGAAAAAATTATGAATATTTTTGTCACATGGATAAATCTCCCATTAGGGGACTCAGATTCATCATGCCTATGAGAATTTGAAGAGAAAGTCTTAATAGAGGACCCTAACATAATCCAATAGTTTGAGTCATTGCCTATTATCCTAGAAGATGGTTTGACCCTTCTAGTCAAAGATACAATAGAGGTAAATATCAAGACTCCATCAGACCAAAAATGGATAAAATTAGGCATGTCCCCCATTGAGGAGGAACATGAAGTCTTTAAAAGAAATGTTGAGAGAATTTGTAGATATATTTTCATGGGCCTATTTTGACATGCCAGGTTTAGACCCCACCTTGGTTCTACACCACCTTGTGGTTAATCCTGATGCCAAACTCAAAAACAAAAGGCTATGTAAGATGCATCCTCAAATTATTTTATTGGTAAATAAAGAGTTGGAAAAACTCCTAGAAGTACAATATATCTGATCTATTGACTACTTAGAATGGATCTCTAATGTGGTACTTATTAGTAAAAAGCTTGAAGGGATTAGAATTTGTATTAATTTTTGAGACATCAACAAATATTGTCCTAAAGATGATTTTCCATTACCTAATATCAACATGATCATTGACTCTATGGTAGGTTATGAAACACTTTCACTCATGGATGGATTTTTAGGACACAACCAGATCAAAATAGCACCAGAAGACCAACATAAAAAAACATTCACTAATCCATGGGGAAAATTTTGTTATTTAGTAATTCCATTTGGCCTTAAAAATGTTGGAGCTACATATCAAAGGGAAATGACTATCATATTATTTGATATTATGCATGATATTATTGAAGACTATGTCGATGACATATAAGGAAAATCTAAAACCAGGGTCAACCATCTAGTAGTACTATGTAAGATATTTGAAAGATTATGGGAGTACAAAGTTAGACTCAATATAAATAAATGTGTGTTTGATGTAAATTTAAGAAAATTACTTGGATTCATCATGTCTCATAGATTTACTAAAGTTGATTTGGATAAAGTCCATGCTATAATTGAGATGCTACCACAAACCAATTTAAAGAAACTTTATAGTTTGTAGGATACGATCTAGTCAATCCAACACTTTATCTCTTTGTCAAAAGACAAGTTTTATCCATTTACATAAATTATGAATAAGGGATTCAGCATTTCACTAGGATGATCACTACCAAATAGCTTTTCAACAAATCAAAGACTATCTTATTAATCTACCTATTTTATTACCTCCTATGCTAGGAAAGCCATTCTTGTTATACCTATTAGCTACTGACCATGATCTAGGGGCACTCTTGGCTCAACATGATGACAATGTAAAATATCATGTTGTATACTACCTAAGTTGTACCTTGGTCACATATGAACATAATTATGCACCTATTGAAAAGGCTTGTTTGGCCATGGTCTTTACAACTCAAAAATTATGCCATTACATGTTGAATAATAAGACCATGCTCATTTCAAAAGTAGATTCACTCAAGTATCTACTATCTAAAATATATTTGCAAGGTAGAATGACTAAATGGATTATGCTTCTTAGTGAGTTTGACATAGAGTATATCAATTAGCAGGTAATCAAGGGATAAGTTCTTATAGATCAACTTACAAATTCACCTCTCATAGACACACAACCACTCACATTTCAATTTATTGATGACTCCATAATGACCATAATTGACACACCCCTTTAGGAGCAGCCCTAAAATATGTATTTTAATGGTTCATTTACTACACATGGATTAGGGGTAGGCATATTGTTTATTACACCATAAGGGGATTTCATCTCTAAATCATTCAAAATTAGTGTTTCTTATATAAATAACATGTATGAGTATGAAACACTTGTTATAGGACTTTGACATGTAGTTACTGGGAACATATCTCATCTCCAAGTTTATGGTGATTCTTAATTAATCATCAATCAGGTCACATATCATTTTTAGACCAAAGATGACAAGTTGGTTCCATATAAAGCCATTGTCGACACTTTTAAGAAACAAATTACCAACATTTAGTTTGAGCACATACCAATAGATATTAATATAACTATATATGCCATGGATATTATTGGCTCTTTGATTCAACAAATAGACAAAGCTAGAGAGTATCAATTCTTTATCAAGAATTTGTTAGCACCAGCTCATGAACCTTCAACCATTGTAATGATTTGTGATATTGTTGGTCCTAATTATATATGGTACTTATACCTTTATAACAACCTTAATGACCAATTTATACCACCTAATCTATCTAAAAAACAAACTAAACCCTTCATTCATCATTCCACTCATTATACTCTACTTGGATCCACCCTTTACCATCACAATTTTGATGGAAATCAGATTTGTTGTTTAAATTTGGTAGACTCTACAATAACATTAAGATAAGTTCATGAAGGAGTATGTGAAGCTAATTATAGTGGGGTAGTCGTATCCAAAAATCTCTTTTGTATTGGTTATTATTGGCCCATAATGGACACAGATGTCACTACATATGTAAAGAAGTGTCAAAAATGTGAATGACATGCTAATATGATTCATACCCCATCCAAAACTCTAAAACTAATGTTGAAACCATGGCCATTTTATACATGGGGACTTGATCTCATTGGGAAGATCAACCCCACTTCATCTGATGGCAATAAGCATATCCTTACCACCACTAAGTATTTCACTAAGTGGGTTGAATTTATATCCCTTACTTACATGATTAGAAAGCAAATTTCCAAATTCATCTTCAACCATATCATTTACCTCTATGGTATCCCCTCTAACATTATATTTTATAATGGAGGATCATTCAAGAAAAATGATGTAGACTAGCTATGTACCAAATATAACATCACACAATATTTTCCTATAGAATATTACCCTCAAGGTAATGGCCAAGCTAAAGCATCAAACAAAACCATTTTCAATATTCTCAAAAATATTTTTAATGATGTCGGTTGTGATTAAAACCTGTAGATATTCCCAACCCTTTGGGCATACCATACCAATCATTGTAACCCCACAAGAGCCACTCCATTCTCACTTGTTTATGGTATTAAACCCATCCTTCCCATTGAGGTCAAATTGCCTTCACTATGCATCCATTTAAAGCATGTCCTAGATGATCATGAATATCAAGTAGCTCACCTATAAGAGCTAGACCTAGTTGATGACAAATTTATAGTCATGCTCAACAATATTTAAGCATATCAAAATTGACTTAAAGGACACTATAATCAATGTGTTAAGTATAGAATATTTGAACTTGGTGATCTTGTTCTTAAATAAAACCAAAATAATACCATGGCTGAGAAGAATCATAAAGGAAAATTCAAACCAAACTAGATAGGGCCTTTCATCCTTAATGTAGATTATGGATCAAGAGCATACAAGCTTGCCACACTAGATAGAGATGAACTTCCTAAGCCAATGAATATTATTCATCTAAAGAGGTACTATGCTTGATCACTAAGGTGTATTGTCTATAAGGACCATTAAACTTATGCCATTTTATCACTATTCTTATTTGAAATATCATTCTTCTCTATCCTCTTATTTGTATCCATTTTACCGTTTCATTCTATCAACCTAGTGTGTTCTATATCCTATTCCATTTGACCTTATTTTTATTTTACTATTCATTATGAATTTTGAACATCAAGGAAAATGATCATTTTCATTAGTTGGTTTAAGTACTTTTGATAGAGCTCATATTTTGGAGTAGTGTGGTAGAAGTTTTGGTAGTTGTATCGTTCATTTGTTATTCCTTTCTTATCAGTGATCTAGTTACTAATTATAACTACCTTTGGGTAAATTAGTACCATTAATCCATATCATTGTGTCCTAGTTATAACCATATATGGGAAAAATAGGAAAAACATTTGTTTATTAAGCCTTAGTGTACCAAATTGCCACTTCCTATGTCATAATATACCTTTTTACCAATTGTGCCTATTTTGTTTGAATTGACTGCTACACTAGTCGAATTCCTCCACTATAAGGGTAAAAATAAAATGACTTGACATCCTACTCTGGGACTATTTGGGTCATGATAAATTCATTTTGAGGTCACATCAATCCTCCTAAGCCATGCTCTCATCATTTTGTGAGCAACCTAAGCCATGCTCTCGCGAATTTGTGAGCAACCTAAGACATGCTCTCACTATTTTGTGAGAAACCTAAGCCATGCTCTCACCATTTTTTGAGCAACCTAATCCATGCTCTCACCATTTTTTGAGTAACATGAGCCATGTTCTTACCTTTTTATGAGAAACCTAAGCCATACTCTTGCCATTTTGTGAGAAACCTAAGTTTGACTGCTCTCACCATTTTATGAGCAACCTAAGCCATGCTCTCAAAATTTTACAAGAAACCTAAGATATGCTCTCACCATTTTGTGAGAAACCTTATTTTAAATTCTCTAACCATTTTTTGAGATTAAACCATTTAGTGTCTCATCATTCTTGATTGAGTTGAGACACTCTAAAACAATTCTAAAAACATTTGAAAAATCATTAGAAAAAAACAAAAATAATGACCACTTCTTTGCCTTAAGGATTCTATGAACCCTTACTAAGTTATAAGTAAATCAATTTTCATTTATTTTCTCCATCCTTTTTGACCTTTTTCTCTCACGTATTTGCAATTTTTCAAGACCACTCCTCTTATTCTCTCACATCCATTCTATTTATTTTCATCAATTATTACATTCTTCCCATTCCCTGAGAGAAATACATTTGGCCTAAAAAATTTAATTGGATATTACATCCACAGAACTATGTAGGCAACATCCACTTTCCTAGTGCATATGGAGATAGCTCAACCACCCTCTTCCTTTTCTTATATTTCCCATTATTTTCTATTTTGTTCATTTGTTAAAGTTGTCTCCTATTTTCTAGGGGCACTGTTCATATGGTTTATTTTGAGTGTTTCTTTATTTGTTTCATTATTGTTTTGTTTATGTGTGCCAACTAAATTTGATCAGATCATTCTTTTTTCCCATAAAGAGGCATGTTATTCTCTTGTTTGTCTATCCTAACTAGGGTGCTTTAGGTTGATCCTTCCTATCAAATATCTTACACAAGACATGTTCCATCATTAATTTTTGTTGGTAACATCCTAAATGGGATAACGGATCCAATGAATCTAATATTGCCTTCTTCCCAATTCACCTAAATCTAGCCACCAATAACCTTCGACCAAGATTTTGACCAATTTCTACCCAAAATGCATAATTTGGCCTAAAAACACTAAAAAACATTAAAAATGTTTGAAATTTACATATTAAAGTGCTAATTTTGGTTAGGGTATCAGTAAATGCGGAAATGCAATTTGTGGGCCAACTAAATTTGATCAATCTGAGTAATTTGTGCACAAAGTGCTTAAACATGATTAAGAAATAATTAACCCAAAATCAAGGCCTAATTAATAAATCCATGGAAAAAAATTAATTAAAGATTTTTTTTTTTGTAAATGAATATTGAATATCTACATCATTAGGTGAGCTCATTTCTTGGGAAGATATCTCTAGGCCATAAATGCCATAAATATCAATACTCATGCCCTCCATGCCTCATCAATGCCTTTCATGATGCCATATATGCCTCTTAATTTCCCCTTCTTCCAATTTCATTATGAGGATAATTACAAACTTAATTCTAAAAACTAATTAATCCTCAACCACACATCTTAATCTCAGAATGGATGGTTTAGGTTGATTCTAGACATTCTCAAAAATATATAAATAGAGAGGCCATGAACATCATTTATAAGCTATTTTGGTACAAATTTGTTATGCTCAAATATCTTTAAAGTCTTGATAATACAAATTTATAATGCATAAATGATTCCAAAAGCCATTTCAATTAGTATTACCATGCCAAATTGATTCCAAGCCAAGCCAAGCCATAAGCCAAAGGTGTCAAGGAGAAGAGGAGATATCCAAGCCTCCTTTGATGAAGACTTCATGATCACAAGCTGAGCAAGCCACTACAACAAGAATTTTTGAGCAACCAAGGAAGGTAAAAGAAGGTTTCTTTTGATTTTTTGTTGTGTTTTATTCATGTTTGTTAACTAAGCTCTCTCTAGTGTCTAGGCCTATAGATGTTATGTTAGTGTGTTTCTTTCATTTTTTTTTCATTACGAAACTGAAACCATACTAACCATCCTCTCTTGAGTCAAATTCCTATATCATAAACATGTCATTAATACTTGCCAATGACCAAGATTTACTATTCTAAACTTTTTTTTCTAATTATAGTAACCCCTTTCTAACTCAAGATTGTGAAATAAAAACTCAACATTCTAAGGTTACTATAGAAAGACGACCTTATTTATCTAAAAATCCCATTCAATGTCCCCCATGTCAAAAACTCAAAACAACTACAGTTATCAATGATAAATGTTATGATATTATAAAATAGTTACAAAAAACACTAATGCAATTTCTATCTTAGATATTTTGCATACATTAAACACCCACAAAAATATATTGAATGAGATTCTAATCCAATACAAAGTCTCAAGTGATATCACTCTTTAAAAATTCCAAACCCTTTTGAATCATTTGGCCCCAAGATAATAATTCACATTTGATTAAAGTGATATGTCACCCCTTGGTCCTATTTATAATAACCCACTTTATATTGAGGCCTTTATCAACATATATAAGATAAAGAACATCCTCATATATAATGGTTCATGTTTGAATATTGTAAATTTGAAATTGCTAAACCATTCAAACTATACATTAGTAGATATGTAACCATATATTATTACCATGAAGGCCTATTATAATGAGGATAGACAATTAAGGGTATCATTTTATTGTTTATCATCATTGGGCATTTAAACTGGTATAATATTTTCCATGTATTAGACCTAGACTTATCATAAAACTTACAGCTTTGGTAACCTTGGATACATGAAGTATGAAAAATATGTTCTACTCTAAATTAGTGCATGAGATTTCCTCATTCAGGCTTAGAATTTACCATACCTAGAGATTTCCAGCCATACCAATAATAAAAACATAGTGAAATAGAATAAGAAATCTATAATTATCTACTAGGCCTATAACATGTCCCTAAAAAGGAAAAAAAGGTAGTTGTTTAACTTTCTAAGTCAAATTATGTGGATCCAATTAGCTTTGCATCTACTTTGTGTAGACCACCTCCTAAAATGTCTAACCATTTTAACATTAAAGATAAAGGCATGGTGAATACTAAATTAGTAATGATTTTTACATATCCAGGTTTCATAGAACACCTAAATCACATAGCTGAACCAAGATGGAGAGTGTTAGAATGTAATGTCATAAGGAAAATGATTCTTATAATAAATGACCCATTTATTTCATTAATATTACTACACAAGAATAAGAATATATCAAAAATGATGATGACTCATGGTTATACAATGATAACTTTGTTAGTTATTACAAAATCAACAAGTATCTTATTCCTAACAGAATAATGAATAATCAAGCTTATGCAAGAAAAACCTTGGGGGTAAAGCAACAAGGTATTATTGAACTAATATTTATCACTAAACACAAAGGCAATTGAGAAGAATATACAAACCACCTATGAGTGACCCCTTAGATATTGAGAGTGACACCAATTTATCATCTCATGATGATGCTTGCAATGACATAGAGTCATATTATAACATCTATGATAAGTTAGCAATACCAACATTTTTAATACCAATAACATTTATACCATTAACCCTATTATCATTGATTTACCTATCTTCCTCTATCACCCCTAATTAATTTAATGGGACCAACAAGATGCACATATACCATTAGATAATTTATATAATGATAAGGTAATCTCTAAATTCATGGGCCTTAGATATGGTTTTATGATCGGTTATCATAAACAAGGGTTTTATATTACATTTGGCCTTGTCACCTATTTTAGAGAGAAAGTAAAATTCCTTAGTCAAAAAGAAAAAAATGAAAATGAAACATTGAGGTCCCAAAGTGAAAACCTCTTTGAGGTGCTTTTAGACTAGGAAAATAGTAAAAGAATAATATGAGTCCCATAGTGAAAACATGTTTCAAGTACCATTAGATAGGTAACTTCATCCTCTTTCAAATGAAGCTCAGGGTGTCTCTAGTCCTAGAACCTCATGTCAGTCAAATATTAGTTTAGAAGATTAGAGATTATTTAAATAATTGGTTTGAGACTTCTTACATGCCTTTGTTGAGTGGCCTCTACCAGCCTTTCATGACTATGATTGTTCATACATGGAGGATATTAATGATCCAACTAAGATAGAATATGATAAAGAAGATGAATGAACTTAATTGATAATTATTCTAGATGATGGTTCCATATTTCTCATGGAAGACACCATAGAATAAAATATTGGAACCCCATATGACCCCAAATGGATTAATCCTGGATTATATCTCACTAAAGAGGAACATGAGCTTATTACTTACTTCATTTAGGAGTTTATTAATTTTTTTCCTGTTCCTATTTATATATTCCTATTTTGGATACTTATATAATTGTGTATTACCTTATTGTACACTCATATGCTAAACTAATTAAACAAAATCTTAGAAAAATGCATCCTCGCATTACCATAGTAGTAAAAAAAGAATTATAAAAATGATTAGAGGTATAATGTATTCATCCCATAGATTATTTATAATAGATATCAAAAAAATTACTAGTTAAAAATAAGCCATAAGGAATCCATATATGCACATATTTTAGAGATATCAATAAATCACACACAAAAGATAATTTTCCTTTGCCAAACAATTATATGCTTGTATATTACACAATAGGTTAAGAGATGTTATCTCTCATGGATATATTATCAAAATATAATTAGATAAACTTATGTCCTAAATATTAACATAAAATATCATTCACCACTCCATGGGTAACATTATGTTATAAGTAATGCCTTTTGGCCTCAGAATGCCAGGGCTAATTACCAACATGCAATGATTATCATATTCCTTGACATGATGTGAAATATTATAGAATACTATATGGATGATATTATACATAAGTCAAACACCTGGGTAGGCCATCCAAAAATGTTATGAATAATATTTTAAAGGCTTCATGAATACAAAGTGCAACTTAATCCTAAGAAGTGTGTATTTTGGGTCACTTATGTAACATTTCTAGGTTTCATTATCTCTCATCGGGGAATTGAAGTTGATATGGGCAAGGTTAAGGCCATCAAAAAATATATTCACCATCTAATCTAAAGTATATCTATATATTGTAGGAAAAAAATATAATATATATGATGTTTCATTTCATAATTGGTAGATTGATTTCATTCTTTCAATCACTTTTTGAAGAAAGACACCACCTTCTCATGTAAGGTTGATTATCGATAAGTACTTAAGAATTTAAAGAATATTTGTAAAATCCACCTATTGATGCACTTAATGTATTCCCTATGTTGGTGATGGCTGAGACCTAACAATATATTCCTTTTTATTCTCTCTATCCAGTCTCATTTACAGCTCAATGTTCTTCTTTATAGCATTTTAGAGAACCACCTCATCATTTAAAGCATCTCTGTATATCAACTCATGAAATTATTATTGATGATTATACTCCACTGATATGTATTTATAAAATTTGAATAGGTGATTGGAAATGATGTTAATGGGATCCCAATATTTGATGTCATCTTTAGGCAATAGGTATGAATCCCTATGCCTAGTAGCTACAATAATATCATGCAACTTTGTAATCTTAGTCCTCCCCAATTTTTTTGGAACCTTATGGGGGCTATTTTCTTCTTGTTTTTGAAGACTCCATCAAATCCATGAATAAATTGATAAGACATTTCTTCTTCAACCAAATTTATTGGCACATACCTTGGTAATCTAAGAAGGGCCACCATCAATCTTATTCTGATGATTATGTAGTCTGGGTATAACCAATAGCTACCCATGTCCCCCAAGGATTGCCTAACTTCAAGGGGAACCTTATACATCTCACAATCATTGATTAGTTTATAAACCACTGCATATAATTATTATATAATCACTCTTATGTTGCATTTGAACTAATTAATGTGCATTATAGAGAAAATTTGAAGCACAAGCTCTTGTTATTTAGAATACCATGAATTCTGACCTAGTTGAATAGTTGCACATATTGCATCTAGCTAGTAGATCATCATGAAAAAGGGATCACCATTCTTGCAAGTCTTTTTGAATTGCATATACCAAATTGTTGCTAATAATTTGCCTAAGTGGGTAAATTTGTTGGTTTTCTATGATGATCTATAGCAAGGGAATATGCCTTATGTCTACATATGCAATGTGTAGATTACCAAATATTCCATTGAAGAGGTCAAAGCCATTACTAATTGTTTATATTAATTATTATATGAGCAATTTTCCTTGATCATCCATGAAAATAACTCTTATTGGGTCAGTCACCCATGAATCCAAGACCTTTTTTAGGGAGTGCACTTTATCCCAGTTATTGATGATGACCTAGTTATAGTCTATTTATAAGGAGGAAAGGTCATAATACTTATTGAATATTGGACCTAATATGAAATAAATATGGATCCCTTGGGATATTGACTTTAGTAGGCCATCTTCACACATTAATCTCCCAAAAATACCATAAACTAGGTCAACACTTGGCATGACCTCTAGCTTAGCTATAACCTTATGGAGACCGACTATGTTGATGGCGAGGATATCTAAGGTTTGTTGGATTATATGAGGCATGGTTTCATCCTCATAAATAGACCTAAATTATTCTACATTAAATTATATGCTACTATAGTGCATATTACCAGATGCTATAGACTCCATAATAAATTTAGTGTCCTTAAAGATGATGGAAGTACCATATTGGAACAAAAAGTCATCATTCCCAAAGGAACTACTCTTACTTGGAGTAGAGGGACCTACTTTTTACATCTTTGTAATACTATAAGTATCAATCAATGTATTTCTAATACCCTTCTACAACTCTCAAGCTCTAACAATGATAATTGGGAGTATAATTTACTAATGGATTTGAGCTTTGTTGAAATGTGTAAACAATAGAGAAAGAAAATTCATAAATCTTTGAGATGTAAATAGAAATAAACTTGATTGTGTATATTTTTTTAAAGATTAATTTGATTAATGTAATGTTGATGGTGATTCTAGTTCATGCCAAATTAATTACAAGCTTGTTGACCTTGCATATATTTGAAGCAACTTCAAAATATTGCTTTTGGAAATAAATTTCACCAAAATTCAAAATTTTCTCTAATTCATCTTTGATTTTCCATTAATTTTAGATTTGAAACCAAATATTACCACACTTTTACATGTGACTTCCACCTCATATCTAGATAAGTACTTATAGGGCTTGAATATGACTAAAATTCCTAGGAGACTTGAAATCTAGACATGTGGCACCTTGTGATTGCCTTGAGGACTCTCAAAATGTAGCTTTAAGTGATGACTTACTTGTATCTTTACACATGTAATCTTTCAATTCATAGAAAGTTCTACGTTTTTGATATCTAATTATGATTTACTATGAGAATGCCACATGTCTCTCTCAAGGGAAATCACAACTTTCTTTTATAGGTGTTTCTCTTATGATTAATCATAGCTTTGCTTTCCATGTGTCTCATTTAGAATGATTTTGGAGAACTTTTAGTAACTTAGCTTTGATCAAATGGTTTGAGTGGAAACATGCATCCATTTTGGAGATGATCTTATGAATATCAGATAACCATAACATAGGAATGGCATGTGGCATTATCATATAGGCCCAAAGGGGACATATATCACTTTAGTGGGATATTCTTATTCTACTAAGTGTCATTCTTGGAAGGCACCTTGGATAGTTGTATATCACTAAAAATTGATTGGATAGATTGGGTATAACCTAGATAGCTAACTTTTGAGATCTCATGAGAATTGTATTGATGCAATGTAGCACAAACACATGGTGACCTGATACAAACCCAAGGGGGACACACATTTCCTAAGAAGGTTACCCAGGTCTGACTAGTTGCCTTTGAGACATGTGATGAGATATCACATGATTCTACATTGTGGTGAGATACATGGGGGATGCATGGTGGATTAGATTGGAAGGTCTTTTTCATGGGGGCTAATATCTAGACATGTAGCCCTAGGATTTGAATTCTAATATCTAGCTTCTTTATGAGCTCTCTAGATGATGCCATGTAGTTCATGGACTTGGTATATTTACTCTAGGTGGAGCTCTCTAGATGATGCCATGTAGTTTTTGGACTTGGTAGATTTACTCTAGGTGTCTTTCAAGGGATGTGATAAATATTTTATGAATTATGAATCTTGGTGAGGTGAACACCTATCCTTTTAGTGCATATTCTAAAATTTAACATCCTATGAGGCATCATAAACCATGGATTGAATTTGATGTCTTGTGAGATCAAGTGAGAAACTAATTTATCTTCCTAAATATGTCATTACCCATCTTAGGAAAATTTAAATAAGTTTAAATTAAAAATTTATAAGTAAATGATTTAAACATAATATAATGTTAGTTAAATAAGACCCAGTGAAACTTGTTGTAATCATGTCTTTTAAAAATCCAAGTTACACTTCCTTAGAAAAATCCTTTCTACATTTCATTGAAACATCAATGTTCAATAATTTATTTTTGATTAAAAATCAAAGAAGACTTGTAATAATTTTAATATTTATAAGTATCAATATTTATTGAAAAATGAATTATTAGCCAAAAAGTTCAAAAATACAAGTACTATAAAATTTAATTAAATCAATTCTCCATGTAGTTAAATGATTTAAAATGATTAACATCTTGGTAAATTTTAAAATTTAAAGAAAGGAGGGTCCCCATTCTAAGAATAGGGGAATATTAATCATTAACAAAGTGTGACATTTATGGGGAAACATTTCAGAATGTTAGAATACAGATATTTTATTCAAAGATGAATAAAAATTAGTTATCTCATTGTGATCTTTAGTTAGCAAAAAAACAATTTTGTAGAACTAATTAAAGCCCACATGCTTGAAATAGAGCTTAAACCTTATATACAATCATACTATGTGTGTGCTTTGAGGTTCTTTAACCATTTCTACTAGGTTCAAAAATGATAATTTTCAAGTTTCAAATACATCAAACATGAAATTACTTAAGAATTCTTAGATTTTACATAATTATTCTTTTCTTAGTTGAGGTTGGCTTGGGCATTGGTCTACTACCAACCAAGTGTCCATAGCCCTGGCAGATATACCTTTGGATCCACTACGAGCCTTGCTCTACTATTAGCCAAGCATCCATAACCTCAGTAGAGATTGGCTAAATCACCATTCATAGAATCTAAAAGCAGTTTATGATTTCACTTCATTAGTGTATCATTTTTTTATACCTGCATTCATATATTAGAATGGTTGGGAATTATAACTATCCAAGTGTGAGGTTTTGTCAAGGCATAGTCTAGATGTAATTCACCTTTAAATATCAATTTCTAACCTCAAAAATTACTTGGTGAATTTAAGTAATAATATGATGGTCTACATGGATTCAAAATCTTGTTCAAGCAAATTTTTAGTCATCTAAACTATATTATATTCTTAAAATGACTTAGGATTTTCATCAGAAAACTAATTTCTAAGTAACCCCAACCAAATTCTATAAATAGGAACACTACTATAGGTTTAAATTTTTTGGATGACCAATGTTTAAAAAAAATAATCCTTTATTCCTATTTTTAAGGCTATACTA
The DNA here is from genome assembly GCA_037957365.1 of Torreya grandis. Taxonomy (NCBI): domain Eukaryota; kingdom Viridiplantae; phylum Streptophyta; class Pinopsida; order Cupressales; family Taxaceae; genus Torreya; species Torreya grandis. The sequence continues at coordinate 68,910 of JARHVA010008704.1, read as the reverse complement.
ATGTAAATTGTTCTAAGGAATTCTTATCCAAAGGAATTATTACTAAGTGACAACACACACCCAAAAAAATAACAAGCAAAAAGTGAGAAGAACACAATAGGAAAGCAAAGTAAGAAATAAAACTACTCTACTCTTACCTAATCTAACCATAAACAAGCTTACTATCTTCCTAAATTTTACAATAGAGGGACAAAGAAATAACATTTCATGTACTACCCATTGACTGGTAAGGTTAAGTCATTCCCTTGTAGGTCTTTGAGCCTAAATGCATTTTTTCCTAGTATCTATACCACTTGATACAATCTAATCAAGAAAGGAGTGAACTTGTCATGTTGTCCCTTAATCTCTTGAGATTTGCCCCATAGTAGGACCACGTATGATATGCATAATGATTTAAATTTATCTTGTTTATTAAACCATCCCTTTACAATATCCTGATACTTACTTAAATTCTTTGATGCTTCATCTCTGGCATCTTCCATTTGGAAGATGTTTAGAATTTAGGACTGTACCCTTTCACAATCTTCCATATACTCAGTGATAAAGTCATAGGTGGTCAACTTTAGTGTGATATGAAAAATAGGTTGCTTCTTATAGATTAGTAAGATGGGGATACCTTGATCACCTATTTGTATATAATTCTATCTACCCATAAAACATACTTTATTAAGGACTACTATTATATGTGTTTCTTCTTTATAAACTTCTTGATGGCATTCATCATGTTTTTTTTTGGTAGACTCTACAAATCCATTAACCTAAGGGTAATAATTTGAAGTAAACTTGATGACTATTTTATTTTTATATACCCACTCGATGAATTTGGATGATGCAAAGGATGGGCCATTGTCATATACTAAATACATGTGCATTCAAATTGAGTGATGATATTTTATTCTAGAAATTTGATGACATCAATCACTCTACTATTCTTGGTGGCCATTGCTTCAGTCTACCTAGTGTAATAATTTGTAGTAGTGAGTATGAATTTATTTCCTATTGAGAATTTAGGATTGATAAATCCTACAAAGTTGAGGCCCCATTGTAGAAATGGCCTTTTTTCAATCACTAGTTATAAAGGCATGGTTGCCTTTATCTCTCATCAATCAAAAACTTGACATTAATGACATGTTCATATATGAGCATGGGAATATTTAAATATGGTTATACAATAGTAGATTCCTCTCAATATATTGTGTATTGTGTTATGCCCTAAAGGGTAACCACTTCTTAGTTTGTCATGGAAATTGTTTATGATTTCTATGTATTCAACTTTAGAAACACATCTTAGATAGATCCCGTCATAATTTTTTCTATAGAGGATTCCTATTTAATCATAAAATGGGAGGATATAACCATTATGTCCCTTTTCTTCTCCCTTTTATGGTCTGGGGTGCACACTCTATGCTATAAATAGTGAAAAATATCCTTGTAACTATTATCACTAGATAATTGATTTGCAAATGTCAATGCATGGATGAGTATTTGAAATAATTTTGATTAGACCCTAGCCTCTAACTAATTTATCAAATTTTATTTCTATATCATATTCTTTAATGTTGGTCATCCAATTCCCTCTTCATTCTCAAGGTTCATTTTAGCCCAACATCAACTTGATAGCCAGATGCAACACTAGGCATACACATTATTTCTCAAGATGTAGTGTATGAACTTCTTGAAGGCCTTTAGCAAGGTACAGGCTTGATTATCTAGAATATGATAGTTTAGTTTTACATTATTAAAATTGGTACTCATGAATGCTATAGGGTGCTATTTGTCATCCTCTTTCTATATCAAGACAATGGTAATAGTATGATTAGAAATAAAAGAGTAAATAAAAGACTATTAAAATTAAGACTTATGAAAATAGGAGATTAAAAAATAGCATCCTTAATTTCTTGAAATGTATTCTTTGATTTATAATTCCATTCTATCTTATCACATTTCATCAACATGGTGTTGAATGGGATTACAATCTCTATAAAACCCTAGATAACATTTCTTATAAAATTAATCTTGCCAAAGAAATATTTCAAATATTTTTTGATGTTAGGGATTTCTACCTTTGAAATTGAATTTATCCTATCAAGGTCAATAATAATAAATTATTAGGTGATTATATGTCTTATAATTTTTCCTTCATTCACATAAAATATACTTTTCTTAGGGTTTAAAGAAATGCCATAACTTCTGCACTTCTCTGGCACTTAATCCAAATGCATAATTTGATCACTTCTATTTTAAGAAAAAAATGTTAAATTGTCCATATAAATAATGATGCACTTACCAATTAATCATTGGAATACATGGTCCATTTCTCATTATAAATTTGATCCAACATTGATCAATCTAAATGGCATTTATTTGTATGCAAATGTTCCTCACTTGATGATAAAGGTAGTTTTCATTCTATCATTTTTATTCACTAGTATTTGGTTTTAGCCTAAAAAACTATCAAGGAATGACATCATTTCAGATCCACTCACCAACTGAATGACCTTGTCTAAGTATGGCAAAGGATAATTATACTTCTCTATGGATTTATTCAAGTTTTTAAAATTGACACAAAGTCTATTTTCTCCATTCTTTTTTTAGACTGACACAAAATTTACAACCCATGTCAAGTGCCATATGGGGAAGATTATCCTTGCATCTATAAATTTCTTGATTTCTTTATAAATTAGTGGTTCTAACACTAGATTCACTAGCCTTTATCTTTGCCTAAAGGGTCTGTAAGCCTATTTCAAGGGTATAGTGTGAGTAATCACACTAGTGTCAAATATATTAAGATCATCATATGACAAGGCAATGACATATTTGAGCTTAATTAAAATGGAAATATCTTCCTTCAACTATTCATCAATGCAAACTAAACTAATTTTGACATTTTTCTTGTTCCCAAGATTTCCCAAGTTGACTTGCTTATAATATTGTCCACTCAACTTGGGTTGTCTAGCTTTAGTTATTTGTTTATCTAGATCAAAAATTATTTCTAAGGAGATCATGCCCTTAGGGATTTGGTTCTCCTTGATTTGGATTACTCTGTATTCATCAATTATGTGGGATTCAAATATGTCATACCTAAAAATGAAGTCAATTGTTTGCTTATCATCATTAAAAACTTTGAAGAGATTGATATTGTTTGGCATAGAGGGGCATGAAATTATTTCCATAGTGAACTCCTACATGTTCAAAGGCTCTTGAGGCACCAAGTTCATTACTATTTAATATATAGAATCCATCAATTGGTTCTACTCCATAGGTAGGTAAATAATGTTAAATGAATCAAAATACTTAATCAAATCCCAAGATCTAAATTTATAATTTATTAAACATGAAAGCTTACATTGATATATGTTCTTGATCTAATTAACAACTAACTCTGAATCACCATAGGATAACAACTTTTTTACCTTATGTTTTATTGTAAATTTAAGTCATAAAATAAGAGATTCATATTATACTAAATTATTATTACAAGTGAACTATAATATATAAGAATTTAGATCCTATTTTCTTTTGGGATTTGTCATAACATTCTTAATGCCAAAAACTTGCTTAGCTTGCACACCATAAATGTGCAATGTATAGGGACCTTTGCTTTGTTTTTCATCTTTTCATGTACAACAACATTAGTGGTTTCCAAAGTGTAAACACCCAATTTAGAGGATTGGTAATTTACATTTTCATTCTTGGCATTATATTCAGTGATCATATTTTTCATTTTAGGTTCCTGGTCAATCTTGATGTGATTGGGAATCTCTCACCAATGTAGCCACATGTGGAAATAATCCATGTGTTGGTTCCCAATTGTGCACCTCTATTATTTAACCTTTCACACTTGAAATAAGTGACATACAAAGATGGAAAACCTATTAGAATGTTATTATACCTTGGGAGGGGTTTGCCATCAAGACTTGACCAAATAAAGAAAATTATTGGGAAGCACCTACATAGGGTATGGTCAATTCCCTACTACTTATAGCTCTCTTGGAACAAAGTTAAGAGGAACTAAGTGGTATTTTTCTCACATGAATGGATTATACAATTCAATATTCATGGGGATTTTTGGCACAAGGGAATACAAATATGACTAGAACACAACTGAGCTTATTTAATCCACCTGAGAAGGGTTGTCACATGGAATAATCAAATGTTATAGGTTAGACACAAGATACTAAAGATATATATGAATGTGATTTAAAATTTAATTATGAATAATAATTAAAAACAAAGGGTTGAACAAGAGGTTACAATTCTGATCCTTAATACACAAAATGCAAACAAATGCTGTGTACAATATTTATGCATTTGTAAGAAAATAACATGTCAAATATGCAAAGGGTGTGTTATATGTAGGGGAGATAGGTTAAGGAAATATTTATCAATTAATAAAAATGAAAGTGGAGGGTTAATGAATGAGCACAAAGAAATTCCACTAAACCACTACATCATCTTAACAACAAATGCAATGCATATCTGAAACAAGTGAAATTGAAATTATACATAAGTGATGTCTTTTAAGAACCCCTACCAATTGAATATATAATCACAAGACTAGCCTTAAAAAGGATATCAACACCCTATTCTCAAATCTCAAATCAAAAAAGATTTTATAATCTAGACATATGATCTAAATGACTACCATAAAGATGAATGCATCAGATTACCAATTAACTAAGCATGTAAAATAGAGAACTATACTTCAACAAAAAAAATGGAATGTAAACCATAGATTTAATTTATTTAATTGAATAAAAAATGAATATAATGTGTTATAAACAACATAACAGACTATCACTATGAAAGACAATTCTGTGACATTGGAGATATGTAAAATGATCTCAAAGATTGCTAATGATTTTATTGTTGAAACCAATTCGGCACCATAAAGATCACATAGAGAGAATTATTCATGGCTATCACTCTTGATTCAAAACATTTAAGCAATGATTGTAAAAGGACACACCCCTTTTACTTATACAATTGAGATAAGCCTAAAATATTCCTAAAGATGCTCCAACTAGAAAATTCTTTCATGGGCCTAGAGTTTGTTAGACCTTGTAAGAAACATGATTCCTTAGATTATGCTCATGCTCTTATATAATGTCAAGATTGATCTTCCACTTTGGTAGAATATTTTTAGTTATCCACAATGAGGAAGATCTCATAAGGGACAAAGCAAACCTTTTTTGTCTTGCGTAAAAGACAAAAATTCCCCGTTCTCATCTACATGATTACACAAAAACTAACTTAAAGGGACATGCCACTACTAGGCCAAGTACAATGGTTTCCTAGTGGGAAATGAAAAGAAATAAAAAGGGAGGGAAAATAAAAAGAAGTGATACTAGCTCAGAAGAAAAAAAATATTCAATTATGCTCTACAATCAATCTAGATGATAGAATCCTTTCACCAAATTATTCTTATACCTAGTATATCCTTCCAACAAAGCGAAAAGATTCCCTTGGTCTAGCCCTACTTTGTATTTGAATTTTACTCTATACTCCTTAATATAGGTATCAATCTTGTGAAGCATGGTTTACTTTTGTCTAATGAATTCTCTAAGATGGTCATAATATTTCTCAAGTGACACTAATTTATTTATATTATCAACATCAAAGGACTCTTGTGGTACATCAACGAGTTTTTTTAGAGTGGTGCATACTACCTCTTCCTCTAAATCATTTTCACCATCAAGGTTTATTATATTTTTTAGTGTAGCATTTATCTCTTTTATTACAGTGTTGAGAGATTGATCTTCTCCTTTTAAATCAAAGATGTTGTCTTTGAGCACCATCAAATGATGTTTAATTACCAATTGACATTCTTTGGGCCTTTTGTGAACATTTAGAGTAACGATTTTTTTACAAATCAAAGTATCCATGCCCATCTTATAAACCTCATCCATATTCCACTAGACTTATTCCTACTTTTTGATGTTCACCTTATAGAAAAACATTTAAGCATCACACTCCCTTTTATTATCCACTATGTTGTTCAAGAATTTAAATGTTGCATGGATTATTTCTTTAGCCCTATTGTGCCAGTCTTCTTACCATTTTCTATTTCTATCCCTTTGGATTTCAAATTGTTAATTCAGCCAAAATTGAATGAATCTATTGAGAAGAGAGGATGTTCTTGAGCTCCACTAGTAGTTAAAGTTACTACCTAAGGCTCACTCAGTATGTTTTACAAGTAATAGATCATAGCTTGATTCTATGCCTTCAACCCTTCCATGGTGGCTTTATCTTTATCCATTACATGAGCCATCATGTTCACCAAAACTTGTGAGCTATGCTTTAGTTAATTCTTTAATAGATCCCATAGACTGTAGCTATAAAAAGTGTAACTCTCAATGGGATAATCTTTCTTCAAACCATCTGGTGGGGGTATGGTTATCTCTACTTTCCTTTATCTTGTAATGATGAATGTGGTCCTAGAATGAATTTTGGACTTTTTAGGGGTTTTGGACTTATATGCCTGAGTGATCTTTGCTATATCAATCTCCCCAATTTTTCTCATAATGTCCTTCTACATGACTTATTATTTGACTTAGAGAAGGGGTCTAGTCTAGAATCCCATTGACATAGTGGACATTGATGCTAGCGTTGAGATAGTAAAAGGTGGTGTCATTGGAGTATTTGATGTAAGAAGTGACACAAGAGTAGGTTGTGGACTCATCACAAACTAATTGATCTCTTTATCACTTTCCAACCCCTCACCACCTTTGTTTAATTTAGGTTCCCCTTATAGGTTTGCCTCTATCTACTCTAAAACATCAAAATTCAGACTGAATTGGTGATACTCTTGGAGAATTTTTTTTATGGAGCCCCCTTGTCCTACTAGCTCACTAGAAAGTTCTACAACTTATTCACCTTCTTTATGTACTTGAGATTTATTTATGGATGAGGCTATGGTGACATCCTTATTTACTTTAGGAAACTCTTCACCAATAATGGCCTCTAGGCCTTTCATGTGGATTGGATCATGGACCTTGATGTGAGTAAGTAAAGCTCAAGGTACTTTAAGTGAAGTAACTTTTCCTAAAGCACACTCATTAGCATCTTTATTTTATTGATACAATTCTTTATTTATTTCTATGTGGATAGGGGTACCCATTTAAAGGTTTGTTCCCCCACTTTCCTCTATACTCACCTTCTCCTCTGGTGTTTAACTTGACACCTTTGAAGGGGAAGCAACAAATTGTGATATATCTAGAGTTATTTGTAATCACTATTTCTCAACCACCACTTCAAAATTAGTGGTGACATGAGCATCCTACTTTGGATCCACCTCAAGTCTATCATTAGACTTATTCAATTATTCAATTCCACCTTGATCACTTTGGCCTAGTGGTTAGCTAATGACATTTAAAACAAATGTCTTTGTATCTAATGAATTATATTCCCTTTCCTAAAGAGCCTGAGCATATATAGCTACCTCAACCCTAACCTATAAAACATATTAAAAATACATAGGGTCATTTGAGGTTAGAATTTATTCCTCATTACCTTTACTCTCTACTCTTGAGGGACCTTCTTCTATAAATAAACCCATCATCAAGACCTTCTTAGGGTCTGGGGTCTTTCCCTTGAGGTCTGTTGCCCAATTTTTACTTATGGAGGAGTGAATGCTTTCTAATTTTTCATCACCTCAATAACAGGCCTACTTTCATCTAAGCCTTCTTCATCACTCATATCTTGAACCTCTAGGCATATGAGGACTCATCCTCTTTCCTTTATATGAAGAATTCATTGGAAGGTAGGTCTTTAAACACAACCTCCTTCCTTTTTATAAGAAACCCATTTGGAGGTTGTAGATCCCTCTTGACTCTTTTTTATCTGGGCTGCTCTCCTTATTCTTCACCTCCTCTCTTCCTTGAATAAATCTATGAGGGAGGGATAACTATTGGATTTTGTGCTAGTGAAGCAGGTGGAGCAATAATTGGATTGACCATTAGGGTGGCTTCTGGAATGGTTGGCATCATTAGGGCTCCCTCTACTATAATGTATATTGAGGTGGAACTAGCCAATATAACCTCCCTAATAACAATCTTATCCCAATTCTCATCTAGAATTTTTAATTTGAGAAGGTCAATCTCACCTTGAATCACAATGTAGATATTCAAACCACATCAATTGGCTTGGTGAAATTAATATCACCCACCTTTCTCTTCCCTTTGTCCTTCATATCTAATGGTGGAGGTAAGGGATCACCATTGTAATCTCAAAGGAAACCCTTCAACTCTTGAACATGTTTAAGCTCCTAGAGATTATGGGTATCATAAGCACCAAGATCAACCCCATGTTCCTTGAACCACCTAAAATTTCTTCTCATGATTGGAATGGCTCTCCATAGAATGTAATCATTCTCATTAGTAGTGAATTCTACCTGAGAGATGGCATGGGATTCAATATTTGAATGATTATACATGGTAGATAGTGTCCTCTTGTCATCCTCCATGTCTTTGGGGATTGAAGAAATATTTAGGAAATAACTTCCTACACTATCAACCTCATATAATCTAGTTTTTTGACATCCTCCTTGATGGTACAATCAAACTACATATCTTCATAATGTGATTGATTTAGAATCACATTGGTTGTTATGTTCCCCAACCATCTAATATCATAGTTGGCCCTAGATGGCATCTTGTCAATCACATATTGGCCCATCTCTTATTCCAATCCCTTTGCTTTGGTGATAGAAGGATATGAATAGTGTCTAATCTGAATTGGAAACTTGAAGGGATTATTTATGTTTTTTGCTACTATCATTTTGTGTACGGGCACTGTCTATCAACTCAAATCCATCACTACCAATCTATCATCTAGGTATCTCGATAGTTTATGTGGAGACCCTGAGTAGCCACTTATCCTGATATAAGTGAATGTTATGAATTGGATATATGAGGCACCATACTTTTCAATTATTTCTTTGGCCAAATTTTACATTATATTAAAGTTCCTTAGAGTAAATAAGACACTCATCATAGTGTTGAATAAATAATTATAAACCCTACATAAATGTTGCTTGAAGTCATCTAGAGCAATTTCTAGATAAATCTCATATATTCTCATTCCATTAGGATTCTTGGTGAGCCCATGGAATGTCTTATTATGTACTAGGCTATACATTGGGTAAGAAGAAGTATAAATTGTACCTATGAATACCTATTTTAAATTGATTACAACCTAAAGTTTCAACATCTACCTGTGTAGGTTATCACTTAGAATGGTGGCCCAATCCATCTTCTTTTATCACTCCAACATGTAGATTAAGATTAAGAAATACAAGGCTAAAATTTATCTATGGTGGGAATATCATAAACTCTTACTACCATGAAAATGATGTACTAGGGAAATTCATTTAATTTTGATATTTTTATACTTTTAAACATTCTAGAGATCTTTTGCCTTTTCTTGACTAGCCAATAGGAGTTGACAATGCACCATATTGATTTGTCATTTTTCTCTACATACTCTTGGTATTCCTCTAGAGAGAGTGTTATAATTTAATGTTGGGGAGGAATATCAAGCATGGTAATAAAGGTAAAAGGATTGAAATAGAAGAAAACTAATTGTCTTCCATCAATGATAGTCCTAGTGTGTGGTTGGTATACTTGGGCACATGTAATTACTAACTCTAGGTATGGGGCAACCAAGGTGAATGTTTTTATCAGGGAGTTGTAACTCATGTCAAGGTTGAAAACTAATGGAAGAGGTTTTATTTGCTGTAAAAAAATTTAATAGGGCCACAAATTTTAACCCTTGAACTTTAGTATCATTGATTCCATCCAAAATAAAAATGATATTACTCTTCATAGATGTTGAATATGTTTCCATTTTTCCCTAACTCGCTAGTGTAATATTTTGAATTTAAACAAATCCTTCACTCAAAGCACCCTTTAAATACATTTAAATCCCTTTCAAAGAACACACACTAGGATATAAAATAAAACTTACTACTAATCTAAAGGGATACAAATAATTGAAGCTAAAAATTCATAGAGAATTCACCGTAGTCACTCTTTCATGCTACATGTAACTAGGGCACACAAACAGATCAAAAACAAAAGTAGAAGCTTTGAATGAAAAAGGTAAACATGAATGAAGGAAAATGCCTTAGTTATAATCCTTTGAATTTTTGAATTAGGGTTGACATTAATTATTTGAAGCATAATGGCTATTTTCCAACTACCCCCTTAGTCATTATATTTTCTTTTTAAGGAGGAGAAAGAGGGTACAAATCTTTCTTTTATGCCAGGTGATCCTGATTACAACACATGGATCCTTATAATAAAAATCCTTCATTATATTACTTTTTAAGCCCTTAGGGACATTTTACACCTTACCCACTAGAAGGTAGGTGATGAAATATTTAAAAACTCCCAAAGCTTGAAAATCCCTAAGGATATGCCATGTGTCATTATTTTTATTCACAAATATAGGTGTTTGGACCTTGGAGAATTTTTACACATTTCCCACCAAAAGGTAAGGGGAAAATACTCAAAAAGGTCCCAAATTTTATAAAACCCTAAGGACCTACCATGTGTCCAACTTAGATGTAAGCTCAAAATCTTGACCAATTTTGTCCTTTGCACCATCTTTCTTGATATAGGGAAAGGTGCGAGATTTTCCCAACCCCCTAAAAATAGTCATAGGGGTTACCTAGGATAACCATGTGTCTTTCATTTGGCTCATCAGGTAATTCCTCAACTTAGACACCAAAACATGTTGAAGGTGCAAAATGGCAATTTCATCCGAGGCCCTAGAATTTTTCTTCTTCATGCATAAGGCAAGAAATCAATGTATGCAAAGAGACTTGAATACATTTTTGTATTTTCATATTGAATATTCCCACCATGAAACCATTGGTAAGACCATGAAAATTATTTAAAACTATCTAAAATGTCCTCCATCTTTATAAAGTTCCCTTCAAACCTTTTATAGACATCCTTTGGGAATTTGGCAAGGGAAAAATGCCTAAAGGAAATAATCTTTTACACATTTTTCAGTGGTAAAATGACCCTTCCAAGGTTCCATTTAGGAATTTTACAAAGGTAAAATGCCTAAATAAAATGATGCTTTAGATATTTTACAAGGGAAAAATTCTTGAAGGGCAAGCACCCTTTAGATTCTTTGTTGCAGACAAAAAGTCTAAAATAAATAACCCAAAAATACTTAAGATCAAAAAGATAAGGTATGGAATTCTTTTGAAAATTTTGAAGCAGTCAAAATGTCTGATGAAAATAAATCTTTGAACCTTTTGTCCAAGATAAAAATACTAAAGACCTATTTCCTTTAGGCATTATGTTTGTGTAAAAGGCCCAAAAAGTCTAAGGGAAGGAACATTTTCGTTGGTCAAAATCATGAAAAAAGACCTAATAAGTTATGAACATGAACTAAACTTTACAGAGGAAAATATAGAGACAAAATTAGGGATAATGACTTAAAAATTAACACTCAACCCAGTCTAGAGTTAGGCACTTTTATGTACAAGGGCCCAAAATTACTCTAGTGTAAGTTTGGTAAATAACATAGGTTCTCATGAAACTTGGAAAATCGATAAAATACCCTAGATAAAGATATTAGAACACAAAAAAATTTCAACCTCCCAAATATTTTGATGCTAAATAGGGCACAAATTACTTGTTGGATATTTGGGTTCCAACATCAACTTTTTCTTGAGGATGTGTACCCCCAGTAGGTACATCAAGAACACTAGACCAGGTACCTATCCATTGGACCATGTAGTAAAAGAGTTTGCAACAAAGGCAAGGAAAACACACCATGGGTAAACAAAGTTATAACTAGGAATCTAAGGAAAACTAGGAAGGAAAAAGAGGAAAAATAATTTATACAAACACAACCCCAAATAGAGTAATAAAACACAAAAAGACTATACAACATGTCATATTCACATGGGATATCATGGACTTAATATAAAAAGTTCTTGAGGTGTTTTACATTAACTAGTAATTTCAAGATTTATCCATCAATATCCTTGAGATAAAATGTATGTTTCCATATTTGATAATTAATGGTGTAGGGACCCATCCATAGGGAATCAAATTTACCATGTTTTCCCTTGTCTTCATGTCTTCTATCCTAGAGTAGGACCAAATCACCAATTTGAAAACTTCTTAAGGTGAAATTTTTATCAAAGATATTTTTTAGCCTTTATTTGAACATTAAATGTTTTTCATGACCTTGTTTATGAAATTCATCAAGCTCTACAATCTAGTTGATCCTTTCTTTATAGTGGTCTACTTATTCATTATCCTCAGCTATTTGTTGCATGAATTGGTAAGTAACTATAGATTAAGGGGTAAAACAACTTGAACTCCACAAATAAGCTTAAATGGGCTTCTTTTGGTTGATCTATTAGGAGTCAACCTATCATCCCAAATAGAAAACTTTAATTTATTACCCTATTTATTTTTGGTAGCATCCAAAGTCCTAATAATAATCAATAAATTTTTATTACTAGACTCATCTTGCCCATTTACTTGCAGATTGTGATTAGAGAAATATGCTAAATTAATCCCATAATATTCACACAATACAATTTATTATTTTTCTCTAAAGCACATGGCATTATCATAGATAATTTTAACTAGTAATTCAAATCAACAAATCACATTATTCAAAAGGAAATCAATAACTAACTCATGGGTTGATTTTCTGATAAGGATTGCTTCAACATACTTTATGAAATAATCAGTGGCCACTAAGATCCACTTGTGACCAAAACTTAAAGTATATAATATTTCACCCATGAAGTCCATTCCCCACTATTTGAAAGGCCCATCAATAATAACTAGTTATAGGGGAAGTAATCTGGATGCTTTCATTCTCCTAGAGAATCATTGGAACTCTTCACATCTCCTTACCATAATAGAAACATCCTTGAATAGTGTGGACCACCAATAAATGACCCTTAGAATTTGTGTGTAGTGATTTTGGGAGAAAAGTGACCACCACACACACCACTATGGATTTTTTTAACCAATAATGAAATCTCATGTTCCACTAAGCACCTCAAGAGGACACCATCTAGGTTCTTCCAAGCCAGATCATCTTCTAAAAAAAGATACTTTTGGGACACTAACTTAAATTTCATCCTTTGATTTTTGTCTAAGTAGGGAGGATAATTCAGAGTCTTCAAATAATATTCTATATCTTTATACCATGGATACTGGTTGTATTTGGATGTTTGGCTATCAAAAACCCCTTCTACATTATTCCCTTTTACAACTCATAAGTTAGTTTCAGTCATCAACTTGGTGAGACACATGCCCCTAACAAACTTAGTAATATGTATCTCTATGTCATATTATTGAAGTCTATTGACCAATAGACATATTTTGTTAGTAGTCTCATTCTGACTTAATATGTCCTTTACCATAGTATGAGGAACATAAGCCACAATATTCAAACTCAGAATGTAGGATCTAAACTATTTTATAGCCTTTAAGTGATCAAAGGATTTCTTTTCCATTATAGTATAGTTTAGCTCAAATCCCTACACTTCCCTACTAAAAAAGGCAAATGGATATTCATGAATTTAATAATTCTTTTGTAGTAGAATTATAGCAATAGTATGTTTGGAGGAAAATAAAAATAACTAGAAATCTTTTCTATAATCAGGACTAACAAGCATTGGGGCAATTTTCAAGGCTACCTTGATGTCCTAAAATGATTGGGATATTTTTTCTTCCCACTTTACAGTTTCATCCTTTTTTCAATATTGAAATATTAGGTATATTAATCTCTATAAAATTGGAAACAAACCTCCTAACAAAGTTATTCTAGACAAAGAAATATTGAATACCTTTCTTTGTCTATGGGATGGGTACATTGTCAATGGCCTCTACCCTTTTAGGGTCTATCATCACACCTTGTTGAGACACAATGTGCCCCAATTTCTTTGCCTTTTGTACTCCAAAATGGCACTTCTTAGGATTGAGGGAGATTCTAAACTCCCTACATCTAATAAGCATTTGTTCCAAGCACCCCAAGTGGTCATCTCTTTTCTTGGAGTATAATATAACATCATCCTGATAGACTATAATGAACTAGTTGATTAACCTAGAAAGGTTATGTCCATTAATCTCTAGAAGGTTGCACCTACATTCATTATGCCAAAAGGCATTTGGACATACACATAGGTTCCCCATGGGGTAGTGAAATTAGTTTTTGACCTTTTGGACTCCTTCACTACTACCTGATTGTAACTAGAAAAACCATCAAGAGTTGATAACAACTTAGAACTAGTAACTTCTTACATCATGTTATCTATGTTACGCAATGGATAATTATCCTTCAGTGAAGCCTTGTTCAAATTCTATAAATCAACATAGAATCATATGTCTCCATTATTTTTTCTCATAAGGAGTAGAGTAACCACCCATGATGAATACCTGATGGGTTGAATGATCACACCATCCCTTAACTTCTTCAATTCTTCTTGCATTTTGGTGACCAAGATGGGATTGATAAGCCACTACTTTTGGTGGATTGGTTTTGTACTAAGCTATAGGGGGATAACATGCTAGAATAAATCCTCACTATAAGCTATAAGTTGTATATATGACCATGTTAAATAGTCCTAAAACTTTATCAAAATCTTGATAAATGCTTCCTTCTCTTTCTTGATTAGGTGGGTGCTGAGCTAGATCTACTTTGGATTTTCCTTTGTCCTAATATTAATCTTAGTTACATCTTTTGATATATATAAATTTCTATATTTGACTCTATCAACTCTATTAAAGGATGATTCAATGCTAACCAATCCTCTAGGGATAGTATTAGTTTTCAACTGGATAATTTCTTTTCCATATAAGGTTTATTTTCCATCATAGACCTATACCATGGAGTCTAGATCTACAATGGTTCCTTTGAACTCATCTATATATCACAAAACCTTTTTATTTGATCATCATCATCAAAGACTTGTAAATGATAAATATTTTTTTGGGATAGAAGGCCTTACTAGATTCACCACCTCATATACACAAGATGGATTTCCATGTTCAAATTTAAACTATGTAGCCTTATTTCCAAGCATATATACCCAATTATTAACAACTGAAGGATTATACTCAATATTGAAAGTGATGAACCATTCCAAGCAGTCCCATACATCATTTTAATATGACTTTAGTCTATTCTATTTCATGTTATAAATAGATTAGACTTGATTCACCACTAATTTTGAATCACCCTTGAACAATAACTTTATTAGTCCATATTCATGGGTGATCTAGAGGCAAATTAGGATTTCTTCCTATTATGTAATATTATTTGTGCACTAGAAGGGCAATTGGAAGGAGTATCTATAAGCATGGCTATTAGGGAAATATAAGACAAACCCTGCCACATTTCCAATGTTTGAACATGATCCATAAAAATTCATGGTCCAAATGGAGTCTTCATCAATGATACAAAGTTTATGAGGTAATTCCTTGTACTCAATACTCCCCATAAATCTTCATATGTTTGCATCCACATATAACAATTCATTCAACTGATATTTGGGATCTTCTAGAGCACGAAGAATTTATGACTCCTAATTTAGGTAAATTTTCTTCCCATCTAAAGCCATAGTGTCATAGTATAAGTCCATATAAATACTACCTCTAATACTAGTAGCCCATTTTCTAGACAACAACATACCCCACTTTAATGAAAAATATACAACAATAACTTCCATTATCAAGAATTTACTAGGGTATTGTACAAGATATACCACTAGTGTTTTAACCATGCCAACAATAAGTACTTATATGGAATCCATGGTGAGGCACCATCCATATGTTATAGTTATTATTATATAGATTTCATTCAGCATAGCTAGTGGCATAATGTTATAAGATGCACCAAAGCCAAACATGTAGTTATGGATAATTAAAATATTAACCAGTAAGGTGGTATAGAATGGGTTGACATGCAATTAAATATCTACCAATTTTGTTCCTAAATACACTTCCAAGTGATGTTCAAGGGATTATAAGGTGTTCTCACTTTCTACAGGGGAAGTTGGAGAAAGCTTAGCTTTAACAATCTTATTGGTAGTAATTTTATCAGTGAAACCCAAATATTTAAAATCTCTTCTCCTATGCTCTAGAATTCTAATAAATTATACAAAATGTATCATGACCTTCAATTGAATCAATACATGGGCCATTTCATAAATAGTATATTTGGGTAGATGAGTGTTAGCAGGTAGACTAGTGATACTTTTATTTAGGATACACCCCTCAATAGTCTACAAAATAGAAGTGGGAGAGCCAACATTCTTAACTTCACTCTTCAAGGGAGGCTTCCTAAGATCATCCTTCTTGGGAATAATAAATAAAAAGGGAGTTATATTCTTAGCCTAGATACATCTTGGCTTGGCATTATAAGGTGCAAAACCAAGATTGGTGTAATTTTAGACATCCTTAGTCCCTTGGGTCTCTTTTTTTTTCTACTTCAAGGCCATCAATATCTTTATCCTTTGGAAGATCATTTTGATATTTACTTCTCAAATTGTACTCCTCTAAATAAATCACTATGTGAACCATCAATTTTTAGTCCTCAATAGATGGAGATGAATATCCATACTTTTCTTTCATCATTGAGCTTAAAAATTCAAAATCATGAATAGGCAATTCATATTCATGCATCATATTTACTTCATAGATGAAATCTTAGGTTGGGACCCTTACCTTTTCACATGCTCTCTAGAAGGATTGAGTAGTGTTATCACTCATCAATTCTATATATAAAGAGGCAACCATCACATCTAGTTCACTAAGATGGAAAATAAAACATGCATAGGCTAGAGTGTCTTCACAATCAAGAATAGTTGAAGCACTCATAGCTTCCACTTAAGAGGTGTAACTTTCCATCTATTAGAATTCAAAAATGTAAATATCATCTTAATCAGATGTAGATTCAAAGCCTTCTATACCTTGAACATCACCATAAATTGTGTTATATGGGGGATGAGTGAGGAGGCACTTATCACACCAGTCGATATCAAAATCAGCTATATTAACCTTTGTATCTAAAGGATATATCACTTCCCTTCCACTTACCTAGTTCTAGTTTCTTTCATGCTTGGAATACCTTGCAAGTCCCTTTCCCTTATCATTATTCTAACCTAATAATTTTATCCCACCCTGACCTTGATCCTTGGGATGATTTCTTTCCTCTTTCTTTTGATCCCTCTTATCATCATGGTTAGAAGAACCCTAAAACAACCCATTTTTTGTCTTGCTAACTTGTAAGAGATTTATTTCATAGTAGTGGATAGAGTATTCATAGTTTCCTCTAGATCTACATTATTATGGGAGTCTTGAGGCTTCTCTAGGTTCACTAGTTTGACATAAACCCTTTTATTCAAAGTCTTACCCACAACTTTGATGTTATTATCTATTTGTATAGCCAAATTAAATTCCATCCTTAGATTTATGGGAGCTTTATTTCTGATATAATAGGTTGCCTTCTTGTCAAATGCATCATATTACCTGATCAAAGAATCAATGCCACTAGGTAAAATGTCCCCTAGAAACCTTCTCAACACTTGACTGAATCTAGAATTAAAATCCTTGACACACTCATTAGGATTTTTCTTAAGGCTCTCAAATTTGGCATGTAAGAATATTGGATCAATGTTATCACCAAATTGCATCTTAAATACATCAATCATAGCTTCCCATGTGTCTATGGATCCATCAAGGATGGATTTGGACCACTCTCAGGCCTCTTCTTCTAGTGTGTTCATAAAGAGATTTATGCACACATCTTTTAGATCAATTTCATAATCTTCAATAACATTTAATAAGGATTTCAAATGTTTTTCCCCAGACATGACATTGTTCCTTTAAAACTTAGGCAATATATTACTTACTTTAATGGGAACCTCATTAGGTAAACTAGGCATACCATTGAAGTTGATAGGTCTAAACCTTGGGATCACAAACGGTCTACATCCATTAGCTATACCTTGATCTTATTCTCCATCATTGTCATTTCTTACATTAAATCTCATCCTCCTTAGTTCAAGTCTCCCATCTCTAAATCTAAAGATGAATATGAACTAGGGGATGGATATGAATGAATACTATGAGGAGGACTTGAAGGAGGAGAAATAAAATGAATCCTTAATGGCCTTGTAGGAGGAGGAATTATTTGTGGAGAAGGACCTTGACTTGTAGGGAGCTTAAATTTCTCTGAATCAATTTGATATCTTTCAACCAAAGGGATAATTAAGAAAGAAGGGTAAATAAAATGGGGGACAAAGTATTTAGGTCTTACTTTACTACCTGAGCTTTGGCATATAATAGGCTTCCACACTTGTTTCCTTTTAGATGGACCTTATAACTTTGGGACAAGATCTTTAGATGGATCTTTTTGTAAGGAAGACCTAGTACCCTCTATATTCTTAGACCTAAATAAAACTCTTAAAGAAAGAGAAGATTATATTTAATAGGCACTGATATTTAAAACTTAAAATTAATGGAGTCATCACTAAAAAGAAAAAAATCATAGAATAGAACAAACAAAAAACTAACAACACTTGACAGCGTGAAAAAAATTCAAACACTAAAGATAATTCCAAGATTTTTTTAAAAATTCTTGCAGCATGGGGGTGAACATCCTCAGTGGATTCACCATGAAATATGGCTAAGATGTTAATAAACCAAAGATGATAAATGCAATGAAGTAACAACAAATAACTTACAAGGTGAAATGTTCATGGCTCTTTACAAGAGTCCCTAATAAAATAAATGATAAGATATCTACCCATCAATAGAACTAGAATGATGTTGGTTCTCAGTTGTGCACCTCTATCACTCAGCCTTATGCACTTGAGATAAATGGCAAGAAAATATGGAAAATTCTCTATAATTTCATTGTAGTTAGGGAGGGGTTCGACATTATGACTAGACTAAATGGAGAAAATGACTGGTAGACACCTACAAACGGTATGGTTAGTTCCCTGCTACTTCTGGATCTACCTAAACCAAGGTGAGAGGAGATAAGCAACATATTTATCACATGAAGAGATTCTAAAATTCAATATTCATGGGGATTATTAGCATAAGTGAATACAAATATAACTAGAACACAACCAAGCTTGCTCAATCAACCCAGGAAGGGTTATCACACAAAATGAGCAAATGTTGTAGGTTAGACACAAGCTACTAAAGATAGATATGAATGTGATTTCAATTTTCATTATTATGAATCTTTAACAATATATGGATGAACAAAAGGTTTCAATGTTGATATTTAATACACAAAATAAAAATACATGTTAAGTGTATAATATTTATGTGTTTGTAGGCAAATAAAACATCAAATATGCAAATGGTGTGTTATATGTAGGGTAAGCTAGCGTAAGACAAGATTTATCAATCAATGGAAATGAAATTAGAGGGTTAAAAATTAGAATAAATAAATTCCACTAAACTGCTATGTCATCTTTTACATCAAATGCAATGTATATCTGAAACCAGTGAAATTGAAATCATACATAAGTTATGTCCTTCAAGAAACCCTACTAATTGAATCTGTAAGCTAAGGAATACCATTAAAAATTATATTATCACCCTATTCCCAAATCCCAAAGTATAATTGATTTTATAATCTATACATACGCTCTCAATGACTACCATAAAGATGAATGCATTAGATTACCAATTAACTAAGCATGTAAAATAGAAAACTATACTTTAATAACAGAAAGAGAATGAAAACCATGTACAAATTTCATTTAGTAATTGAATATAAAATGAATACAATGTGTTCTAAGCAACATAATAGATTATCACTATGTGAGACAATTATGTGATAAGAGAGATATGTAAAATGCTCTCAAAGCTTGCTAATGATTTTATAGCTAAAATCAATTTGGCACTACAAAGTTAACACAAAGAAAATTATTCAAGGCTATCACTCTTGAATCAAAAATTTAACCAATGATTGTAAAGGGATTACCCCCTTTACTTATGCAATTTATCTAAGCCTAGAATTTTCCTAAAGATACTCCTGCTAGAAAATTCTTTCATGGGCCTAGAGTTTGTTAGACCTTGTAACAAAAATCATTCCTAGAATTGTGCTTGTATTCTTTTGATGATGGAAATATTGATATTCCAAGCATAATAATTTTATTTATCCATTTGGAAGAAGATTTTACAAGGGACAAAATAAACTTTTGTCCTCTTGAATAATAGATAAAAACATCCCTTTCTCCTTTTAATGATTACAAAAAACTAACTAAAAGGGATGTGCCACTAATGGGCCAAGTAAAATGGTTTCATAATAGGAAATGAGAATAAAAAAGAAGGGAGGGAAAATAAAAAGAAGTGATGCCACCTTAGAAGAAGCAAAATATTTGATTATGCTTTGAAATTGATCTGGATGATGGAATCCTTCACCAAATTGTTCCTATACTAGGTATATCCTTCTAGCATAAGGGTGATATTTCCTTGGGCTAGGTGTTGGGTGAATATTTTGTTGTTAGCTAATTGATGGAAAAATGGGTATATCAACCATAGTACAAGGAGATTTATACAACAAAAAGTGTGGGTTTACCACATCGTAATGAGATAAATCTCTCCTCTCAGCAAGGGGAGGTTCCCTATAAATCACTTATGTGATATATATGTATATAAATAAGCAAAAAATAATACTCAGGGTAGAATAACACCATCCATCTCTCTTTTTTTAGAGATGATGTTCATAGAGAAAAAGAGATCCTGGTTGATGACTGAAAGCCTTCATCTTCTTTCAAAAATGGTATTCAACAAATAGCAAAAAATCTTCTAAGTAGTAACTAGATTCACAAGAAAACCCATGAAAGCACAAATTCTTCCATTATCTCCTTCACTAATCTGAAGCGTAC
The DNA here is from genome assembly GCA_037957365.1 of Torreya grandis. Classification (NCBI taxonomy): domain Eukaryota; kingdom Viridiplantae; phylum Streptophyta; class Pinopsida; order Cupressales; family Taxaceae; genus Torreya; species Torreya grandis. The sequence goes on along the minus strand of JARHVA010008704.1, from coordinate 48,008 downwards.
GTAACAGTAGAGTAAAGTAAAGCTCAAAGTCTTCACTTAAAACTATAATAGATAAAAAGATCACAAGGATAAAACTAGCTCAAAGTCTTTCTGATATCCTTTAGAATGTCTTTAGATAATTTCCATGCACACACTTTTCTTAGTCAATCAAATGGATGAGAGATTATCAGGAAAGAGAACATAAGAAATATTTCCTAAGTAACACAAATTATTTCAACACAAAGTCTAAAATTAACCTACTTCTCATTCATTTAATAAAATATGATTTACAAGCTGAGCTCAAAGTCTCAAGAAGTATCTCAATTTTGATAGAGTTTTCACTCTCAATTATCTAAAGATATCTTTTACAAAAGAGGTTCCCTCTATATATAGGGAAAAACCTTCAAAATTGGAAAAAGACTAAAATATTGAAAACCTAGTCAAAGATGAGTAAGCATTGACTTTGGGACTTTTCTAGATTTTTACATGTAATTACATATTACAAAAGTGCATGTGAAAATGTCCCAAGTCAATTACAAATTACACAAGAAGAATGAAGAAGAGAATATGGAAGAATAGTTCAACTCTTGTCGCCAGACTTCTTTAGATGAGAATCATACATGTTGATAGATGCTTGTATCCTGATACTATCTAGCATAATAGTATTTCTAAAAATCACCTTAGCTCTAATTGTAGCATCTCTCACTACTGTGATTTCTTTTGCATGGCTAGTTAACCTGGTTCTCAGATTATCCAGGGTTAACTGATTATCTAAAATACTATCCATAAAAGTCATTGAGAATTCTTTCTCCTCAAATTCCCTTTAAATCACATCTTTGAATTCCCAAATAATTTCCTCCACTAAAAGGAATTGGTTGTCTCAAGAGGTGAGTCTATAAGGAAATTCCTCTAATCTATTTAACAGAATGGTGTCACTTTCTTCACTGGGATCCTTAGAAGATTCAAGGTCACTGATTAGCTCCTTCAAGTACTTGGATCCTATGTATATTAGTGATTCTTTGATTTCAATATAAGAATCTCTATTGGCAATGACACTAATTAATACTAAGGTACAGTTTCTTTAGAGCTTTCATCTCTGTTCACTTGCTAAGATGTTTGTTTTTGATTTTCAATATCTTGAGAAATAAGAGAGATAAGTTCTTCTAACTCTGTTCTCATTTTCTTCATTTTATGTCTTCTTGGCCACCTTTATAAACAAGGAAATCCCTTGTGAATGCATCTTATCTATGTAATCTTCAAGTAATTTTCCTTTCAGGTAGGTCTTCTCTGCTTTCTAGATAACAGGATCATCTATGGAGAAGGCCTCTAGAGTTGCCACCTCTGGGGTAAAAGTGAATCCCCTGACCACCACGGTCAATTGTTTTGCCTTTTATTTATAATAATATTTCATCTCTCTCTCTTTGTCAAATTTTTGGACCATGATATCCATTGCAGACTAAAAATCTCTCTTGGCACCCTCGTGAGTTATTTTCCCCAACTCAACCTGAGAAAAGGAGTAGCTACTCATGTCAAAATTATCTAGGGTTGCATCCTATGGGGGTCTGGATATCTCCATAAATTTGTGCCCCTTATCTCCAATCATTTTCAAAAGGATTCTTGGTTTCTTGGGGGTCTTAGCTTTCACTGGCACTATTTTACCTAAATCATAGTCATCTAGAGAGATGGCTTGCTTTTTTATTTTAGGTGTGAAAGTTGATAACCAAGGTAGGAAAGTAGAAGCACTTACAATAGCAATAGTCATTGTAGCTGGTGTCACTAGGGTAACATTTGCGCTGCTAGTGGGAACAATGGGCATAGTGGGTGTAGTAGGCATAGTATTAGGAAAAATTACACCAGCCACTGACTAGTAAAAGGTGGAACTATCTCTGATATTGAAAGAAGGAGATGAAAGACTATGGATGGATCTTGATGATTGAAGGACATCTCTAGAGGTGCCTTGAGGGTCACCAAAAATAACTCTAGAAGGGGAGGCAACTCTAGAAGAAGGGATATTGATGGGAAAATGGTTGAAGGAGTCATAGTAGGTGATTGAGGTGGAGAAGAAGTAACTCTTGCAACTAGTTGTGTTCCCTCTTGTGGAGATATAACTTTTGTCCTGTATTGATCTACAGGGCTATCATCTATTTCCATCTATTCTATTGCTTGATCTTGGGTGCTTTGTTTCTCAACCCCCATATTTGTTGGTTCTGGTTCCTTCTTAGCAACCTTTGGTTTCTTAGATACAAAGATGATCTTAAGCTTATGGGGCTTGGAAGGAGAAGAAACATCACTTTTATTCTTTATCTTATTTTTTTCTCTCCTCCTTGTTTCTTCTTGGAATTCAGTCTCTGATCCTATGATGAATTCTTTTAATGTGATCTATTTGTTTGCTAACCAATAATTGGTGTTAGCCAATATTGGTTTGAATCTCATTCTCAAAGAGGTCAACTCTTTTTTAGATCATTGAATTAGAGGAAGAGGGGAATTGGCAATTTGTTCAGCATAAGATAACTATTGTTGACTACATTTTTGTCATCTACTAGATTTAGAGGGATATCAGTGGGCCCTAGATATTCAATTTGTTCCAAAGATAGTTTATTGTAGTCCATCCTCTTGATGTCTTCTACTATTCTTAAATCTATCTAGATGTCTTTGATCATGGGCTCATGAAACATGAGTCTTCATTTTGATCATGACTTTGACACCCCTGTAGTCAAAATTGGGCCTTCTTTTGAAATGATTCATGGTGACAAGTTTCATTTTAGTCTCCATCACCCTTGCTTTAGTAGCAGTCAATACCAAGTATCTACCAATTTCAATTGGGAACTTGAAGCCTGGTTTCTTAAGTTCCATCTATTTATTGTGCATGACCAATAATTTGTCTACATAGCTCCATTAAGACCAATTTACCAGAAGGAAATCTAGGGAGCATATAGGGATAGTCTTGTAAAAAGCCAACCCATAGATAGCAAAAAGTAAGGAATTGTAAAAACATGCAACTGAAATCATTGACGACAGTCTAGGCTTCATCTGATACTCTCTTCTATTCCAATTGAGGGTCAAAAAGACCCAAAAATAATACAAAGAAGGCATCATTTACCCTCCTAAAGTGATGGATTGATCCCTTTAACATTAACTAAGGGTGATATTGATATACTAGGGTGGTTTTTATGTCTCCCTCTGACCTCAAACCTAGAAAGGTTCTCATTGAATCTCCAATGTATACCAAGTATGAAGTCATATCGAACTTTGAAGTAGTAGAGACTTTTGTTAATTGCTCATGAAGAACATTGTTGATCTATTCTCCCCAGAAGATGACTTGTTTCCCTTGGAGAATTATCTTGATGAAGGGATACATCCATTCATGAAATTGAGAATAATATGGTAGATCTCATACTCTGCTGAGAAGAGTAATTAAGTCACCAAATTCCTCTATAAAGTCACTCTTCAAAAAATTTCATGGCCATCTGGACAAGTTGGCTCTGGGAGTCTTGAGCCATCTATTGTTGATCACCTTCTTCACCTTCTCAAGATATTTGTCATATTATTTTTGTGCCTCAACAAATTCAATCTTCAATACGTTAGTAGTAGGAGTTTACGTGAAAACATTATCAATAAATAAGGGGTCCAGTCAAATTATTACATTGCAACTAGCATCTGACACCTCTCTGGTCTCTTTATTGTAAAATTGGGCGCACTAGAGGAAAAACTCAGTGTGGTGTGCCACCATAGGAAAAGAGGAGACTAGGTGAATATTGATCTCAATTATTCTTTTGAATTTTGAGCTTGGATTTTTCACCTTGGTTCTCTCCATGAACTTATCCATATCCACATGGCTGATCTCTGTGTCCCTAATGTCATCGACATTAGAAGTGACTGAGGTGATTGGGAAAACACGTTGATATTGATACTTCATTTCCTTTGACTTCTTTGGAGAATCTTTAGTCATTGAGATGAGCCTTTTTTAGAAGTATGTTGATGAAGAAGGATCTCAAGGAGGAATTACAATAAGAGTCATGATCGTGCAATTAGGGGAAATATTGGCAATTTGGGAAAATTGCACATTGGGTGATCATGACCAGGGAAGTGCACTTGAAAGGGCTAAGGTGAGAGCATGTCAAAAAGATGAAAATTTCCTAGAGTTAGAGAAAAAATGGGGAGATGGTTTGTAGGGGTGGAAAATTTTTTTGCCCTTACATATGGAAAGGATCTGCATGCATAGGTGGCAAAAATTGCCACCTGTGCATGCCAAGGTGGAAAGATGCATGTATCAGTGGAATTTTTTTTTGTTGATGCATGTTGAAGAATTTTAATGTGTAAGGGTGGAAAAAATTTCTGCCCTTACACATTGAGTTGAAGCCTAGGTGTAATGGTGGCAAAAATTGCTGCCTTTACACCTTGTCTGGGTTAGATTGCATCGGTGGCAAAAAATGCCACCAGTGCATGAGTCTAGGCTAGTTAATGAATGTCCTAGGGTGAAAAAATTTACCACCCTTACATCAGGATTTGAAATAGGTTCTGTAAGGGTGGAAAATTTTTTTGCCCTAACACAAGCTTTGGTGATTGGATGTGAGGGAAAAAAGGCTAAGAGGGAAAGATGGGAGGAAGACGGTCGAGGCACGGTGAAGGGGGAAAAAATCACCTCTTTCAATGGGAAAAGAGAGGAAAATAAAATAAAACCTAACAAGGAGAGAGAGAACAAGAAATAGAAAGGAAAACTAAACTAAAAACAAAAACAAAGACCTACCTAAAGAACAATGTGAATTGAGGCTTGAATCTACCAAAAATGCACTTCTTCTTACTTGACTTGATCATCTAAAGGCAGAGGGCAGGATGAGGAATGGAAGAAATGAAGTGAAAAGGATCAAAATAAGATCTAATGGGGGAAAAAATTTCCCCCAACCACTCGACGCGTCCAGCCATAAATGCCATGCATGAAAATTGAGACAGTGCAGTGGTGGCAAAAATCACCGGCCTTGCACAAGACATCTAAAACATATGCAGGGGTGGTGAAATTCACCACTCCTGCATGGAATGGATCAACAAGATATAGGGGTGGTGATTTTCACCACTCTTACATGACTGATGCAAGGGTGGAAAAAAATTCCTCCTTTGCATAGAACTCATAAAACAAATGCAGTGGCGGCAAAAATTGCCATCCCTACATGGAAATGCTAGAAAATGCTAACTCTGGGAAATGAAAAACTTTTTCCTCAGGCTACATCAAGATTGTAACAATTTTTATGTTTTTGGGAAAATGTAATAAGGGAACGTCATGAACTTTAGATGATGCCAGTTGAGCAAATGTGAGAAAAAGAAAAACTTGCCTCAAAAAACAAACTCAGAGAGAAAAACATGAATCAAACAAGTTTAGTAGGGGTTATTCCAAAAATAAGCGTAGCTAATTTTGGGAACAACACTAGGCATGCTTAGTATTTTAATTTTAATACATATTCCTCAAGCCATGTGGAAATCTTCTAAATCATGGATTTGATTTCATCTAATGAGTTATTTAAGATGGTCACAATATTTCTCAAGTGACACCAATTACTTTATCTTATCAACATCAAAGGATTCTTGTGGTGCATGAATGAGGTTTTTTAGAGTGGTGCATAATACCTCTTCCTCTAAATCATTTTCACCATCAAGGTTTACCATCTTTTTGAGTGCAATATTTATCTCATTTATTATAATATTGAGGGATTGTTCTTCTTCTTTAAAATAAAAGATGTTATCTTTGAGCATCATCAAATGATGTTTGATTGCAAGTTGACATTCATTGGGCCTTTTGTGATCATTTAGAGTAATGATATTTTTTGAAATCAAAGTGTTTGTGTCCATCTTTTAGACCTCATCTATCTTTCACTAGACATTTTCCCACTTCTTGATGTCCACCTCATAGAAAAACATTTGAGCATCACACTCCCTTTTATTATCCACTATGTTGTCAAGCATTGAAATGTTGAGTGGGTTATTTGTTTAGCCTTAGTACACAAGTATTTTTTCCATTTTTCTATTGCTCTCCCTCTATATTTTAAATAATCAATTCAGCCAAAATAGAATGAATCTATTGAGAAGAGAGGATGGTCTAGATCTCTAATATCATTTAGAGTTACTACCTAAGGCTCACTCAGTAATTTTTGCAAGTACTGGATCATAGCCTAATTTTGTGCCTTCAGCTCTTCCATGGTGGCTTTATATTTATCCATTCTATGAGCCACCATGTTTTCCAAAACCTATGAACTATGCTTTAGCACATTCCTTGATGGTTGCCTTAAATTATAGTTATAAATAATGTAACTCTCAACAAGAGCATCTTTCTTCAAATCATATGGAAAGGATATGGATATCTTCACATTCCTTTCTCTTATAGTGGTGAATGTGGTCTTGGAATGTGTTCTATCCTTCTTAGGGGGTTTGGACTTATATTCTTGAGTGATCTTCACTATGTTGATCTCCAAAATTTTTCTCATAATGTCCTGCATGTCATATTTTTAAACCCAAAGAAGGGGTCTTGTTTGGAATCCTATTAATGTAGTCAAAATTGATGCTGGCCTCGAGATAGTAAAAGGTAGTGTCATTGGAGTACTTGATTTAGGAAGTTCTACATGATTGGGATGTGGAAAATACACAAATTACTTGATATCTTCATCACTTTCCAACCCATCACCACCATTGTTTACTTTAGGTTCCCAATCTAGGTTTGTCTCTATCTACACCAAAACTTCAAAATTTGGACCAAATTAGTGAGCCTCCTCAAGCAAATTTTTGATGGAGCTCCCTTGTCTTACTGGGTGATTGGAAAGTTCTATAACCACTTCACCTTCTTTATTTATTTGAGCTTCAGGTAAGGATGAGGCTGTGGTGACCTCCTTTTTACCTTCAAGAAAATCTTCACCAATCATGGTCTTCATACCTTTATTTTAGATTAGATCATGGACCTTATTGTGAAGGAGACCTTTAGGTACTTTAATTAAAGCAAATTTTCCTGAAACACCCTCCTCAACATCTTTATTTGATTGATCCAATTCCTTATTTATTTTTTATGGATGGGGGTACCCATTTACAATTTTGCTCCCCCACTTTTTTCTATACTCACTTTCTCCTCTAGTGCTAAAATTGACACCTTTAGAGTGGAAGGGACAACTTATGATATCTCTAGAGTTGCTTGTAATCCTTCTTGCTCAATAACCACTTAAAAGTTAGTGGTAACTTAAGCTTCTTGCTTTGGATCCAAATCAATTCTCTCATCAAACTTATTCAATTTTTCAATTACACTTTGATCATGTTGGCCTAGTGGTTGCATGATGGCATTTTCAACAAATGTCTTTATATCTAATGAATTGGCTTCCCTTTCCTAAAGGGCCTGAGCTTGCATGGGCACCTCAACTCCAACATAAAAAACATCTTCAAAAGATAGAAGGTAATTTGAGCATATAATTTATTCTTCATTAACATTACTCTTTAGGGACATTTTTCTAAAATAAACCAATCATCAGGACCTTCACTAGGGTTTAGGGTCTTTCCCTTAGAATCCTCTATGTAATTTTTACTTGCATAGGATTGAATGTTCATTTATTTTCCATCACCTTAGTAATAGTCCTACCTTCATCTGAGTCTTCTTCATCACTCATATCCCTCAACCTATAGGTATATGAGGACTTATCCTCTTTCATATTCATGAAGAATTCTTTGGAAGTCAGGTCCTTGAACACAATCCCCTTCCTTTTTTTGAGAAACCCAATTGAAGGTTATAAATCCCACTCGACTCTTTTCTATTTGTAATAATATCCTTCTTCATTACCTCCTCTCTTCCTTTAATAAATATTTGGGAGAGGAACAACTAATAGCTATTGTGCTAGTGGAATAGTAGCTAGATTGACCATTGGGATGGCTACTAGAATGGCTAGCATCATTGGGGCTCCCTCTACTACATTGGATATTGGGGTGGCACTAGCCAATGTAACCTTCTTAGTAATAATATTATCCTAATTCTTAGCCATACTTTTTAAATTTGAGAAGTTCAATCCTACCTTAGACCACAATGTTGATATTGACTCTACATTAATTGGCTTAGTGAAGTCAACATCACCAACCTTGATTTTTCCTTTATGCTTCATAGTTGGTGGTGGAGGTAAGGTATCACCACTATAATTTGGGAGGAAACCATTTAACTCCAAAACATGTTTGAGATCCCATATATTAGGGGTATTATAAGCACTGAGGTCAATTCCATGTTCCTTCAACCACTTGAATGTTATTCTCATGATTACAATGGCTCTATATGGAATAGAATCATTCTCCTTAGTAGTGAAGTTTGCCTATGAGATGGTCTAGGATTTAATATTAGACTGATTATACATGGTATATAGTGTCCTCTTATCATCCTCCATGTCCTTTGGGATTGGATCAATATTACAGGAAATAATTTTCTACACTATCAGCCTCATATAATCTAGTTTTCTAGCATCCTCTTCGATGGTGCAATCAGAGTAGATATACTCATAATTTTATTGATGTAAAATTTAATTGGTTTTTATGATCACCAACCATATGATATCATAGTTGGGCTTGGGTGACATCTTGTCAATCACATACTAGCCCATCTCTTATTCTAATCCCTTTGCTTTGGTGATAGAAGGACATGAATAGTGTCCAATCTCAACTAGAAACTTAAAGGGATTGTTTATATTTTTCACAACTATCATTCTATGTATGGATTCCATATACCATCTCAACTCCATCACTTCCAATCTATCATGCAGGTATCTCATTAGTTTATGCAGAGACCCTAAGTAGCCACTTATCCTGATATAAGTGAATGGTCTAAATTAGATGTATGAGGTGCCATACTTATCAATTATTTCTTTGGCCACATTGGACATTGTGTTGAGGCTCCTTATAGGAAAGAAGACACTCATAATAGTGTTGAATAAATAATTATAAACCCCAAAAAAAAATTCTTGAAGCCATCCAAAATAATTTCTAGATAAATCTCGTATATTCTCATTCCATTGAGATTCCTAGTGAGCCCCGAGAATGTCTTATTATGCACCAGGTTGTATATTAAGTATGAATACATATAAATTTTACCTTTTAATACCTATTTTTAATGGATTTAAACCTAAATTTGTATTACCTTCTTGTGTAGGTTATCACTTAGAATGGTGGCCCAATCTAGCTTCTTGTATCACTCTAACATGCAGATTAAGATTAACAACATCCAAGGCTCTAATTTTTTTATGATGGGAATCTCATAAAATATTGATACCATGGAAATTATGTACTATGGTAATTCATGTAATTTTAATAATCTCAAAATTTTAGATATTTTGGATATCTTTTGGTTTTTCTTGACTCGCCAACAGAAGTTGACAATGTCCCATATTACTTTATCATTTTTATCTACATGCTCTTGGCATTATTATAGAGAGAGTGTGATACTATTAAACTAGGGATGAATCTAAACCATGGTTTTAAGGGACAAATTATTTAAAGAGTATAAAATTTATTGGATTCCATCAATGATAGTCCTAGTGTCTAGTTGGTATACTTGGGCACATGCAATTACTAACTCTGGGTATGGGGTAACCGTAGGGAATGTTTTTGTGGGGGTGATGTAGATTGTGCCAAGGTTTAAAAATATTGGAAGAGGGTTTGGATATTATAATAAATTTAATAGGGCCAAAAAATTGAACCCTTTAGCATCAGTATCTTTGATTCTATCCAAAATAGAAATGATATTGCTCTTCATAGATGTTGAAGATGCTGCCATTTTCCCCTAACTTGCTACTAAAATATTTTGAATTTAAAAAAATCATTCACTCAAACCACCCTCAAAATACCTTAAAAACACATAAGGATCTAGAAGAACACTTACTGACTAATAGAGAGGGTTGCACACAATTGAAGCTAAAAATCTATGACAGAATTTGTCGTAGTCACTCTTTTGTACTACACGTAGCTAGGGCACACAAATAGATTTAAAATAAAAGTAAAAGATATGAATACAAAAGGTAAATGTGAATGAAAGAAAATTCCTTAGTTATAATCCTTTGAATTTTGAATTTAGGGTTGTCATTAATGCTTTGAAGCATAATAATTATTTGCCAATTACCCCCTTTCAAAGCAGGAGAGAGAAGGTAAAAACATTTCTTTTATGTTGGGTGATCCTCATTGAAATGTGTATATATTTATAATTAATTTCATTTATTCTAGTGATTTTTAGGCTCTTGAAGACGTTTTTCACTTTTTCCAGTAGAAGGTAGGTCAGGCAATCTTCAAAAAGGGCAGAGAGCCTAAAAAGTCATAAGGATATGCCATGTGTTATTACTATTCTTCAAAAATATGGGTGTTCAAGCCTTGGAGACTTTTTTCACCTTACCTACCAAAAGGTAATTGGGACAATCCTTGAAAAGGGCCTAAAACTTATAAAACCCTAAGGAACTTGCCATGTGTCCAACTTGGATGTAAGCTCAAACTCTTGACTAATTTTATCCTTTGCACCATCCTTCTTGATATGGGGAAAGGTGAGAGATTCTCCTGACCCCTTGAAAATAGTCATAGGGGTTCCCTATGATAACCATGCATCTTTCACTTCAACTCATCAGGTAAATAATCACCTTAGTCACCAAAAAGGTTGGAGATGCAAAATGGCAATTTCATCTAGGGCCCCATAACTTTTCTTATTCGAGCATAAGGTAACAAATTAATGTATGTAAATAGGCTTAGATACATTTCTATCTTCTCATATTGAATCTTCTCACCATGAAACCATTGGTTGAACTATGAAATTTATTCATAACTATCAAAAATGTCCTCCATCTTTATAAAGTGCCCTTAAGACATTTTATAGACATCCTTCAAGAATTTTGCAAGGGAAAAATGCTCGAAGAAAATAATCCTTTAGACATTTTGTAGAGGCAAAATGACCCTTCCAAGGTTCCCTTTGGGAAAATTTCAAAGGAAAAATGCTTGACATAAATAATCCTTTAGATCTTTTACATGGGAAAAATGATTGAAGGGCAAGCGACCTTTGGATTATTTACTTTGGACAAAAATTCTAAAAGAAATAACCCAAAACCACTTAAGTTGGAAAAGATAAGGCATGGAATTCTTTTAGAACTTTTTATGTGGTCAAAACGTTTGACAAAAATACGTCTTATATTGAAGACCTATTTATGGTGGGCATTATGTTCATGCAAAGGCCTAAAAAGTCTAAGGGAAGGAATATTTTCACTAGGTAAAATGAATACAAAATACTTGGAAAATTATGAACACGAAGTCAACTTTCTAAAGGAAAATATAGAGATATAATTGGGGTTAATGACTTAAAAATTGACATTCAACCCTGTATATACTTAGGCACTTTTCTAAATAAGGGCCAAAAATTACTCTAGTGCAATTTTGGGCACTAACATAGGTTCTCATGAAACCTAGAAAATTGACAAAATAACCTAGACAAAGATATTAAAACACAACAAATTTTCAATCTCCCAAATCTTTTGACACCAAACAAGGCACAAATTACATGGTGTAGATTTGGGTTCTAACACCATGGACATATATCCATTCAGGTATTTAGTCCAATAATTACTCAATAATAATCCATAATCTCTTGGTATGTTAACAACTTTAATGTTAATGAAATATTTTTTTCAGGGTTCATGAGAGAGATGCACGTGAATATTTAACATTTTTGCCACCACTTTCACTCTTGATTTGTCCAACTGCACCACTACCTTCTCTTGTTTGATTGGGTTTAATCCCAATTTTTCATAGATACCTAAAGGCATAATTTTAGTTGAAGAACTAGAATACTACAATTAATTATGAATATTCTTATCAAAAATCCTTATAGTCAATAGAAATGATGGAAATTCTTACTTAATCTTATACATTACCACATTTGCATGATTCAATTTAGCTTTACTAGAACTAGAATTTTAATTCAATGATTTTGATAACAAATCACATTATTCAATGATTTGATTGAGTTCATGAAAAATTAGTTTTACCTTGATCCTTTTCATATCTTCCACTATGTTATATCCACATTTTAATGTTGTGTAAGGAGCTTATGTCATTGGTTGACTCTCCTTACCTTTAGGGGGTGGAGGATCATTATTTATCCTACCATCAGAAGCTGTATCTATTTTATTAGGTGGGGTGGGAGTTGTTAGAGGTGTGTTTTGACCCTTACCTCTCAAATAATAGTTGCTCCTATGGTATTGTTGTAAAGTATGCACTTCCTCAACATTATTTTTAGGCTCATTTTCATATTGGTTGGGAAAATCATAGGTCTTAACTATGAGGATTATTTTTTAAGCTCTAGAAGCATCATTAGTATTGTTAGAGTCTTTATCATTAATTTGATCAATGGGATTCATCTCAAACCCATCTATTTAGATCTGAATGGATTCAAATGTATGATAGAATTCAATGTAGTCTAACTCTCCATGTCTGGTACTATTGTGCATTTGGCACCAATTAGGCAAGGCTAACTCATAAATGTTGATCTTAGGCAACTTGCTCAAAAGAGGATCACTATTATTGTTATACCTATTGATTGATCTGTTATATCTCTAGAGCTTGTAATTTATATTGGAACTCTCACCAATATTTCCCATTTATTTCTTGATATCTAAAAATCATTACTAAATTTTTGAATAGTTCTTTATATTAAACCTAATTCTACCTTTGGAGGCTCTAATTTATTGTTTTGGGTCATAGTTTGAATGTTGGTGTTATTTATGGACACTAGTGCTTGACTAATATTATTCAAGGGATGTGCTCTAGCATTCACTTAGTTAAATAATCCTAGCTACTAGTTAGGTGCAACATTGCTTAATGGCAACTAGTTAATTATAGGTAGTTGGTTTAATGTAAGTAGAGTATGATTGATGTTTGGTATGACATTTAGAGTAGGTATCATTGGGTCATTATTTGGTATAGTAATGGTGAGATGTCCCTATAGGTTCATTTTATCATCAATATAGATGGCTTCAACATATTTTAAAGGCAATTTGTCAATATTCAAGGATATTCTCAAGAAGATACGTGTCATTGGTTCTAAGGCATTCTTGTATATTTATAAATCCAAGTCATCTATTGGCTTATTGGGTGGGGTTGTTAGGCTATACATATTTTGGAATCTTGTGTTAAATATTCTAATTCATTCCCCTATGTCCCTTTTAAGGGTGGAAAATTATTGGTACACAAATCCTGGGCTTACTACCCTACCAAATTAGGCAATAAAAGTATCATTGAACTGATTCCATCTCGTGATGAAATCTTTTGTCAAGTTAAGGAGCCAATCATAAGTTACATCTTAGAATGTAAAGGGAAAAAGGTGGCAATCCATATCCTCATGAATTACATTAATTAGCCTCAAATATTCCTTAAATGAATTTATATGTTCTTCAATAGTTACTCTATCAGTGGGGGTAAAGAGAGGCAAATATTTTTTGGGATTCCTTAGTAGATAATGCATGGCTTCCAAGACATTGATGGATGAGCCAATTAACCATGCCATGATTGGCAAGAGGGATTTCAAACTTTTATTATATATGGAATTTGGATTGATATTGGACTTCCTAAATTTACCTTTATTTGTTCTATCCTTCTTATGGGTTTTTAGGGATGTTAAAGGAATCCCAGTTTCAGATCGAGATTTGGTTCTAATCCTAGGTAATTCTAGGATGTAGAATAGATATTAAGAGAAAAGTAACTTCAAAGGTAGATTTAAATGTGTCAAATATTACAAATATCAATTAATATTATTACATAAAATCCTTTACAAACTAGATTTAATGGATTTACCTTGATCTTTGAGGATCTAAGCCTTAAAATTTTATATTTTTCAATATCTACATAAATACTATTAGTTATGCATATTAACCTACAAAGATCAATGTTAGAAAATCATTTAAAAGTATTTATTAGTTTATATTAACAATATAAGAATTTTTAATTATTTTAAAACATATTTTAGCACAAATATACATAAAGGTTGACTCAATCTCAAACAAATTAGAGTAATCATGATCTAAAATTCCTAGATTTGGTATAAGTGAGGTCTCAATGATTGATCTTTACACAAATTATCACAAATATATAGATTATTTAACAAATTTATAAAAATGAACACTAAATTTTATTAAATAATTCAACTAACGAAAAGATTACTACAAAGAATTCAAATCTTTAGTGTTCTTTCAAAATATTTGTGTACTTTGAAATAATTCCACATATATTTAATGAAGTAAACTAAAATTTCACCAAGATGTATGAAAGTAATTGTATAGAGGCCCTCATTATAGTTCCAGTTTTTCCCTTCCTATTGATGCACTTAATTTTCTCCATGTGTTGGTAGTGGATGATACCTAAAAATATCTTCCTTTTTTCTCTCTCTATCAAGTCTCATTTACAACTCAATGTTCTTCTTTGCAGCATTTTGGAGCACCACCTCATCATTTAGAACATATTTGTATATCCACTTATGAAATTATTCTCAATATTTATACTCCATTTCTACATCTTTATTTAATTTGAAAATATACCTGGAAATTACATTAATGGGATCCCATGCTTTGAAGTCATCTTTAGGCAAGAGGTATGAATTCATATGCCTAATAGCTATAATAATATCATGTCACTTTGTAATCTTGGATCTCCCCAATTTATAGGGAACCTTATGGGGGGATATTTTATTTGTATTCTTGAAGACTCCATAAACTCCATGAAGAATTTGATAGGCCATTTCTTCTTTAGCCAACTTAATTAGCACATATCTTGACAATTTAAGAGTGGCCACTATCACTCCTATTCTGATGATTGTGCAGTCTAAGTATAACTAGTAGTTACCCATATCCCTCAAGGTTTGTATAACTTTAAGGGTAAACCTCTACATATTTCATTAAATGATTGAATTATAAACCACTGGGTAAAATTATTCTACAATCACTTAGAATAAAATATGTTGAATGTGAATTATATATAAAATTTGAGGCACAACATCTTGTCGCTTAAGAGACCATGAATTATAACCTAGTTGAGAAGTTTATCATATTTAATATAATAAGTAGCTCATCATGAAAAAGGGGGAAACATTCTTATAATTATCCTAAATTTCATATACCAAATGGTTGCTAATAATTTCCCTAAATGGGGGAGTCTATTGGTCTTGTAGGATGATCTACAACAACAAAATACCCCTTATGTCTACATTGGTAATATGTGGATTACCAAATATTTTGTTTAATAAGATTAGGAAAATACTAAATCCATGTCTAAATTTATGTATGAGAAAGTTTATTTTATCATACATGAGAATAACACCTATTGCGTCAGTCACCCATGAAGCCAAGACTTTCCTTGGGGAGTGCACTTCATACCTATTGTTCATGACAACTTGGTTATACTCTATTTATGGGTAGGGAAGGTAATAATACTTATTTAATCTTTTAATTAATATAAAATTAATAATTATCCCTTGGGATATTTATAAACAACTCATCTTCACACTTTGATCTCCCAAAAAGACCATAAACTAGGTCAGCGCATGACATGACATATAAATTAGTTATAGCCTTATGGAGATCAAATATGTTAATAGTGAGGATATCTAAGGATATTTGGATTATACGAGGCATGGTTTAATCCTCAAAAATAACCCTATCTTATTCTACATTAAATTATATGCTATTATAATGTAGGTCGCTAGATGTTATGGCCTCTAGAATAAATTTAGTTTCCTTGAAGACAATGGAAGTACCATACTAGAATAAAATGTCATCATTCACAAAGGAATTGATCTTACCTAGGGTAGAGGGACCTACTTGTTATATCTTTGAAATAATATAGGTATAAATTAATGTCTTTTGGCATCTTTTTCCAACTCTCAAGTCCAATAATGGTGGTCAAGAGTGCAATTTGTTAACGGCTTTAAGCTTTGTTAAATTGTGAAGATAGTAGATAAAGTAAATGTTTATATATTTGAGATGAAAATAGAAATATACTTGATTTTATGGCCTTTTTAAATATCACTTTGATTAATTCAATGTTGATGGTGATCCTAGTTCGTGCCATATTAATGATAAGCTTGTCAACCTTGCATATATTTGAAACAACTTTGAACTATTGCTTTTGGAAATTAATTTCACTAAAATTCAAATTTAGATTTATTTCTTCTATGATTTGGTATAAATTTTATCTTTAAATATAAATATTACCACCTTTTGACATGTAGCTACCACCTTAGATCCAACTAGGTACTCATAGGTCTTGAATATGACTAAGCTACCTAGTTGGCTCAAAATCTAGACATGTGGCACCTTTTGATTGCCTTGTGGACTCTAAAAATACATCTTTGAGTGATGAATTACTTATATCTTTCCATGTGGCATCTTTAAATTCATAACAAGCTCTAGGGTGGTGCTATCCAATTCTGATTGGTTTTGGGAATGCCATGCATTAATCTCATGGTTAATCATAGATTTATTTTCTAGGTGTCTCTCTTATGATAAATTATAACTTTATTGTCTAGGTGTATCCTTAAAAAGACTTTTGGAAAACTATTAGTAACTTATCTTTGATTATATGGATTAGTTAAAGACATGCATCCATCTCAGGGATGATCTCATAGAGTTTAGATAGTGACAACATAAGAATGCCATGTGGCATCATTGCATTGGCCTAAAGGGGACACACATTACTTTAAAAGGCTATTATTTATTCTTATACCAAGTGTCATTATAATAAGGTCCATTAGACATATATATATCATTGAACCTTGATCATATGGCTTGGGTACAACCCAAATGTCTACCTTGCAAGATCTCATGAGCTTTAGATGGATGAAACATGATGTCAACATGTGGTGACCTTGGATGAACCCAAAGGGACATGCATCTCCTTAGAAGGTTTATTGAGTGTGAATGGTTGCCTTTGAGACACATAGAATAATCTCATGGGATTCTACATTATGGTGGGACATATGGCGGATGATTGGTAGCTCATATCAGAGTGGCTTGATCATGAGGGATAAGATCTAGACATGTAACCCTAGGATTTGAATTCTAATGGTTATCTTCTTCATGAGATCTCTAGATGACACTATTAGCTCATAGGCTTGGTATATTTTCTCTAGGTGTCTTGCACAAGATATGATAAATCTGTAAGGCATTGAAAATCCTAATGAGGTAGACACCTATCCTTTTAGGTTGTAGTCTAAACTTTGATGTCTCATGAGGCATCATAAACCATGGCTTTAATTTTACATCCTATTAGGTCAAGCAAGAAATTAATTTAGCTTCCTGAAGATGTCATTGCCTATCTTAGGAAAATTTAAACAATTTTAAAGAAAAACATTGCACATAAATTCATTAAACACAGTATAATGTTAGTTTAATAAGACCCAATGAAGCTTGTTGTATTCATTTCTTTAAGAAAGTCAGGTCATAGTTCCTTAGCAAAAGCCTATCTATATGTCATTAAACCATCAATGGTCAATAATTCATTGTTGAATAAAACTTTAAATAACTTGAATATTTATAAGTATTAATATTTATTAAAAAATGAATGATTAACCAAAAAATTTAGAAACACAAGTATTGGTAAATTCAATCAAACTCAAATCTCCATGTAGTCAAATGATTTAACATTCTTATCATCTTGGGAACTTTTAAAAATTGAATAAAGGAGGGTCCCCATTGTAACAATAGGGGAATGTTGATCATCAACACTACCTATCTTAGATCCAACAAAAATAGGGAAGCCAATACTCCTTTACATTTAAACAATATAACATGCCTTGGGGGCACTCCTTTCCCAACATGATGATCAAGGGAAAGAATTAGTTATGTAATATTTAAGAATAACATTGGTTAATTATGAACATAGTTATATGAAATTTTAAAAAATGTTTAGCAATGGTTGTCTCATCCCAAAATTTGAAAAATTGCATGTTTAATAATAAAACCATTGTTATTGTCAAGGTGGACCCACTTAAATATCTAGTTTCCAAGACAACTTTGACTATCTACATGGTTAAATGGGCCATGCTCTTGAGTGAGTTTGAGATTGAATATGTACATCAAAAATAAATTAATGGGAAATTAATTTTAAATTAACTTGTTGAATCACCCTTATTGGATACCAAGATACTATTGGGTTTCCTGATGAGTCCATATTAGCTATAAAAGAAATCTCTTCTGAACCACAACACTAGACACTCTAATTTGATGGTTCCTACATATATCATGGATATAGATCCATAATTTTTTTCATAACACTGCAAGTGGATATTAGTACCAAATCCTTTCACATCGATTTCACTTTTACCAAAAATATAATAGAGTATGAAGCACTCATTGTAGGGCTTCACTTAAAAGTACAATAGAATATCAAACAATTACATGTTCATGGGGATTAATAGTTAATTATTAACTAGGTGACAGAGAAATAATAGATCAAATATGACAAGCTTATTCCCTAAAAAACCATGGTATACACTCTCAAGAAACATTTTGAACATATCCAATTTTTCAAGATACCAAGGGCAAACGACATGACTATAAATGTAATGGAAATAATTGGATCATTGATAGAAATCATAAATGATGTTTTAGATTATCAATTCCATATTAAATGTCATTTCAAACCAGATTTCAAACATTCAACATCTAAAATGGTATGTGATATTGTTAGTCTCATCAAAATTTGGTACCAAAGCTTATATGACTATCTCCATGACCACATTCTTCATGACAACCTTTATCCCAACAAAAAAAAATCATTTATTCACAAAGCCTATCATTATACCTTACTCAGTGTTACACTCCATCATAGAGGATATGATGGAACTCTAATATTTTGTTTAACTTAGGTAGAATCTAGCTTCACACTTACATAAGTACACAAATGGATTTATGGGTCCCACATAAGTGGAATGGTCCTTACCAATAAAATCTTACATATAGGGTATTACTAGCACATTATTGAAGTAAATGCATGTGCATATGTAAATAGTTGTTGTCCTTATTGTAAACACACCAATCTCACTCATGTTTTAGCCTAAATATTTTAGCTAATTAATACATAGTTATTTTTCACATGAGGAGTTGATCTTTTATGGAAAAATAGTCCCACTTCTTTAGATTTCCATAAACACACCCTCACTACCACTGAGTATTTTACTAAGTGGGTTGAATATATTACCCTCAATTATGTAATTAGTAATAAAATTTCCAATCTCATTTTAAATCACCTTATTTACCACTTTTGCATTCCTTCAAAAATTATTTTTGATAATGGTAAATCCTTTAAAAATAAGGACATCAAATACCTCTACGTCAAGTACCACATCAAATAATAGTTATACAATCCTTATTTCCCCCAAAGTAATGACCAAGATAAGGAATCTAACAAAAACCTTGTCTAAATACTTTAAAATACTATTAATGTCATTGGCCATGATTGGCACTTGTAATTATTTCCCACCCTCTAGGCTTACCATACTAATAATTGAGCCCTAATAGGAGCCAAACCATATTCCCTAGTTTATGTAACTAAATGTATTCTCCCTATCAAGATTGAGTTGCCTTCCTTACTCATTTCACTATAAAATATCATTAATAATGAGGAGTACAAAGTGGCATGAATACAAGAAATATAAATACTTGATTAAAAATTGATTACCACCTTGAATACTCTTTAATGATATTAGAACATGTTGTGCCATAACTATAACCAATGTATCAAACCTAGAGAGTTAGTACTTGGTGATATTTTAATGAAAGAGAATAAAAAATACTCATGTAGCATGTTCAAATAATGGAAATTTTGAGCCTAATTAGCTAGGGACATTCATTATCATAGCTAATTATGTATTTGGTGCATACAAATTGGTTGAAAAGATGGGAAAGAGATAGATGAGCCCATGCATATTATGAATCTCAAGTGATTTTATGCTTGATTTGATTGAAAATTATTTGTGAGAACCCCTTCTTGGGGGAAGGTCTTGTCATCTTAATTTAATTCCATTTTCTAATTGTTTTAGTCCTTATTATTTTTATCCTCTTATGAACAAAATTTTGATTTTAGTTTATAGTTATAATAGACATATTCAAATGGTCAATTTAGAGAAAGATTCAATAGATAATTCAAATTTGGTTATCATTAGGATATCCTTGAAGATAATATTTTAGAATGATTCAACATGTTTTTCCTATGTAATGGTTCCTGAACTACATATTTTAAAATTTTCAAAATATGATACCATTAATACCACTTTACCATCCTCATACTTCAACATTTTGTTGATTAGTAATATATTTCATTAGAGGCTGAACTATATTGACATGAGGTCCATTTGGACTATGTAAGCAATGCTCAATTTTTTAGGTTAGCTCAATCACTCCTATGCCACACTCTCACCATTTTTGATCATTTTTAGCCACACTCTCATTGATTTAAGAGCATTTTAAGCCATGATCTCATTATTTTATGAGCATTTTAATCCATGTTCTAAATTTTTTGAGTAATTTAAGCCACATTCTCACTATTTTATGAGAATTTTAAGCCAAAATCTTACCATTTTAAAATAATTTTTAATCCATGATCTCACCATTTTATGATAAATTTAAGCCACACTCTTGTTATTTTGAAATAATTTTAATCTGTGCTCTCACCATTTTGTGAGTTATTCCTTTTAACTCTTATGGAAAGTTACTTTTTCCTTTGATAGAATATTCCCATGTATAGTTTTTTATATCTCATTGTATATTCTCCTCACTAAATATTTATATAAATATAGTTTTCTTGAAACACCCAAATAACCTCAAAAACACTTTAAAACTTTCAAAAAACCATAAAAATCATAAATTGTGATTAAAATCTCCAAGAGAGATGTAAAGTTGCAATTATTTTTATACAACTTATCATCTTATTCACTAATGACACTTGGTAATGTTGTTGATGGTACCATTTTTAGCATCTATTAGGTGGGAACCTCTTATCCACTAGTGATCATTTTCAATCATCATTGTCATTTCTTCATTATACTCACATCTCTAGGAGAACTACATCGGCTTCAGGTCCACACAAAATATGTAGGCAACACTTGAATGAATGGGGCATCTCAGGTCAGCTTGGCCAATATTACCATTCAATTATCTCATAATTTTGAGAGCTAATTACAGATGCACTCTCACCATTTTTTGACTCCATACCCTATTATTCTATTATTCCTTATGTATTAACATTTCCATTCTTCTTATCCCATTTCTCAATAGTACAACATTTGGTCTAAAGTCCACAAGGATATGTAGGCATCACATGGATGTATGAGGCATCTTGCGACAACTAAAACACTTCCTTTTCCTTATTATATTCTTCCCATCCAATTATTTTAAAAAAATCTACATATGACATAAATCTTTCCATTGGGGCCATATTTAAGATTAATGCCTTATCAATTAAATAGTAATGAATCATTAGATTATTTTTATTTATTTATTAATAAAAAGGGGTAAAAAATTTATTAAACTTAGAAAAGGATTACAAACCAACAAAAGGACAAAGCTCCAAGAACCTAAGAAAACCATAGAAAATAATCAGCAAAAGCCGTCACACCCCAACACCATTTCCATCCTCTCTAAGAATCCTTTCCAGGTTCCAACACACCTCCTTAGGAAACAACGCCCATTCATCCACCCTATTGCCATCAATATCCTCAGAATCCCACTTCACCAGGTAATATTCCACCCCATTCCATTCCCTTGGAACATGAGCAAAAGACATGGAATCCATAAGCGAACTAATCTAAAATATCTACTGCACTATCAAGGATAGTTGCTAGCTCACATCATTAAACTTCCTCTCTAGGAGCATATTAATCAAAATTTGTGAATCAGCTTCACACTTCACCCTATGCTAGCCTAACTCATAAGCTCTCTTCAAGGCATATAGAATAGTGAATCCTTCCATCTTGTTAACTGTCTATTCCCCCATTTGTGCTGAAAAAATAAAAACAATAGATCCAGAGGAATCCCTACCAATCCCACCTATCCCAGTCAGGCCAGGATTACCTCTAAAAGAACCATTAGTGTTAATTTTCAAAAAATCCTCAGGAGGGGGCATCTATTTCCCACTCCTCTAAATCTTCTACTTCTAATATCAACCATGCCTGACGCAAGTAAAGGATAGAGAAATACTCTGTATGCCTAACCTTTCAACCAATTCTACATCTCCCTTCTCCAGAGGCAAAATAATTTCAATCTTAGCTTCCATAGTCTCTTGGATCATTCCAATAATCTTGCTCCATACCTGGTGAATCACCAACTTATCCTCATTAAAAATTTGGTGGTTTTGCTCAAGCCAAACTTACCATAGCAGAAAAATGGGTCCAACATACCACGCCTCTTATAGGAAGTGAGCAATAGAAGGTGGCCTACCTAGTATGGATCAAGAATCAACCAAGGATGAGGCATGTAAGCACTAACACCTCCACACGTCCCACCAAGCATGCCACAAATGAAGAGTGAAGGGACAAATAAAAAATAAATGAGACAACTCCTCCTCCACTCCCTTACACAAGATGTAGTGTGAAGGACCAACAAATCCTCTCCATCTAATATTCTCCCAAGTCAAGCAATGATTTTAGGTCAATGTCTAGGTAAAGCAATTACACTTCAGTGATGAAAAACTACTCCAAACTCTTTTCCACCATGGAAATTCCCCTCTTCCTTCACATTGCTTACATTATCAACTCTTCATAACCCAATGAGACCATGTATTTTCCTTTAAGATGAGGGGACCAAGCCAGCAAGTTGCTCTCCCTGAGTGCACATCAGTAGCAGCTAGCAAGGATATTATGTAGCTCGGTGCACTTAGCCTCCATACCAATAATTGGCCACTCCTTTGGAGCCTTCCATCTCACCTCTGTCAATTAACCTTGAAGAAGGAGAGATTTTTAGTCACACACCCTATTCCACCCTGCCTCACTAAGTCTCTATGCAAGAACATCTAGGTGTGGATACTGAGTAACTAGAGGGGGAAATCCATCCCACAAATCATGCCAGAATTGTGCCTCATTACCCCCCTACAAATCCAAAATAGACCTCTCTTGATCAAAGAAGTGCCTTTTTTAAGAGTATCTCAGATCACCGATCCATTACCTAACAAACTGCATCTACGGATATCTTTCATATGGACCCCAAAAAAATACTTATGTGACAAGATCATGGCCCACACTTGATCTTATTCCTCACACCATCTCCAATACAATTTTGCTGCCAGGGCCATACCTACCAAAACTATCTACCACAATCCCAGGCCTCCAAACCTTTTTGGGCTATAAACAACCTCCCACCTAATCAAGATCCACTTCATCGAAGATAGGTTACTTACTCATAAAAACTATTTTGCCAAGGAATCAAGGTCCTTGACAAAACTCACTGGCACCACCTGGAGCATACACTTGTATAAAGGAAGTGCTTACACCATAGACTAGATTAGTTATACCTGACCGATGAAGGACAACCACCTATTGGTCCAGTGATTCACCTTAGCCTTGAACTTGTTTAGAATCCCCTACCATGATTCCTTGGACTGTCTCCTAGTAGATATAGGGATCCCAAGATAAAGAACTAAAAGGCTACCAATTTGGAACCAAAGAATATCAACCACTCTTCATTGAATGGGTGGTAGAGTGTTAAATAAAAAAATGGATGACTTATCCTCATTAATTACCTATCCCATGGCAACCAATTAAGCATCTAAACCATTATGAAAATTGGCAGCCTCCCTCATAGTAGCCATGCCCATCAATGCCACATTATCCACAAACTAAAGATGAGAAAGAACCAGAAGGTCACCTCCCCACCTCCATCCCTAAATAACACCTTCACTAGTCTTTTTTCTAATCAACCATCCAAGACCTTCCACTAGAATTAGAAACAAGTAGGGAGATAATGGATCCCCTTGTCACAAGCCATGCGAGGCTCCGAAGAGATGTGAGTGCTCACCATTAACCAAAATAAAGAATGAAGTTTGATATGACACAACTCATTACCCACTTGATCCAATCTTCCTCAAACCCAAAGGCTACTAAAACCTTCTGAAGAAAGGACCACCAAACCCTGTCATATGCCTTGGACATGTCTAGCTTCATAAACATTACCTTTTCCTTAGACTTGGACATAGAGTGGATAGCCTCAGCAGCCACCACAATCCCATCCAAAATCTGATGCCCCTCCACAAAATTACTTTGTTCCTCTAAGATCAGCACCCCTAGCTACTTTTTTAATCTTTTAAAAATCAAATTTGATATAATTTTATAGGCTACATTGCAGAGGGAAATAGGCCTGAATTGATTTAGGTGATCAGCCCCTTCTCTTTTGGGAATGAGAGCCAGAAAAGTTGAGTTCAAGGTCCTAATCATTTGCTTGCTATTATGAGATTCTTCAACCACTGCCAACAAATCTAATTTGATAATTTCCCAAAATTATTGAAAAAATTCTATCAAAAATCCATCTAGGCTTGGTGCCTTACCTTTTTCCATCATGAAGACAATCATTTTAAGTTCCTCTATCTTAATTGGATGCATTAGCTACTCCATCTATTGAGAAACTAAATTTGGAATACAGGAGAGTATCTGATCCTTAGCAGCTGCTCCCCTCTATCCTTCTTCTCTAAAAAGAGAAGTGAAATACTATGTAACTTCATTACAAATATCCCTCATAGAAGAGATAGTCTCTCCACTATCCGATACCAAAGAAGTTATAATATTGCCATGTTACCTGGCTCTAACTGAGTTGAAGAAGAAAGATATGTTCTTATCACCCTCCTACAGCCACTCAACCCTAGCTTTCTACTTCCAAAAGATTTCCTCCCTTAACTCCCATTCCTCCACCATCTTAACAACCCTCGCTTCTTCCGTCATCAAAAATTCATATAGCCCCTCCTCTCTAATCAGTTTGGTAATGTTATTCAACTCCTCTTGTGCCTCCTTCTTCTCTTGAAAGATGTTCCCAAATCTCAAAGTATTCCAACTTTTGAGATAATACTTCACAAACTGGAGAAGCTTGGCAAAAGTATACATGACTGTACCAACAGCCAGCCTCCCAATTCTCCACCACTCAACAACTCACCCAAACAGATCCTAGTCCCTGAGCCACATGAGTTGAAACTTGACTGATGGCTTCCTCTACATATAATTTGAATAAATGTGAAGCTTAATTGTCTAGTGATCCAAGCCTCTCCAATCAAGGATCTCAAAACTCAAAGACCATAAGCCACCCACCCAATAACAAGAAGTCATGAATCTATCAATACACTTAGTAATAAAGTTGTCACCCATCCTCCTATTATTCCAGGTGAACCACCCATTACAAGGATTGATATCCACTAGGTTGAGCTCTAAAATCTTGTCTCAAAGCAAATAGGAGGATGGTTCCAATCTAGCATTACCTCCCCTTTTTTCCATTAGGTCCAAGATAGCATTAAAGTCACCAGCCATAATCCATGGTAGATAAGGAAATCCCCTGTGAACTAAGTGGATGTTATTCCAAACAAGAAACTTACCTTGGAAGTCAGTGGGGGCATAGACATTCAAAAGAAGAATGTACTCCCCTGACTCAATGCATAGGGAGACCAAAGAAAGTGAAGACCCAAAGGTAATCCAGGACACTGGCTAAACCTTGCGTGGATTCCAGAGACAAGCCACACCTCTCACAAAACCCTATGCCCCTATGCATTAACATAAACCTTGCCTCCATAGTTTAGGTGCAAGATTCAATATATACTCCACTAAAACCTTAGTTTCCTAAAGAAAGAGAATATCTAGACAGTGATTCCTAACCAAATCTCAAATAGCTTTTTGTCTAGGGCTGCTGTTCAAGCCCCTAACATTCTAAGAAATAACAATCATTTTGGAGGAGACAAGAAGTGGGAGTCCAAGGTCTTGACTGACCCTGACTCAACCAAATTTTCTCCAATCATCTTTATCATCTCCATGTCCTTCTTCCTCCCTAGTTTGACATTTTTTTTGGGAGCCCCTTTCTTCCCATCCTTCTGAAGAATTCCCAAGTGAGTAGGAGCCTTGCCTCTCTTCTCCACCTCTATCACCCTTGCTTGTGTGGGAAGATTTCCAGCCTCAATTTCTTAAACCATATTAGCATTTGATTTAATAGCCTTCTACTCCTCAACTTTCCCATCCATAATCATAGGTAGGATAGCTTCCACAAGAGGTGTTACTTGGTCCATGGGATCATCTCCTGCCATTCTAGACCCTCCCATAATCTGCTCTTCATTAATTAAGCCTGGGTAATCCTCGTGCTGGCCTAATTCATGAAGAACCCTAAACCTATTAATCAAATCCTCCTCTTGATGCTCCATTAAGGACTTCTTATGGCCTTTATTTTAGCTTTGAGTCTTAACCTATACAAAGCCTTCAAAATCCTTACTAGTACCCACTCCAACCTTCTTCCCTTTGTCCACTCCAATAACACTACTCGATGGAGGTAGGGGTGAAGGCTACTAATCACCCAATTTTGCCTTTGGGTACCTACAAACTAGGTGACCATACTCATGGCACAAGTGACATCTGAATGGTAGTGTCTCATAGTCCAGTTGTTGTACCCATGAGTATGAGCCCACACACAGCTCTACCACATCTGGAAAAGGTCTACTTAAATCAATTTCCACATAAATTTAGGCAAAGGTCATGATTTTCTTACCTAAAGTTTGTGTGGAAGACCCCACAGGTTTTCCTAGCATTGAAGCAATCATCTGAAGAACATCCTCATGATAGCATTCAATAGGCATTCTGGGTAACTCGTACCCACACTATAACTTTGTTTGGTAGTTCCTCAGTAGGGTTAAATCTAGCATGCCAAGGTTTCACAAAGATCCCAACCTGATTATAAAAATAAGGACCACGTTCAAAGACCCTATTCCTATTAGCCAGGCATATAAATGTGACCATGAAGAAGTTATTGGCCAACAGCATAACCTCCATCTCACCTTGTGGCTCCCACACACGTCTAGCCCAATTCTCCAAAAAAGGGAGGGAGATGTGCAATCCTAAGAATTTGTAGTATAGTGAATGCTTGGAGTAATACTCCACATCTTCAGTGATCATATCAAATGGGATAACTAGCTTTGGTCTCTCCTTACAATGCTCCAGGCAGCCATTCACCTTGGTAATTCATGATCCCCTGGCTGAGCTTGTATCAAATGGTCTTGGAGTCTAGTTAAAGTCAGAATTTACCTCCATCTTGGGATCTAGCCCCTGCCTATTCCTTCCTACTACCTCACTAAAGTTGCTTTCCATCTTGGCCTGAGTTGGCTCCTTCAGAGCCATAGTCACTTCCTCCCTAATCAACACCTTCCCTAGTTAAACTTTCTTCTGCTACCTACCTCTGCCCAACCTGACGTCTCAACCCTTCGTAGACCAAGAATTTTAGCAAAAACAAGCTAGGGCATGATACCCTAGCCTGGTAATGAGTTTCAGAACTCAACCATGCGCTCCCAGCCTGCCATCTTTAGTTCATGTTATTTACTTTATCATTAGACTATTTTTATTGCTTTGTAGTTTATTTGTGTGTTTGTGTGTTTTTTATTTTATTACTCTTTCATTTTTGTTGGTGCATTTATTTCATGTTTCTTTATTGCCTTAGGTTTAGTGAATTATAATTTTCACCTATTTTTGTATTATTTATATCCTATTCTTGAGTTGTAAGTAATTTTGTACTTAACCTAATATTGGTTTCTTACATTATGATTTACACTTAAGTATTGATTCTTAAAATATTAACATTAATTCATTTGTATTTGAATTTTAAGAAATTTATTATGCTTATATCATCCACTAATATCATGATTTATTTCATTAATGATGCATAATGTCAAATGCAAAATAAAAAATCAAGTACTAGAAGTCTAACAAATAATGTTGCAGTAATACATATCCTACAAACAAGAAAATTGAATCCAATGACTAATCTATTTGCTACTAAAAATAAATAAAAAATGATTGTATATAAAAAGTCATAAACATCTATAAAACATGATCAACTAAGACAAATCTCTAGTTCAAAATTAAAAAACATCTCACATTTTCAATACAAGGAATAACATCCAAATGATCTCTACAATAATACACAAAACTAGAGTCATGGAAATGAAATCTAAGTAAATATGATATCAATATGAACAAGAAAAGAAACTATGATAATTCAATCACATTTTGAATTATAAACCATCATGAGATAATAAAAAGATGTTGAATAAAAAATGAGCATCATATGTATAAGGGTCCATGTACATCAATGAGATTAAAAAATATAAATTAAAGTTTTATATCTATCTAAACCAAATGTCATATAAATCATAAATACATACATGTCATAATGAAAAAAAATGATAACTATCAGTCTGCTCCAACTATGTGAATCCTTATTCCCTATCTATTATCATAGCCACATAGTCCTTGATGGTAGTAGAGGTGGTGACTAATGATTTGACTATTAGGACCCTAATGTATGATGTATCTTGGATATAATTGACCTATTGAATACTCTCTGAGCCTTATATATCTCAAATTTTAGTGTCCTACCCTCTACTAGGATGATCCCCTCATATATACTCCTTTAGTACACTACCTCATCCTTAGCCCAAAGGCTCTCAAAGATAATATGGGATAAATATACACATTAAATACCTATCACACTATATCCCACTTCATGTGGAGCCTCTATACATATATTCTATATTAGTCTTTCTCTACCTGAATGGTCATCATCTATGTCACCTTTACATTCAATGAGGCAATATTTGACTAGAGATCTATAATATGTGCATCTCTCTATATCACTAAATACTATAAGTATATCACCCTAGACTATAGGCCATCTATATATAACACTCTCACTTAATCTCCTCCTTGATCCTATCGATATCTATACCTACTCTAGTTTTACCATAAGGACCCACCTCACCTGGGTCCCTCATCCTCTTTTGTGTATCCCAATTAGTCCTACCCTAAGAACCTATGATATCAAAATTTAGTATTAGGTCTAGATCACTATATTTATCACCCTTTAAATGATCACTAGCCTCACCCCCCACATCTACATCCATCTATGCCTCCTATCCCTATCCCCTTCATACACTATAACCATTAGTATCAATTATCTAGGGGAACCCTGAGGAATAGTCAATATCTATAATCAAAATTAGGCCCACCATGATATATAAATTATTTTTACCCCTACATCTATTGGACCCCTTACATATACCTAAATAAAATGTGGTACTAGTCTATAGTTTGTTCTACTTATGTTCCTATCTATTAGTTCCCCCCATCTAATAATCTTTCTATTCATATGGGAAAATAATCTCAAAGCCTCTAGTACATCCTAATGAATATCAAATTAATATTATACCTAATCAGGTATACTCCTCCATGATGTGTTTTTGACTACCAATAAGTAATCATCTAGTGGTCATAAATGACATGTACCACCCATCATCCAATCATTATATATATAGAGGTAGATATGGATGTCACATAAAATATCCATCTACCATTTCATTTATCACCCTTATAACATAGGTAAATGTCCCCTATGTATCCTCTACACCCTACCCCTATCTAGACCCATCCATATGCTACATGATCCTTTAAACCTTATATTCACATCTAACCCACTAGCTACTCAATCACCATATGCTCACAAGCCTAGACCTGGAGTAATTTATGTGTGCCAATATTATTCCTACCACAATATGTAACCATGTATAAATAATAGTATAATTGGGCTAATACAATAGGACCCCAAGTAAATATGATAGTTTCATCCAACATGTATCTGACCACTGCACCCAAGTACGTATGAAAGAACCAATCACTCTTGTCAAGTTAAAAATTTCCATTGATAATGTATATAAATATAACCACTGTCAAGTAATTTATATTGGAGGATAATGTTTATATACTAGTGGGTCATCTAGCCAAATATCAATTTAAGTCTCAATCAGGGCAATATTTACTATCTCATTCTTAATGGGGATAAAATCATCTAGTAAAGCCTATCAACCTATAAGGCTAGTCTATTATAATAGTCATCCTATGCTTGGACAACCTCAAAATATACCACACATCCTCTAATGTGATCATGGCCTCTCCAATGGGTAAATGAAAAGTATAAGTCTTTGAGTGCCACCTCTCAATTAGTGTGCTTATATACGCTCTATCTATTCTGATTGAAGGTAGGTGAGAGACATGTTGTAACCCAAATACCTCTATGAATGTAAACATATACTTAGATTCCAGATATACCTTATCTATAATCAAATATAACGTTTTTCATGTGTAACCAATATGATAAGTAACTCTTGTAATCACAAAATAGTTGTCATAAAATTGTTAAGTCTATAAAATACTATAATATATTTTTTCATGCCAAAAATGTTTTTGTTTTCCTAGATAACTTAACCTATTCTTAGATAAATAGACCTAATTTTGTCTCTCCTAGACCATTTTGCCATTTTTCATGTTTTCACTATTTCATTTGGTGGTTTTGGGGTTTGGCATTTTTAACAATTTATTTGGAATTTTTGCCGTTTGGGCATTTTCTTCAATTTATTTAAGGGTTTTGATTTATTCATGTTTTGACCATTTAGCTTATTCCAAACATTTTAAACATTTTTGTTCCTTTTGACAAAACCACCAATTTCTTAGTGTTTTCATCAATTTTATGGTAATTTCACTATTTTCATACACAAAACCATCAATTTCACTTTTTCACAAAGTCAAAAATACAACCAAATTACTACCCATGACTTGTTATAAATATAATTAAATTCAAAATTCACTAGGGGGAAACCTACTTACTAGCTACCCATCCTATGATGGCCACCTGCACTGTTGAACCCAATTGCTAAGATGCCTCTATTGTGTACGAGGAGCCATTTTTCACCACAGCCTATCTCACAAAACCATAGCACATTTTTGCTACAAGGGAGGGTACCAATGAATATTTTTTACCTCCAATGGTGAATATAAAGCTTTAGATTTTGTTTTTTTACCCCTATTGCTAAAGACCATTCTATTCTTTCTCATAGACCCATTTCTAGCTCATTTGACCATTTTTCATCCCATTTTCTTCATTTCAGACCTCTTTTCCTCTAAATCATGTGTTTCTTCATTTTGAGGGTCCATCCATTTTAAACTATTTTACACTTATTCCCTTGTGGGGGCATCTAAGGATTATCAAGCACCCTCTAAGCATCAATATAGGTCCTTAGCCTATAAATTTAATGAAGAATAGACACATCATTCTTAAATCATTATCAAATTCATTATTAAATGACATATTTATTCTTTGAAAAGATGTTATTATGCCTTATTTCTCATAACACCTTTTCAAACAAGGGGAAAATGTAGGCATTCCATTTTAACAACTTCTTTGTCTAAACTTCAATTAGAATGCCTTTTTTACAATCACATAAATTTGATTAAAAATCACCAAATGACCCAATTTACCCTCACAACTACTGATTTAATTTGAAATCACATTGACACAACCCTAATTGGGGTAATGGATTGTACTATAATAATAATCTTATCAAATGCATCCTGAATCAATTCAACCCTTTTCAAATGTTATTATAGGATAATTAAATTAATATATTATTGATAAATGAACATGAAATCACACCATTATTATAAATTCCAATTAATTACTTGATTAATTAAGTCTAATATTCTTATAATATAATATTTTATTGATTTGGAATTATCTATTTTCCATAAAGTAAAATGGATTTATTACCTCACTTTGATGATGTCATAGAGGAAAGAAATGGAATTGAGTGGAGAGTGGGAAAGGTGGTCTATGACATGGCCACTTACACACTCTCTTACAACTCTTACATAACCTCTTACACACTCATTATAATCATCTAAAAATGACACTTGACTAATAAGAGTGTTACTTGAGACCACCCATCCCTAGATTAGCTCTAGACTTATCTTCAGGCTTATTTAAACACTTATTTAGCCTTTATGTGGGCCGCACACATCCATAAACATACCTAAAGTAGTCTTAAACCCTCACTTTATCATCTTGGCATATAGTGCCTAAGGTTCTTTCCCTAGACACTGGCACTATAATTTGGACAATAATGTGAATGGTATTTGTGTCCCAATTTTCATGTTGTCCTTTTCCCACATTTTATCACTAACAAATATCTTTTCAAATCAACAACCACCTTAGGCTGGCCTATACCTCTTTTAAGACCTACACAAGCACAAGAACATTATATATACATGAATATTAGACTATTATTCACTAGAAGGAAATAAGATGCAATAACACAAATTAACTTAGAACAAGTTATGCATAATCAAGGTTATCAATCCTTATTCTACACTACTTCTTTATATAGCCATCTATAACATTGCTACACTCAGATTACTCAAATTTCTAGTCTCAAACACAATTAATTCATACTAATTTTATCTATATGTACATAACCACTTAGGTGGGGATAACTACATCATGATTAATCCCTCCTCAGAGTATTGGTATATAGGAAACTATCAACATATCTAGGTGTTGAGGATGTCTAGCCTACCCCACTTATTAGTAAAAATTAAAGTTATACATCAGAGTGAACACCAACAAATGATAGATAAATAATGATAATATAATTTTCACACTATATACATTCAAATAATTACAAGGAACTTATATAGGAAGTTTAAACACTATACATGGGGATCCTAATATCCTTATAAACTCTCACTCAAACAACCAACTACCTATATAAAACCAACCCATATAATATTCTTGTTATTCATAAATATAATATACCACATAAAATTATTTATGTAATATTGTTTAACTAAAAATATTTACGTTATTAAAGACTTAATAATGTGAACACCCTAACATTCACCCCCTTGTGAACATTATTAATCCCTAGTTTATACCCCCTTAATTTGAACATGGGGAAAACATCAATCCTATATCTGCATCTATATTTATGATTTAGTGATTTTCATAGGATAATTACAAAACTTACTGATGGTTTTGTAAATGGCTTACTAATAACCAAAATGGGATGGTTTTTAATCGGATTACCAACAATCACAAAAAAAAGGTTTTACAAGTGTCTTACCATAAACCACATCATGATGTGTAGTACAGTCACTAATTCTCTTCACTATCACATATTCAGAGAAGTTACATAGGAATTTTTATTTCACTTATTAAAAAAGTGAGTAGGTATACATCATGTGTTCTTATTCACATAAAATTGAAATCAAGCACACAACTAAAAATAAAATGTGCCACTAAAGCAAAAGTGGCCCCGTCACTAGTGGATAACAAAGGCAATTAAAACTCCATCCTTCATTACCTTTGACCTCCAATATTATAAACTACTTACATAGCTAATGAAATATTAAATCTCATAATCATTTCATTTTGAATGGAATAGGGTCCCCCCCCCCCCCCCAACAATATTGATATATTTGACATTTGACTTAGGATGTCACACGTAAGCAATAATGCATCTAGTTACAAAAATAATATTTTTGATATTTTTAATTATGAAATTTTTTGACAACAAAAAATTATTATAAATCTTACCTTTGACTCTTTTAATGACACATATTGTCTCTCAAAATTTATAACTCCTTAAGATAACAAAATTATAAACCATAAATATACCTGAAATAAAATAACTAATACTACGGAATTGAATTTGATAAATACCATACCAAAAAAAAACTATGTCTATATAGATTTAAGTTATCATAAACTATAAAAAACATAAATCAAAAAATCTAATAACTAAAAATTAGGATAAACTAAAACTACTATCTTAGAAAAAATATAACTCAACATTATAAAATGATTATAAAGGACAAAAATTGACCAACTAATAAAGATCCCTAAGTACCTAAATGAATTACTACACAAAATTGGTATTAGTATACCATATGTGAGGCATCTAAGGTGAGATCCATGAGCTCAATAGTAGGTCATGTGAAGATGGTAGGAAATAATGCAAAAACTATGAATGATGATGAATAATCGAGGTGGGTCAGTTAACCTAGACAAATTACTTAAATCACCATAGGATAGCATCATACACATATTTAAGTGACACATGTGAGCTCAAAAGAGAAGTATATTTATACCTATGAATGAAGTAGATCTATTATTTTGCCCATGTGATCATGCTATTATCAATAAAAATATTCTATAAGTACTAACCACTTAAGAATAGAGATTAATTAGTTTGAATATATCGATTCAAAACTTTGATGTAAATGTTCTTCTGAGAATATACAAGGTGACTGAAGAAAATATTTATAGGCCACAACTTGTGGATTAAAATAATCAAGCCTAAAGTGTCACAACAATAATAGGAAGATGATGTGGTATATATATAAAAAATACCAATGATTCACAATGATCCCCTCACACATTAAATATGTCCCCACAACATAACTGATGTTATATAGTTCATATATGAATACATGGATAGGTTGTGGAGGTATGTGATAGACCATAATATAATGAGTGTAAAAGAATAAAAAACTTTTTGCATAAATCATCAACATAATACACATAGATAATGTGTAATTGATTAAGATTGACATAAAGAAAAAATGTAGTAGTTAAAAAATACAAGTGTAACCTACAAGTAAATAAATTTATTTACTTCTTCCCAAATGGATTTTATAGATAAACTAATATGCATAGGTTTTCACATGAAGAAGTACAACAAAATGAAATATGGTGATTAACTATGAAATTTGGGCACTATAAACTCTCATTATCTAGGGAAACCATATCTTGCAATGGATCTACCCCTTCACATATTTAAAATACCATTTGCCTACTCTAATACTAGATATTAGTAAAAATTAGAGTATATAGTATAATGAATACCAATAAAGGATAGAAAAGGAATGCGAATATAATTTTCACACTATATAGATTTGAAGCATTGCAAAAAATTCTATAGGAAGTGAAAACACTATATATTTGCATCTCATGATCCCTATAAACTCTCACTTAAACAACCAACTAACCATATAAAACCACCACATATAGTATTTATGTTATTCACAACAATAATATACCACACAAAACTATTTATGTAATATTTTTTAACTAACAATATTTACATTATTAAAGACTTAATAATGTGAACACCCTAACACCACTAACATCACACTTTTCTACTTTTGCCAATTGGATAACCCAATAACATGGAGGTCTATATTTTACATATATAATTAGTCAAAAAATATCATTGATAGGGATCTAGAAATCACGTGCATAAGAACTAGCTTGGTAGACTTAAACATATGTGCACCTAGAAGCTCAGAATAGTTCTACAAAGAGGACACGAACACCAAAATAAGGATAATAGTGCCATTGGTTCTACTATATAGTTATGAAAATACTATGCATGAAGATTTTTGACACCTAGATCCTATCTCTAACAATTATATTAGCTCCTATCCAAATTTTGATTCTCTAGATCTTCTACCTAAGTTAATTTCTAGTTAAGTACTTATTTACATCATTTATTGTTATTTTTAGAAAGGTCAAACTGGGTCAATTTTATTACAAATTAGTGGATTTATTTATTTTATAATTTATACCTTGATTTAATGTACTCATACCCTTTAATATCATAGGGCTTAAACTCCATAAACTTAAAAATTTAAATCATTTGGTGAACTCTAATTACTTTGAATATTATTTTAAAGCCTTAGTTCTATCCTAGGGTTTGCCTTCTCCATTTTGTGTAATAAATTGGGGTTTATTAAATTATATTTTTTCCTATTTTTTTCACAACATAACTAATCCACATAAGTAAACTATTATAGTTTCAATGATTATATATTTTAAATTTTTTTCTAAAACCCTACAAACCCTAGATTTGTATATTAGGTCATCAAACACTTAGAAATTATCACTTAGGGTTAAAAATAAAATTATAATTTTTTCTATACATTGGGATGAATATTTTCCATATTTTCGAATATACCTATGTTATATTACATTCTACCTATTATGTTCTTGTTATTCATTATTTACATTATCTACTTTAGTAAGTTTAAAATGACATCCAAGAAGCCTCTTGGCCCTCACCTAGTTGATCAATTTATAAAATTTTCACATAATTCTTTGAATTAATAATTTTTTTTTTAATATTTAACATATTAGCATAATATAATGAACATGATTTCATTTATAATGATGATGATAATCATTTTTATAATGATGGATATGATCATTGATATGAGCACGATGTTGATGCCTAAATTTGTATCACATGTCCTTAGAGTGTTTAAAGAGCACTTCTCATTTTATTATTCAGAGAATTCAAAACATGATTTTTAGGTTTTGATAATCCTATTATCCATTGGTGAAATAGGGGAAAATTAAGTGGACTATTTAACAATATTTATAAATTTTGGTGGTTGGGAGCCACCATGGCATGTATCTTTGCAAATAATGAAGCAATATTAGGAAATATTAATTAATTAAGATCAAATATAATATAAATACTAATCTAACATGGATATTTATAATATAAATTAAGTTGGAGTGATTTATTTAAAAATAATCAAAAGGAAGGGTAAGGCAAAAAATAGATGTTGCTGATATTCATCCCAAACATCATGACAAAGCTCAAATATCCTCCAAGCATACACTTAACCATTGTATAATATTAAATATCATTATCTCAAATCTTACTACACATCAGGAAAATATCTAAGGAATGAAAATTAATGAAAATAAGAACCTAGTTCACTTTAAAGATCTACCCCTAAAAGAAAACAATATTAGCCTAAATGTAAGAAGAGTAAATGAAATGAAATGAACTTGAGAACTTTCAATCAACCTAACATTGGAATAATTTAACCACTCTGCATTTAAAATATGCACACCAAGATTTCAAAAGAACCATTCAAATCTAGAAATGAGAACAAGCAAGTGAGAGAGAAACCATAATAATGAATGACACAAATAAATATGGACAATCTTTGTAGAATTACTCTTACATTAATTGTTCAAAAATTCACACATGTTTTGGCTCAAAAAATCTTTCTCCATTTAAAAAAATAAAATAATCCTTTTATGGAATGAAAGGAAGTATTCCAATCAGTCATATCCAATTACAAGTGTACAGGTGTAAGGACAATTGTCCTTTCTACAAAATTTATAGAATACACTAAACTTTTCCAAGTGGAGTGACCTAGGCAATGTGCTTACAAGTTATACATGCATTTAGAACAAATAATATTCTATTTTTAAATGTTATAATGTTTCTACAAAAAAAAATTCCTAACTAAGTTTGAGGACCATGTTTTGATGCAGTCTCCTACCTTTCATAAAGAATATTTAATATATAATGTTCTCATTGATAAACTGGAGGTTAATAATAGGCTTTAGGAAGATTTACTTTCTTTGATTTTATAGTCCTTTGAGGTCCTTCACAACCTCATCTATTTCTTTTTTGATGCCCTTTAAATCTGCTATTGTTTCCTTGGATGATAGAAGTAGGCCCATAATTCTCTTGTTATCATCCCATGTTTTACCTTGCCCTTAGATTCTCACTTCTTACATTAATTGAGTATTTATGAGCTTGAAATCCTCATCTATAATAATTTGTAAAGAACTAAGTGAGGTGGCCTCCTTAATCAAACTATCCAAGATGTTCAATATATTGTCCTCTTACTTCTTGAGGTACTAAGAAATGTACTTCATTTTCTTGGACCATTTTCTTAAGAAAATAATATTATCCACTAATATGGCCATAGACATGGTTATGTGTGCTAGGCTAATTGTCCTAAATTCTAGAACTTGATTCTTAGTCAATGCTTTAATCAAGTCTTTCACCTAATAAATTACAACCTACCATTAGCCAACATGGTCTGTAGCCATATTATTTTGATTGCTCATTTCATTCCTTCTAGTCCTTACTAACTTTAAAGACTTGAATAAGTCAACCATGCTATCCTCAAACTATTTAAACATTTCTTTTGGAATTGTCAAGATAATAATTTTTTTCAAATTTTTGTTTTGTTTCAATATTCCTTTGATCATTATTTGTAGATAGTCTGATTGGGCTTGGGCTACATCCATAATTTTATCTTTAAATATCTTTTCCTCCAATATATTTTGTCCTTCAATAGGGGTCAAACCTATGAATGGATCTATATCTTGGAGAGTGAATTCGTCTCCATCAACCATGTATTTCTTTTGAATCACCCTTTCTAAACTGGTAGTCTCTAGACTGAATTGAACCCCTATTAATGATTGAGTTATCTTGGGAGCTATGTTTTCCATTTGTGTCCAACTTGACTCCCCCAAGGCAGCCATCCTTTGTTATTTTTCCTTCAGTAAGGTCAAAATTAAAATCTTGAGCTTATCATTCTCATTTATATTGATTGGATTTGTGATAGCCTAGGGGTGTTACATTATAGGGATCTACTACAATTTTCCATATATAAACCATTCAAGAATGGGTGGGCCATAAATTATATTACCCTCACTAAAAAGGTTGACCTAACTAAAAGGATGAGTGAAGGTCAACTTGGGATTTTTACCACCTAATAAGATAAACACTATCTTAGGTTTTATTTTGGGTTGGGTTACAACAAGTACTAAGTCCAATGCTACTTCCTTCCCCTTATCTTCCTTTACTTCTTTAGCCTAAGCTTCATTCACTTAGGCATCTTCTTCATCTAATTGATAATAACAAACTAGTGCCTGCAGAGCATCTTCAATTATTTATTCAAGATTTAATGCTATTATGTTAATTTCTTTAACTGGTGACCATGATATTTTAAACTATGCTTAAGATGATGCCATCTCACTAGGACTTCTTTCCTCTAGCCTCTTCTAAATATCTACTTTAGGCCTTTGAATCTTTATTTATAGATGAGATAGAGGAGGTATAGAAGATGTACCTTATATAAAATGGTATTTTTTGGGTCCCATCTAGCATATATCATCATTTCCCTTTTCTTCCTTTAGTAATTTGGCCTCTGGTTTGATGTTGTGTTCCTTCAACCTTTTCAGGACCTTGGTGAATGAAGAATCCCTAGTATACATTAAGTCATAAGGGCCAAGTTCATGCTCATACATCATATTAATCCCTTTTTATTTTAGATGTTTTACCACCTTCTCATTGGGATTCCAGTGTCTTAGTTCATCATGTTATTATTTGAAATAGGTCTTGTGCTTAGAAGAAGCCTCAATATTATCCCATTATTGAAACATAGTCTTACCAATGATTAAGGGGAAGGTGTGGAGTAGTCCCTTATTCTTGGTTCTATATCCATCTGTACCATTTCATATCTATAAGGCCACTTCTTGACCCACCAGCTTGATTGGCACATGGACTGGTAATCTAATTAGGATTCATTATATCCACTCAATATTTATTATAGTGCAATTTGGATAGATCCAAACATATCCTATGGTTTCAACATATTTATTGATTGAGGCTTAACTCTCATCATGAGAATTACTCTAATAGCCTCAACTAAATCTGTATAGACACAATCACATATGAATTGCATATGGTCCCTGTATTCAAATATATACAATTTTGAGTAGTATTGGGAGACTATATGTTTCCCATCAGGTAACCATTATTTGAGGGTGGGGATATTGGTTGTGGAAAGTAATGCATCAAAAAGGTATGACATCATGTAGAAGTGGTTACTATATTTCTTTTTGATTGTAGAGAATTGCCTCTTCAAGAAAGTGATAATCATTTATCCTAAAGGTGTAGTGAGTTCTTTGTTGACCATGAAATACATAAAAGGGAACCAAATTTTGTCAACATAGGTGGTGGAGGGGTTCACATATAATATATTCATTAATTTAATAATCATCCTAATCCCTACTCTAAATTAGCTAACTAGAATGTTTCCACTGAGGTTATAAAATACCTTATTTCTACAATATAACCATGGGGTAAGGATGGTCTGTAGGTCATTCTTCTTGGCCCAATTATTGATTTTGGGTACATCTACCTAGGTTTTGGGAAACTTATAGTAATTTTAAAATGCTATTGGAGAAATATAGGCAAGTTTCCTAACTCTATACTCATAAAATAGCGTACCTTAATCAATTTTACAATCTTTAAAATAGGAGAGAGGATGTCAATTCAATGTAATACCTATGGTTTTGATGTAACATAACGTAGTCTTGTCATTTTAGTGACTACCAAGTAAAAGTACCTCCTCTTTATTGGTTTATTCCTCTCATTTTCCCCTATGATGGCTAATGGATCTTCAATGGAGATAATAACTAGTCCAAGCTTTTATGGGCCATTGAATAGCATCTAACAAAGTCATAGTACATCCTCTTGATTGATACCTTTTGGACATTCTTCAATGGCACAGAAAACCGTGGACTAGTTATGTCCATTAAAGAGCTACAAGACATCATAAGGGAAGATGAGAGGAATGCATCTATTAAGAGGAGGTACTACGACTTGTTTTCCATTAAAATGACAAGACTTCATTATTTTTTAGTAAAACCATAGGTATTGCATTGCATTAACATCCTCTCTCCTATTTTTAAATATTTTAAAATTGATTAGGGTATGTTAGTTCATGAGCATAACTTTAGGAAGGTTTCCTATATTTTCCCTATAACATTTGAAAATTACTATAAGTTTCCCAAGCCCCAGGTAGATGTATGAAAAATCAATAATTGGGATAAGGAGAATGACCTAAAGACCATCCTTACCCCATGGATATATTCTAGAAAATAGGTATTTTTTGACTTAGTGGAAACATTCAAATCATCTAATTTAGGCTAGGGATTAGGATGATTATTAAATTAATAAATGGATTATGAAGGAAACCCTCCACCACCTATGTTGACAAACTCTAGGTCCCTTTTGTGTATTTTATGGTCAATAAATAACTCACTCCCCATTTAGGAGAAATGATTAACACTTGCTTGAAGAGGCAATTTTTTACAATAAAAAATAGAACTAGATATCACTTATACATGATGTCATACCTTTTGTATGCCTTTATTTCCACAACCAAGATCCCTACTATTAAATAATGGTTGCCTAATGAGAAACATACAATCGCGTAATACTACTCAAAATTTCATATATTCAAATATAGGGACCATATGTAATTCATATGCAATTATGTCTATCCATCCTTAGTTGAGGCCATCAAAGGAATTACCATGATGAGAGTTAACATTTTGATTAATAAATATGTTGAAGCCATAGGAGATATATGGCTCTATATAGATTGCACTATAATCAAGATTGAGTGGATACAATATACCCCACTTAGATTACAAGTCTATGTGTTAGTTAAGCTGGTGGATCAAGAAATGGCCTTATAAATATGCAATAGTATAGATGGTTTTTATAGAACCAAATGATAGGGAATTCTCCACACCTTCCCATTAACCATTGGTAGGACTATGCCTTAATAATGGGATAATATTGAGGCTTCTTATAATAACAAGACCTCTTTAAGATTATAACATTATGAACCAAGACACTAGAACCCCAATGAGAAGGTGGTAAAACATCTGAAGGCAAAAGGGATAAATATGATGCATGAGAATTATCCTAGCCCTTATGGCCCAATGTATACCAGGGCTTCTTCATTTACCAAAGTCTTGCCAAGGTTGAGGAAACACAACATCAAATTAAAGGCTAGGTTACTAAGGGAACATAAGGGAAATGATGATATATGGAAGATGAGACATAAGTAGTACCATTTGTTAGGAGTTCTATCTTCTAGACCTCCTCTAGCTCAGCCATAAATATAGATACAAAGGCCTAACATAGAGATTGAGCAAAGGCTATAGGAAAGAATACCTAGTGATATGGAATCATCTTTATCCCAGCCTAAATAATAATGATCACCAATTGAAGAAATTAACATAATAGCACTAGATCCTAAAGAAATAGTGGAAGATGCCCTGAAGGCACTAGCTAGTGCCTATCAATCAAATGAGGAAGATGTCCAGGTGAATTAATCTCAAGATAAATAAGTAGAGGAAGATAAGGGGAAGGAAGTAACTTTAGACTTGGCAATTGTTAGAACCCAACCTAAAGTAAAATTTGAGATATCCTTGGTCCCATTAGGTGGTAAAAATCCCAAGTTGACCTTCACTCATTCTTTAAGTGAGGTCAACATTTTAAGTAAGGATAATCAAATTCATGGGCCAACCATTCCTGAATGGTTTATATATGGAAAATTACAAAAGATCCCTACGATGAACCACCCTTGGGCTATTAAAAATCTAATCAATATAAATGTGCATGATAAGCTTAAGACTTGGATTATGACCTTACAAAATGAATAAGAGAACAGGATGGCTAGCTCAGGGGAGTCAAGTGGGACACAAATGGAAGCCCTAGCTCTAAATATAACTCAATCATCAATAGTGTTTCAATTCAATCTAGAGACTCTCAGTTTGGAAAGTGTGATTGAAAATAAAGGCATGGTTGGTTAGGAAGAATTCACCCTCCAAAAGATAGAGCCATTCATATGATTGACCCCTATTGAAGGACAAATTATAGGGGAGGACAAGATATTTAAAGATAAAATTCTTGATGTATCCCATGCCCAATCAGACCAAATACAAATAATGATCAAATGAATATTGTAACAAAACAAAAATTTATAGGAAATTATTGTCTTGAAAATTCCAAAATAAAGGTTTAAATTTTTTTTGGATACCATGGACCACTTATTCAAGTCTTTGAAGTTAGTAAGGACCAAAAGGAATGCAATGAGAAATCAAAGTAATATGGATATACACTAAATTGGCTAATGGTAGGCTATAAGTTATCAGGTGAAAGACTTGATTAAATAATTGACAATGAATCAAGTCCTAGAATTTAGGACAATTAGGCTAACATAGCTAAACATGGCTATGGCCATATTAGTGGAAAATATTAGTGCCTTAAGTAAATGGTCCAAGTAAATGGACATTTTTGGGGACTTAAAGAAGTAGGAGGACAAGATGTTACACATTTAGGATAGTTTTATCAAGGAGTCCACCTCACTTAGTTCTTTCAGCTTTATTATAGATGAGGTTTTCAATCTCAAAACTAATAAATTAATGTAAGTGAGAATCCAAGGACAAAGTAAAATATGGGATGACAACAAGAGAATTATGGGCCTACTTCTATCATCAAAAGAGAAAATGGGAGATTCTAAGGGCATAAATAAAGTAATATATAAAGTTAAGAAGGACCTCAGAGGCCTAGAAAATCTAGGAAAGGAAATCTTCGTGAAGCCTATTATTGACCTCTAGTTTATCAATGAGCAACATTATAGATTGAATATCATTTAGGAAAGGTAGGAAACTAGATAAAAATAAGGTCCTCAAACTTAGGAATATTCTTTTTCTTAGAAGAATTATAATGTTTAAAAATAGAATATTATTCTTCGTAAAGGCCTGTGCAACTTATAAGCACATTGCCTATAGGTCAGTCTATTTGGAAAGGTTTAGTGTATTATATAACTTTTATATAAATGATATTTGTCCTTACACCTATACACTTGTAATTGGATATGACTGACTAACATACTTCTTTGCATTATATAAAAGGACTATTGTAATTTGTAAAATGGAGAGAGAGTTTTTGAGTGAAAACTTGTGTAAATTTTTGAGCAATTAATGCAAGGGATTATATAAAGATTGTTCATATTTGTTTGTGTTATTTGTTATTATGCTTTCTCTCTCACTTTATTTTTCTCATTTCTAGATTTTAATGGTTGTTGTGAAATATTAGTGTGCATCTTTTAATTGCAGAGTGCTTAACTTATGCCAATTCTAGGTTGACTAAAAGTTCTCAAGTTCATTTATTTTCTTTTACTCTTCTTTCATTTAGGATAATGTTGTTTGCTTGTATGGGTAGATATTTAAAGTGAAATAGGTTCTTATTTGCATTAATTTTCATTCCGTAGATGTTTTCTTGATGTGTAGTAAGATTTGAGCTCATGATATTTAATATTATAAAATGTTTAAGTGCATGTTTGGAGGACATTTGATCTTTGTCATGATGTTTCGGATGAATATTAGCAACATCTCTTTTTTACCTTACCCTTCCTTTTGCTTATTTTTAAGCAGACCACTCTAGCTTAATTTTTATTTTAAATATCCATATTAGATTAGTATTTATATTATATTTGATCTTAATTCACTAATATTATC
Organism: Torreya grandis; assembly: GCA_037957365.1. Taxonomy (NCBI): domain Eukaryota; kingdom Viridiplantae; phylum Streptophyta; class Pinopsida; order Cupressales; family Taxaceae; genus Torreya; species Torreya grandis. The sequence continues at coordinate 3,759 of JARHVA010008704.1, read as the reverse complement.
TAAGATTGATTCATTATTTAAAAAGATATAGGCCAAGGTGGTTCCCAACCACCAAACTTTATAAATATTGTGAAACAATCCACTTATTTTGCCTCTATTTCACCACTAGATAATAATATTATCACACCCTATAACCCATGCATTAAATTATCTGAATTCTAAAATGAGATGTGTTTTTTAAACACACTAAGCACCTATTATACAAATTTAGGCATCAACATCTTACTCATAGAAATAATCATATCCACCATTACAAAAACAATCATCATCATTATAAATGAAATAATTCTAATTATATTGTGCTAGTGTGAAATATTAAAAAATTCTCCATTGATTTGTATAATTATGTGAAAAGTCTAGAAATTGATCAATTGGGTGAGGGGCTAGAGGCTTCATGGATGTCATTTTAAACTTGCCAAAGTAGATAATGTAAATAATGAATAAAAAGCACATAATAGGTATAACATAGGTATATGTGAAAATATGGGAAATATTCATCGCGATGTATATAAAAAGGGTATAATTTTATTTGAAACCCTAAGGGATAATTTTTGATTATTTGAGGACCTTGTATGCAGATCTAGGGTTTGTAGGATTTTAGACAAATTTTTAAAATATTTAATCATTGAAACCATAATAAAGTACTTATATGGATTAATTATGTTGTGAAAAAATTAGGAAAAAATATAATTTAATAAACCATAATTTATTACACAAAAATGGAGAAAGCAAACCCTAGGATGGAGCTAGGGTTTTAAAACAATATTCAAATTAATTAGAGTTCACCAAATGATTTAAATTTTTAGGGTTATGGAGTTTAATCCCTATGATGTAAAAAGGGATGAGTACATTAAATTAAGGTATAAATTATGAAATAAATAAATACACTAATTTGTAACAAAATTGACCTAGTTTGACCTTTCTAAAAATAACAATAAATGATGTAAACAAGTACTTAGCTAGAAATTGATTGAGATAAAAGATATAGAGGATAAAAATTTAGATAAGAGTTGATATGAGTGTCAAATATATGATAAATTTATCAAAAACATTCATTTATAGTATTTACATAAATAAATAGTAGCACCAATGGTGTTAGTGTCCTCTTTGTAAAACTATTTTGAGCTTCTAGGTGCATCTATGTTTAAGTCTACCAAGCTAGTTCCTATACACATGAGTTTTATATCCCTATGAGTGATATGTTTTGATTGATTTTATATGTAAACCATATACCTTCATGTTATTAGGGCATGTAATTAGCACAAGTAGAAAAGTGTGATGTTAGTGATGTGAGGGTGTTCATATTAAGTCTTTAATAATGTAAATATTGTTAGTTAAACAATATTACATAAATATTTTTGTGTGATATACTATTGTTATGAATAAAAAATATATTAAATAGGGTGGTTTTATTTAGTTGTTTATTTAAGTGAGAGTTTATAGGGATCTTAGGATGCACATATATAGTGTTTACACTTCTTATATAAGTGCCTTGTAATGCTTCAAATGTATACAATTTAAAAATTATATTATAATTCTTTGTCTATCCTCTATTGGTGTTCATTATACTGTATACTCTAATTTTTACCAATATTTTGTATCAATGTAGGCAAATGTTTTTTATAAATATGTGAAGGGGTATATCCACTTAAATCTATGGTTTTCTTGGATAATGAGAGATTATAGTGCCTAGCTTTCATAGTTATTCAAAAAAAATTGTTTTGTTATATGTGTTCATGTGTAGACCTATGCATATCAATTTATCTATAAAATCCATTTAGGAAGAAGTAAATAAAGTTATTTATTGTAGGTTACACCATATTTTCTAACTGCTACATTTTTTTGTTGTGTCACTCTTAGTTCATTACACAATATCTCTATGTATTATGTTGATGATCTATGAAAGAATTTTTTGAGTCTTCTACACTCATTGTATTATGGTCTATTTCCTACCTCCACAACCTATCCATGCATTTACCTATGAAATCTATAGCATCATTTATGTTGTATGGATGTATTTAATGTATAAAAGGATCATTGTGAAACATTGGTAGTTTTTATATATATACCATGTCATCTTCCTATTATTGTTGTGCCACTTTAGGCCTGCAAAAATTTTCTTCAATCACCTTTTATATTATCACAATGACATTATACATCCAAGTTTTAGATTGAGATATTCAAACTAAGTCACCTTTGTTATTAAGTGGTTAGTACCTATAGAAATTTTTTGATGATATAAGCATGATCATATGGGCAAAAGAATATATCTATTTCATTCAAAGTCATATATACTTCTCTTATAATCTCACATGTGTCACCTAAATATTTTTACAACACTATCCTATAGTGATTCAAGTAACTTTTCTATATCAATTGAACCACCTCAATTATTCATCATCATTCATGATTTGTGCATCATTTCCTACCATCTTCACATGACCTATCATTGAGCTCATGGATCTCACATCGGATGCCTCACATATGGTAGAATAATACTAATTTTTTATATTAATTCATTAAGGTACATAGGGCTCATTATTAGTTGGTAAATTTGTGTCCTTTATAATCCTTTTATAATGTTGAGCTAGTTTTTTTTAAAGATAATATTTTTAGCTTATCCTACCTTTTAGTTATTAGAGTTTTTAATTTAAGTTTTATATATTATATGATAACTTAACCATTATTCTATAACTTTTTTCAAATTTACCTTAGTCTATGATAGACTAAGTTTAAAAAATTGACCATTGTCTATTAAAATCTTTCTTTTATCTCACACCATCTGATCTTTTTGCTTGTATCAATGCAGTTTGTTGATCTCAATCCCAAGACTCAAACATAATTGGAAAATATTTTTGATTGTCCCTTAGGTCATGCAACCAAGTAGTCCCATGAGACTTATAAGCTCATTTCAAAAGTCTACATTAGTCTGGGACCATTAGATCTAGTGAATATAAATCAACATGGGTCATTTATCTTTAAAAGGTGCTCAAACTTTAAAAAAGTAATTTTATGAGGTTAATTTTGATGTTCACATGACTATAAATAATGTCCTTATGACCGTCAATGACATACATGAAATCATCACATTTAATCACATATGATTTTCTTATTAATCCTAATTTTGGTGTTTACATGACTGTCAATGATGTTCTTATGACTATCAATGAAGTCCACATGTCCATCATAATTTAGTCTCATTTTATTTCCTTATTGGGCCTAATTTTGAAATTTGTGTGACTATCAAAGACATCCACTTGACTGTCAAATAAACTTAACTTCTTGTGAGATTAACAATTATCATGTCCTAGTTTGTTTTGTCCTATAATTAGAAAAATTTAAGTAAGCTCAAGAATATAAAAATTTGACCAAAGTTATAGACTAATGTTTTTATTCATATTAAAAAATATGAATAGATATTTAGGTTAAGGTCTTTAATCAAATCTTCAAACATATGAAAAAGATCCTTAAAATAATAAAATTTGTATCATAAGTATTTAGCCTAAGGTTTTATTTTATTAATAAATATAATTAAAACCTTATGGTAAAAAATTAGGCTAGGAATATGTCATAATAAATGGGACCCTTCAATCTTGCATTATTAGATCTTTGACATCTACTCAAACACATTACATCGATCTCAATCCATGGGGTTGAGTGAGATTAGTTCTAAGGTGTATAATCCTTGACTCATTAGACCCATCTTGCACCATCCAATCAACTCTACCTAAGTAACATGGGTCTTTGATCCTATAAATA
>JARHVA010008703.1:277500-436509 GCA_037957365.1 Torreya grandis | reverse complement strand
ATTAGATAGAATCCCTTGAAGCCAAATAGCCAAAACCCAAAGAAAAATTATAACCTGAAGTGAACTTGTGATTTTGAGTATCGGCAGCCCAATCTGAATCTAAAAAACTATGTTAACCTCTATATAAAATCTATACTAAATCTTAAATCTATAATAGCCCTGAATGTAGTGGAGTATCCACTTGGCTATTTTCCAGTGCATCTCATGGGGTTTTTGCATGAATCATGAAATAATCCCTACTGCATATGAAATTTTAGGCATGGTATGAGTCAAATAAATGAGGCTACCAACAAGTTATTGATACTAAGTGGCATCAACCAAAGGTGTAGAACAATCAGCCTCAAGTTTGAATCTTGATAGAAAGGGATTCAAAGATATATTATAATCATCCATGAGAAACTGAGCCAAAATATTGAGAGTATATTTGGGTTGTGCAAGTTAAATCCTTAAATCAGACTATGAAATCTCAATGCCAAGGAAGTAATGTAGAAGACCCAAGTATGTCATGTCAAATTTGTCTTATAGAGATGTCTTCACCACTATAATATATGATTAAGAATTCTTGGTGATCAAAATATCATTAGCATAAAGGAACAAAATTAGTAAATAATCATCCTATTGTAATAAATATACATTGGGGTCTGAATGACACCTAGTAAAACTTGAAGGAGGAAGGAATCCATCTTGGCATACCAAGCCTCAGGGGCCTATTTGAGGCCATAGATGGATTTCCTAAGTCTAAAAACTAAGGATATATCCTGAAAAAACCCAAGTGGCTACTCCATGTAGATGTCCTCCTCAAGGTATCCATGAAGAAAAACACTCTTCATATCTATCTAATGCATATACCAACCATGTGTTGTAGTTATAGCTAGTGTGAGTCAAATTAAAATCATATTTTTAATAGGTGTAAAGGTCTATAAATGATTTATGTTGGATAATTGTGAGAAAACCTTGAAAACCAATCATGAATTGTACTTATCAACTGACCCATCTACTACAAACTTGGTTTGATATATCCACCTACATCAGACCATCTTCCTTCCCTTTATAATTGAATTCAAATCCCAAGTGTGATTTTAATTAAAGGAAGATTACTCTTCTTACATATCATTATCCCACCTAGGTGTTCTTTAATCTTCTCAAAATGTTTGTGTAAATAATACTAAAACAAATAAGGCATGCAGACTACTCTGATAATCTACCCCAGTATATTTTTCACCTACTAGATCCCCTACCTAAGTGCATGCACTCTGAAGTGTTTTTTTGGACCAAAGAGGCTTAAATGTGGGTGATTTAGGCATTTATTCCTCATCCTCTAAAACTTAAATAGATTTGGATGCATAAGACTCCCCATCACTTCCCTCATTGTCAGAACTAGAATAATAAGAAGAAGATCCTGGCTTAGGAACCTACTCTAGATGAAGTCAAAGTAAATCAAGTCTAAGTAAATCCAATGAAAGAGAAGAAGTGTCAAGTGTTTAATCTTTAGAAATATCCTAAAATTGAACACTTATCTTTATGAATAACTCATGTGTGATCAAATAGAGAAGGTGGTACCCATTGACACCATCTAGATAACCTATAAAGATGTAAGGCTTGGACTGTGGTTCCATAACTTTGCATCTATTATTAGTTATATGTGCCATAGCTAGAGATCCAAAAAACCTAAAGTGATAAACTTTAGGTTTCATTCCATGCCAAATTTCAAAGGGTATTACACCTTTCAAAACTTTGTGAGGAACCATATTTTGAATATAACAAGCACAATTAATGGCTTCAAAAAAATACTAAGGTACCAAGGAATTAGATTGAATAATAAATCTAGCAATTTCTTTCAAGGATTTGTTTTTACATTATGAACTCAATTCTATGAAGGATTGTAATTAACTATCCACTATAAATCAATACCCTATGTGGTGCAAAACTACTCAAATTTGTTACTAATATATTCAACTCCATTGTTAGTTTGAAGAACCTTGATAGATTTCTTAGATTTTTTCTCAACAAGAGCCTTAAAGTCTTGAAAATATTCAAACACTTCTTAATTTTACTTAAGAAAATATTCCTATGTACATCTTGATAAATCATCAATGAAAGTGAGAATGTACTTAGCCCTTGTAAAAGATAGACTAGGAAAAGGCCCAGATACATCATTATGAGCTAACTCTAATTCTTGTGAAGCCCTCTAAGATTTTCCTTTGTAAAATTTTGCTTCAAGATGATTTCTAATAGAACAAACCTCAAAAAATCATTTAGATAATTGGACTTGATCCAATACTATGACCATGTCATTTTTGCTAAGTTATTCAAGGTAATGGTAGTTAAGGTGGATAAACTACTCATGCCATAATTTGCAAACTCCATCTAAATGAGTCAACAATGCTATCAAAGAAGAATCGAGTGAAAGTATGAGAAGGCGTATAACCTGACTTGATGATCTACCCTACCCACTACCACTATGTAATCATTATGCAACTCCTTAATGATAATTGAATCTAGTTAAAACTCAAACCTCATGTCTTTACTAATATGAATGATTTGATACATTAATAGGATATTGGTTAAAATAAAAGGGACACTGATAACATTATTGAATTTTACTCCTTCCATTTCAACATACCCTCTCCCTACAACTGGTATAGAAGCGTCATCACCCAGACTAATACAATACATGATATAATGCTCTAAGGAAGAAAACTCAACTAGTGAAGAGCCTATGTGGTGAGAAGAACTTGAGTCAATAACCCATTAATATGTTAAAACTATAACTACTAAAAGAGCCTTGCCCTTTTCTTTCCCTTTCCCCTTTCCCTTTGCCTTATTACAATCTTGGGTAGATGAATTATGCTTGATGGACTCAGGAACACCTATGTTGTTCTTCCCTAAGAGGTGAGTTAGGTAATCTATTTACTTCTTCATGCATTTGTTTTCATAACACCCATTTTTCTTATAGTAGGTACACTTAACATTCTCTTTCTTAGGTTTGTCATTGGAAGAGGATGATTTAGTGTTGGTTTTGGTACAGGTTGATTCTTTATTATTCTTCTTCTATTTGTTTGAAGTCTTTTCTTTCCCATTCCAAACAATTAGGGCTTGAGATATTATGGACTTCAATGTGCCCATTTGGATCAACTCGTTTTGCTCCTTAGTAAAGTCAACAATGAAAGCATCTAAAGATGGAATTTTCCATATAGTGCCCAAAGCACTTTTAGTGACATGTAAAGTAGAGACAAATATTAAATAGTGAGGACCTAGATTAGAGAGTATAAAATTAACAAGTTGGTCATCTTCTTTCTTTATCCCATATTATTTCAAATATAATTCTAAGGACTTGAACTTAGTGAATAAATCTTGAAGGGTGTCAAAGTTGAAAGGACTTAGGATAATGAGTTCATTCTCAAACTCATGAAATCTCATCACATCTTGTTTCCAAATAGTTTACCCAGAATGGCCCATACATCATGAGGTGATTTGGCAAGCTATAAGTGAAATAGGAGATTAGGTTCTACAAAAAGGCATAATAGCCCACAGGATTCATCACTATAATTATACCACTTAACTTTCTCTGCATCTATGCTAGGTTCAGTTTCATCACCCATGGTTATCCTATACAAATCCTCTTGCTCCTTATAATGATTAACATCTTGATTTTATATTCATGATAGTTAAAGGCAGTTATAGGGTTGATTAATATTGAATCCATTTTAGTTCTATGCTAGGTTCAGTTTCATCACCCATGGTTATCCTATACAGATCCTCTTACTCCTTATAATGATTAACATCTTGATTTTCTATTCATGATAGTTAAAGGGAGTTATAGGGTTGATTAATATTGAATCCATTTTAGTGTTGAGTTGAGTTTTAGTAGTATTCTAAGTTATAGTTATTGTAAAAATGAATGGAAAGTGACAAAAAATAAAGTACAACCCCCTAAATGCTGTAAATGTATACTCAAAATATGTCAGACTCAGATGATAATGCATCTATAATAATCATTGTGTGTTTCAAAAAGATAATTTTTTGTAAACAAGGTGAGGATGTTGATCTCAATTGATAATGTGTACAAGAGTGTACAAGTGCGAAAAGTTGGTCAAGCAAGGAACCTCCAAAATATGGCACTTTATAAATTTAGTGTATTTATAAAATAAATTAGACCAATGGAAAGAGAATGAAAATATATGCACTTATAAAAAAGATATCACTTAATTCCAAGTTGCTGATTAAAATTTATAGAAAATTATATTTCCCATCATTAATGCCCTATTTAATGACTTTACACTAAACTTTTAAATGCACTAGTGGAAAGGCAATGAACATAGTTTTTCATCGAGTCAATGGAATTAGAATTAAATGATAGAGGTCCTCCAAAAAATTACAAGTCTTATTAAAGCCTCTCATAATATATTATTTTTATTTAAAAAACATTTAACAAAAATCTCCAAATGATAAGATTTGGTTTTTTTTTCTTTTGTAGTAGTAGTTATTAAAAATGTGACAACTTTTTCATTTCTTAATGAAATTGAAAAATTAAAAATGATTTGGAAATATAAAACCATGGTTCACCGAACCCAAAAATATTTTGGTGTGATTTTTTATAAATGGAGCACAGTTTGTAGAAGAACAGTTGGATGGCAAACTAGTCATGAAAATCAATGTCTTTCTTGTAAATATTCAAGGACATGAAGCCAAAAAAATAAACATATAACAAGATCAATGTAGATGAATAATTTATAAGCATTAAAAATTTATATTTAACCTTCAAATAGACTTAGTATAATGAATCTACAAAATTGGAAGAGAAATCAAAACAACACACATAGTTCGAATAATCTAACAAAAAACTTTATGATTTTAAATGAAAGATGTACAAAAAATAAAAATAGACTAATGTTTACCATGGGTAGGCTCTGATATCATATCAAAGATGTTTCTAGTTCTAGATAACTTGAAATCAAATTGGAAGGATCACACAAGATGAAGCTTGTGCACACCACTATATTATTGAAGTAAGAAGAAATCACATAAAATGAGAATATTGCAAGAGACAAAGTAGAGTGGAGATAATTGATCATTCATTAAGTGAAATAGGATAAATTATATAATACATATAAGAGATCAAATCCTCAAATGGTGGTCAAAGTAACCCTAGAATAAAAATGTAACTCCTCCACAAAAGGTGGTCATAGGTGCCTGGAATAGAAGAGTAACTCCCATACTCAAAATAACCTATCAAGGGAGTTGCATCCTAGTCTTCCAATCAAACCTATTACATCTATGACAGACTATCTCCACCTAAGAAAACATATCCCATAAATGTAGGAAAATTTCATTTAAGAAAATATAATATTCCCAAATAAATAAATTTGGGAAAATAAATACCCACAATAAAAAAAATAAGGCCTACTTACCCCCACTTCGATACTTGGACTAAATATGAGTATGTAAAATAAAAATGTCGAGAAATAAGTCCTACTTTACCCCACTCTAAATCTAGACTAAATCTAAGTATGTAATCTAAAAATGTGGATAAACAAGGCCTACTTGTTCCCACTTTAATATATTGACTGAATCTGAGTATGCAATGTAAAAATGTGGAGAAAGAAGGCCTTCTTTCCCCCACTCTAATATCTAGACTGAATCTGAGTATGCAATCTAAAATTTTAGATCAAAACTATTACTTGACCTATATAATATAGGTCTAGTGAAAAGCTATGTTTAAACTACTACAAATGGTCATGTGACCCAAACTAGTTAAATCCTAGTGACATCATGGTGATGATCAACCAAAAAATATGAACATGGAGAATGATATGACTTGACATTCCATCTATGAAATATAGTTAATCCATGTGGCATTTAGGACATGTGCCTTGTATCATGCCCCCAATTTTAATATCTAATTAATGTAACTATCTATTATAATACTTGTATATCTGAGTCAACCTATGTAATCTACATATCTAAGTAAATGTGTGTGTCTGAATATATGTGTATCTAAATCAAACTACATAATCTATATATCTAAGTAAACCTATGTATGAATATATGTATATATAATTAAACCCATGTGTCTAAATATCTATATATTTTAGTAAACCTATGTCTGAATATATGTATAAATAATGTGCATATGCCTCCTTTTGATGAGAGAGTCAAAAGTATGGTAAGGATGTCTAAAAAAAGTGATATAAAATGGTGTATTAGTGATAGTTAGATAATGAGGTTGATTAATTTATCGATTGTAACATAGTTATTTTTAAATTGATAGTAGGATAGACCTTTGGTCTATATTGAGTTTGTTAAGAGAATATAGGTTTTGTAATTTTGTGGAGTTAACTTTGATAAAGATATTAGTGGAACTATAACTAAGGTACATTAGGGTCAAGTCCCATGCATAAGAAATGGTTTAAAAATTGGAGTTATGGTTCTTTAGATATCGCATTTGGAAGAAGATGGTTTTGGTTGGCAAAATTTGCATGCAAGGTCAACCTTAGTAAGGTGAAATTTTTAAAATTTTGCTTAAATAGGTTGGTTGATTTGTTTTTAACTCATTTGAACCATTTGAATTGATAGTGATTTTTTGTTCTAATCTAGAGAGTATGCTGAGGAGATGAGGAGTGAGTGTGACTTGGTATGGGGAGGTGGGGACACTTATCCAAGTCAAGGAGGAAGTTACCCTAGTAAAAGATTTATCTAGTTTCCCTACTTTTTACATTTTCAGTACATTTCTTATTATTTTTAGTAAAAATTTGGTAGTTTAGGGATATTTTTATAAATGTGGCACTATTGTCTTAAGAATGGCACTAGTGTCCTAGGTAGGGTATTACTATCCTATATGTAGTGCTAGTATCCACTAAGCCAAGTTTTTTGTGCTTGTCATTACTTACTAGTGTTTTATGACTGTTGTATATTCAACTAATATTATATGATGTTAATGATATATTTGGTTGTATTTTATATGTATATGTGTGTATGAGGGATTTATGGAATGAATGGATGATTGAGTCATTTTGGGGATTTCCCTTTATATATGAGGATATGGATATGGTATATAGATCCATTTTAGGTCACATGGCATCATTAACTCTAATGCCCTAGGATAAACATATGATGATAACATTATGAGAGAGGTAGAATGCATAGACCATTACATTTTGGATACCTAATGGGGAGAAGACTATCACATTAGAGGATGTCTATAAGATCTTGAGGTTATCAATTATTAGTTAGAGATCAATGCTATAATAGGTCACTAGTGATCGAGCTAAAGAGCAGGTTATGAGGTATTTTTTAGCGATGTCTATAGTTATTCATCAGGTAGGGGTTAATGATGATGTATTATTATCATTTATCCTTAAAGTAGATTTTTATGGTTTCAAAAAAATTTAGTGGTTCTATTGGTTTCGATTGTTATTTTTTATGGGAGTGGGGTATCCATCTTGTATAGGATGAATGGGATAGTATAGGATATAGAGGAGCATGACATCATGTACTCATGAGTCACACTATGCTATCCCACTTATATAAATATTTATACCACTTCACTTAAGATATGTGTGTATGTGGTATTGGTTATTATAAACTATTACATTATTAGGATTACGAGCACATAATAGTGAGTAGACTAGTGTTTCTAAGATGGGATAATTGGGCTCACCCCTAGACATTTTCAAAAAGGTGGATTGGTACAAATCACATGCTCATGAGGATAAAAATTCAATGCCAATAGGTGATGGATATGTTGGTGGGTAAAGATATTATTTGGAGGCCCTATGAGGACTATGAGGGATTGCCTAAGGATGGTGCTCAAATGAGATAGGTGTGAGTGAGATACTGGTTACATGACTGTTGGGTCAATGCATTTGATAAGTTTTAGTACAAGTGAGTGATGTGGTAGTTTAGTGTTACTTAGGATGTGCCACTAGTACCATTGGTGTGGTTGAGGAATTCTTTTGATCTAGTGAGTCTAGGGAGTAGGCTCAGACCATCAGTTGTAGAGTTAACTTTGATTCTATTGACATAATAGGATTAGATGCTAGATATATGAGATGTGGATAATGTAGGAGTAACTGAAGCCTATGTATCATGGTGGATAGAGCATATATGGGCACCACTATTCCTAAGAGGTTGGATAATTTTAGATGATGTATTGGATGTCGATCTCCTTAGGTCCATTAAAGGTAGGTTGCCATTGTATGTTTATATGTTCTATTTACTTTGTTACTTATTTTTTTGGGTCAGTATCTAATGTATTATATTGGTATGTGTAGGTTTAGGTTATGATGAGTATTGGGAGAATACCATTGAGTATATTCTCCATGTACTAACATGACATATCCCTAATGATGTTGTATATGATGGACTAATGGAGAGGACCATAGATGTTACTAGCATCCATGCTCATTTGTTTAATCAAGACACCATTAATACTATGGCATATAAGTGAACAATTTTTGATAGGGATGGGGCACATGTGGAGCTAAAAATATTAGCTATGCCCATACTTGATGCTTTGGGTGGGGAAGGTATCTAGATAGTGTATGAATATATACATCTATAATGAGAGAATTTAGATATGTTAGTTTATTTGGGGGTATTCTAGGAGAGAGAATAGATTCAAGTCTTGAACAAGGTCTTGGAGGGATAGTGAAGCCTCCAATTCTAGTATGGATGTATTAGAGAGTGAGAGTGGGGGACATGGTCTAGATTATCAAGCCTAGATTATTGAGTGACTTGTAGTATTGTATTGAAACTCTACTCTAAGTTATAAATATATATGGATGTTTTTTGTTATATTGGTATCTTTATATGTATCCTCATGCATTTTCACATGTGTTTGATTATATTCATTGTGTTGAATGTTGATATGGATATATGTTATGTGTCAAAGTAATGGTAATGAACTATTTTATCTATTTATGAATGTTTAAGTAGACATGTATATTGGATTAAGAATGGTAGTTGTTAGTATGGGTGTTAGAGGAGTATCATAAGATATCTGAGTGTGGATCATATAAATATAACATGTACTATCTAAACCTGAATGATATGATGAACATGTTACCATACTAGTCATGTTGTGTCAGTGTATAAGTAGAATCTAGGATGGATACTACTTGTGGTACACTGCTAGTAGCTAGGTGTGTAGAATCTATAGAAAATAACTTAATTGGCTGTCATATTGTGTCATAGATCACAAAAATTAGAACATAGTTAAATAACTAATTAAGATATTTGCTATGATTTTTGTGATCTCTAACAAATATCTTAATTAGTTATTCAACTATGTTCTAATTTTTGTGATCTATGACAAGTATATTAATTGGTTGTTAAACTATTTTTTGATTTCTGTGATCTCTAAAAAATATCTTAGTCATTTATCAAACTATGTTTTGATTTCTATGACCTCTAGAAAATATCTTAATTGGGTGTTGAATTGTGTTTTAATTTTTGTGATCTCAGGTAAATATCTTAATCAACTATTGAACTATAATGGTGGATTGAATTAATTTCCTTTTTATACCATGCTACTATAAGTAGGTGTATATTTTTGAACTAGCTACCATATTTACTAAATTTTTGGTGCACAAGATCTCTCATAAGTAGGTATCCTAGAAAACACATGGCTTGTATGATGAGTAACCAATATATCCTTAAAAAGAATGCCCTAGGATAACTCAATTGTAGAGGAGTGAGATCTAGGATATCATGGATACTAAGATCTCAATGCCTCTTATGTAAATACTATAATGCCTATAGCAACATAGTGGTCAATATGATCTTGGAGTGAATAGCAGTTATTGTTGAAAAGTCCATTTATCTTATGAAAATTTCAATATGGTTTATTTTATATCCTACATAGATGGTGTGATGGATGGTGATAAGTAGAAGGAAGTATGATCATCCCATTATCTAATAATTTAAGTAAGATATCATGAGGCATGTCTCTATCTAAAAATTATATAGACCCTCTATTGATGTCTTGTGCTTTACTCATTATAGGAGGTGCAATGTGAAGTGGCTCTTTTCCCTTGCTAAGTATCTTGATTCGTTGTTTATGTTTCAGTTATTTATTAATAATGAGTGGAGTAGGTTATTGTGCCATATTAGACAATTGTTGCTCTAGGCAACTTGCATCCAAGTCTACCTTTGAATGTGTATAAACTAGTCACAACTCTTTCTCTCATGCCATAGATGTGTTAAATATATGCCTAAATAATTTGGATGTATAATATAATAATTTATCCTTAAGAGGAAAAATTGAGTCCTCTAAAAAAGATGTCTTGTACTTATAAATATGTTAGCTAGTAAATCAACTGCTGTATACATGATTTGAATCTTAGAATGTACCCAGTTACTAGTTCTATCTCACCTTGTGTAGTGAAGGCAACCTCTCATATGTGACTCAAGGTCCCTTATTCTATATGTAATGCTTGATAAATATTAATTATAACTCATCATATGCATGTAGTAAATCACTAGGGAGTGCATGATGAAACCAATTTAATGCCTAGCCTTCTAGAGACTTTGGAAATAACTATAGTAGAGTCAAATTTTTAGTGACATGTGCCATGTATTTCCCATAAGCATGAAGGTATAATTATGGATCTCCATGCCCATCAAATTTTGGTAACATTGGCATCTAAAAGTTGGGTGGAAAATTTGTAGTGAATATTATATGGGAAATAGGATTGGCATGGATGTCATTGGAATCATCCCAAGAGTTGTATGCTTTAATTTCCAATGTGAGATGGTGTACTTTTTATTTTAAGGCACCCATGACATGCATCAAGGAGATAAACTCTTGTGAAGGTATATTATCATCATCAAGGGGTTAATTTCACTCTTGAAATTTGTAATTAATCTTAGCCATTCGTACACTACATTAGGGACCTTTTTTAAGGATGATTGGTTTGCTCTTTATAACCTTTAGAGGGGTGATAGCTTAGATCTAGTGAGAGGGAAATGGGATATCACCCTCATGGAGGTTAAGTTGAGAAACATGTTATACTATAGTAAGGGGGTCGAGGGAGATTCATTGACATATTTTATCTCATGAATTTAGAAAGAAGTGTCACATGCTAATGGACTAGAAGATGCATTATTATCATGTGAATGTAAATTATGTAAACTAGAAATAAGAATAAGTGCATGTGTGTTTTTTAACATTTCAAATATAAATAGTTTAAACAAGAGAGATAGGTGAAGTAAGGAGAGAAATAAAAGGTTTAGACTTAATTTCCTCTTCACCAAAATCATAGTAATCATTGTTATTCCAAGGTTCATCAAAATTAGAGTTTAATTAACTTGTAAAAGTAAGAGTAGAAGAATTATCATTTGCATGCTCACTAATAGAGAGAGTAGGAAAATATTTTAAATTTTTACTACTATGTAATATATCATCATTTGTGGGTGTAATTCAATGCATGTCTTCACTAGCTATGTGTTGAGTGCATGTCTGATTTTTAATTTCTATCTTGGAGTTAAGGGAATAAGAAGTAGCAAGCATGTTTTCATTTGGCATATTATGACATGTAGGAGAAGATTTAGATATATTTATGTTATCAATATTTTGTAAAGAATCATTGTATTAAGCTTGGAATTTAAAAGAAGGTGATACAATAATTTTGGCTACTTTAGTTTGTGCATTAGTAAAAGGTTTAATATCATTTGTACATGCTTTTTCAAATTTAATTAAGAAGTGGAAAGAAGATGCATTATTATTTCATATGTTTCTTGAATCATGGGAAAGTAGATTTCATTTATTTCACAAGTATATTATTTTAATTTGAATAATGAGGTAGCAAAATTGGTGGAGAAAATAAGATCACATTGGAATAAAACACTGCCAATATGAGGTTATTTTGGCATTATATTATTAGTTTGATTTTGAGGCATATGACAAGAGGGAGAGGAAAGAGAAGAAGATGCATCTAGTATATCCTCATCATCACTTTCATTGTCATGCTCATAGTGATACTCATATAAATCATTACAATAATAATCATTACCATCATTATAAATGAAATCATTATCATGTGCTAACATTAAATCTTAAAAAAATATCCATTCATTATTATAATTATGATAAAAAATCATAAATTCATCAACTGGGTGAGGTGTAAGAGGCTTCGTGGATGTCATTTTAAACTTGCTAAAGAAGATAATGTAAATAATGAATAAGAAACACATAATAGGTATAATGTAATCTAACATAGGTGTATGTGAAACTATGGGAAATATTCAGCCCAATATATAGAAAAAAATAGAATTTTACTTGAAACCCTAAAGTCTACTATTTAGATGTATAGGTACCTAGTATGTGGATATAGGGTTTGATGAGGGTTGTTTGAAAAGAATTAAATTATATTAAAATAATTAAAATCTAATATAGGATTGATTTGTATGAGTTAGGTTGTGCTAAAAATTAGTAATAAATATAAGTTTTAAACCCTAATTTAGTGCATAAAAAATGAAGGTAAACCCTAGGCTAAACTAGGGTTTTAAGAAATATTCAAAGTAAGTCAAGTTCACCAAATGTTTTAACTATTTAGGACTTAGTATATGTAAATCCTAGGTTGTTAAAGGGCTCAGTATAGTAATAACTTGAAGTAAATATAATAAATATTCAATTTTTAAAGTTCTTCCTAAAACAATAAAGATGGTGAAAAAGTATACTTAGAGAAAAATAGGTGTTTATGTGAATTAGGAGGATATAACAAGCTTGGAAATCATCTAGACATCTTTCATTATATGTCTATATTTAAAAATAAGATATAAATAGTAGCACTATTATGAGGACGTTATCACCAAGGGAGTTAGTGTACAATTAGGGCACAAGTGTCCTTCTTAGAAGAGATGCCTAAAACTTTTAGAGATGTCACAAGAGAGTTTGAGGGACCTATAGGTGATTTTATGACTTATAAAAGTTTGTCTATGTCACTGTTTTACATGAATATTATTTCAAAACCCTAATGAACACCTATACACATGAAACAATAATCAAATCAAATGCAAAAGAAAGGGAAAAACTAGGTTGTAGGATATTATGATTATATGGGATAAAACCCATGTTGTCGTAGCTGCTACCTACATTAACCCCAATGCTAAGGGTCTCAAATCACATGTAGTTCTACCTTAGGGAATGCACATAATCAACACACATGATATGTTAGAACAACTTTTTATTAGGCCCTTCTTTGATTATGCATTTAAGTCTAGATGTGATAACTGAGTAATATGTAGTGTGCTAAGCTATACTATTGATTGATTTTATGTAATTATGTAAAAAAATAGTAATTGTTATATGTAAAATGCCTTATGAGGCTCTTTATATATAATTTTTTTATATTTGAATGTAAGACCTTTTTTTGGTTGGATGACAAGACACAAAAGATGGATAAAAACATAAGAAAAGGCTCAAGAGAGGGTTAGGACCCAAAACATATAAGAAAATGACTATTGGAAACTAGTGCAAAAAGGTGGACATTAGAGCCAATGGTGCTACTATTTAGATAAGGGTACTAGTGTCATGAGGTCCCAAAATAGAGCAAAGATAAGGAAAAATAGGATAGGGGCCCCTATGAATTGGAGGGGATGATTCAGGGCCACTAGGGTGCAACAAATAGGGAAAACAAGACATAACAAAGACCAAAAGAACTAAAATGACCATGTGAAAAGAGATACATTCATCACTAAGACCTTACTAGTAAAGATCAATAGAGTGCATAGTACTTGTGGTTTCTTGACCAAATTAGGGTGTATAGAGATGCTTGTTTTGGGATACATTCTTCCTAATTCCCCCTCTTTGGGGAAAATATTTTTTATACTCTATCATCATTGGATATCAAATCATGAAAAAATTATATCAAGTGGGTTAATTTTATCCATGGTTTAATTTATCCCATTCTTGATTCTTCATCTCTTTTTCAAGAGCCCATCTATGCCCGTCATCCTTATAGGACCTCTTGAGAGGCATCATTGATGCAGGAGCATCTACGTACAACTTCAGGCAAGGCATGGTTATTAGGCATTCAAGCTCAAGTCATGTCTTAGTTTTGTATTTGAATTCATATTGTGGTCTTTTTCCTCTATAATGTTGTTAAGGAGGAGTAAATGTAAAAAGTAAAAGTAAAAAGGTAATGGTTGGGCTGTTGAGAAAATAAAGGGGAAGTGGTTGAAATATTTTAATCGTAAGATATTATTCTTCTCCAATTTAGTATGTTGTTGAAAATTAAAAACTATTTTTATTCTGAGCCCAAATTGGGCGTAGAAGTTAGAGTAGAGGCTCTTAAAAAGAGCAAGACGTAGAAAGAGATGAGAGGGGCGTAGAAGAGAAGAAGGATAGAGAGGAAGGACCTCTCATTCAAAGAAGAGTGTTGTAAGAAGAGAAAGAGAGGAAGGAAAAAAGGTGTTCCTTCATGGCTCATGCATCTGCAGAAGGCAGAGAGTGAAAGTCAAATGAAAATGTTATGAATAAGAGAGAAAAAAAGGAGGATCTCCTTTAGAGGAAGGAGTCAAGAAGGCCGCAAGGCTTGTAATTGTAAATCAAATTGTATTTTGATACCAGGTTTGAAAGAAATAGAAGATTGAGAGATTGGAATTATAAAATGCATATTTGTAGCCTACTGAAACTCTAGGGAGTAAGGAAAGTGGTTCCGATTGAGTTGTAATAGTTGAGATAAAATGAATGGTGGCGGTGTAACTCGTGGCTGAGTTAAAGAAAAGAAACAAACAAAATAAAACTTGATAGCAACAACAATAATGGAAGAGAGAAGAAAATTTATGACTGAGAGGTGGTTGACAATCTGGGGATGAAAAGGAGGGAAGCGCTGAGAGACGTGAAAGAGCCTGAAGCGTGGAAAGAGTAGTCGATGTGGAAGCTGAGTAAGGAAGCAGTAAATTTTAGAAGAGTGCAGTCAATGTCAGTGAAAGTGTGATGCACAGTAGAAGTGGCCTTTCATTTGCCTCTGATCGATAGCCTTTCATTTGTCTGATTAATGCAGCTAGAAGCTGAGCGATGAAGGATGAAGGCAAGGGGTGAACCTGACTGATCTATGAAATTTAGCACAACTGATCGATGCCTGAGATAAAGTGTAAGTCAGAGCATTGAAAATCTGATCAATGCATTCCAATGGCTCATTGTAATCATTCACTTACCATCAGAATACAACATGAAATGGATACTATTGATCTATTAGAAGCTATGTGATCAAAATTTAGGCATGCTTACTTTATGGAGCAGAAACACTACTAATATCATTCAGCCTGGGGATACACATGCTGGTTGGGGGTTAAGTATGAGACCATGACAAATGGATTGAATCTACGAACTGTGTAGGAGAATGGAGAATCTACAGACTGTGCAAGCTTGAAGCTATGGACTCTACAAGCTTGAATCTATAGATTGTGCAGGAGAATGGAGAATCTATGGACTCTGCAGGCTTGAAGCTACAGACTCTATAGGCTTGAAGCTATGGACTGTGCAGGAGAAAATGAAAATCTACAAACTTTGCTGGGTTATTTTTATAATTTTTTATCTGTCATTTTGATATATATATTAAGTTGAATTTTAGTATGAGCAGCCTACTGCATTAGTCATTTTGATTTGGTATGAAGTTCAATTGCAGTCTAAGTTCAGTCTAAGGAGCCCTGCATCATTTTTTTGTTTAAGAGCAGTTTAAGGACTATTTAAGAAGGACACCTGCATCATTTGGTATCAGAGTAGAGAATGAGACAACTGTTGGTAAAGTGAGGTTTGGCTTTCATCATTTTTGGTATCAGAGCTTGAAGCTCTTGGGATTAAGCACTAGAAGACCTTGCTGAAGAAAAGGTATGAGTAACTTTGGTGTTTGATTTAAGTTTATTGTGTTTGAGAAGTAAATAGGTAAAGAGGAAGGTTTAAAGCCATTAAGGCTTAAGATAAGAAGAAGCCAAGGAAGGCTTAGTAAAGATCCAAGAGAAGCTCTAGAAGAAGAGCATAGTAAATTGCTCGAGAAGAAGAAGAAGATCCAAGAAGAAGCTTGGATAGTTTGCCAAAAGACTAAGGTGAAATAGACATAGGTGAGGTAAAGGATGGAGTTTGAAGATTGAAGAGCTCAAAAGTAAGAGAGCACAGTGGATGCTCAGGAAGAAGATCCAAAGCAAGGTAAGCTTGGATTTGTGATTTGAGTTTGATGAAGTGATGTATAACGAATTGCTGCAGGATTGAGAAAAGGGTCAAAAGACTAGGATGCAAAAGGCCTAGGTGAGATCAAGGAGATTGTCAAAAGACCAGTCAAGGAGAAAAGGCTTGGGTGAGACAAGGGATCAAGAGACCAAGGTGGAAAATACTTAGGTGAAGATCTCAGAGATGGAAGTGTTGTTGTAGGCACTACAGAGCAGCAAGGTACATAAGGGCACCAAGAAGAAATCAAGCATCCAAAAGAAGAAAGGTATGACTAATGTTGACTTTGATAAAGAGATTGCTAGTCTGTGGAAAGATTTAGCTAATATTAAAAATGAATATAAGTCTTGGATGTAGTTGAATAGACAAGCATGGGTATGGCCAATGAGGAAGAGGATGAAGTGGCCAATAGATCTCCTAATGAAAAGGAGTAGAAGGCAAAAGAAGATTGCCATGAAGAGAGAAGCCCATAGAGGCTTGAAGAAGATAAGAAGGTTGCCAAGTGAGTAGCAAGAGGAAGAGGTAGAGAAGAAGGTTCTCATTATGGAGAACAAGAGAGAAGAGAGAAAAGATGAAGTGCCAGGAAGATCACTTGAAAAGATGAGAGTGTTGATGAAAAGAGCACTCATAGGGACCTTGTGGTCTCTTGTTTTTATATCTAATGCTGTTTTTGCATGGGTAAGTGCAGGTATGAGCAGACTTGTGAAGGTCAAGAGAAGGGCCTTGAAGAATGAAGAGATTGGTGCAAGAGAAGACACCAAGTGCAAAAGTGAATGTGCAAGAAAGAGAAGTGAGTTTACTATTGTTGATAAAGAAGAAGAGATGTATTGGTTAATGCATGAGGGAGGTGTTGAATAACCCCTACAAGCAAGAGAAGAGATGGAAGATGAGGATGACTTCCATGATGCCATTGAATTCCAAGAAGAGGTAAGAGAATATCCAAGAACAAAGGAGGAAGAAAAGCAAAATGAAGGACAAAGACTATTTCAAACAAACACAAGCATTGGCATTGACAACAAGACCTTGGGATCCAGGTATACAAGTGAAGACTAAAGTGAGGAGGAAGTATGACATTCGAATTAAGGTTCAAATATTTTCTAGAGGGAGAGTATGATGTAGGAGCATCTACGTACAACTTTAGGCAAGGCGTGGTTATTAGGCATGCAAGCTTAAGTCATGTCTTAGTTTTGTATTTGAATTCATATTGTGGTCTTTTTCCTCTATAATGTTGTTAAGGAGGAGTAAATGTAAAAAGTAAAAGTAAAAAGGTAATGGTTGGGCTATTGAGAAAATAAAGGGGAAGTGGTTGAAATCTTTCAACCATAAGATATTATTCTTCTCCAATTTAGTATGTTGTTGAAAATTAAAAACTGTTTTTTTCTGAGCCCAAATTGGGCGTAGAAGTTAGAGGAGAGGCTTTTAAAAAGAGCAAGATGTCGAAAGAGATGAGAGGGGCATAGAAGAGAAGAAGGATAGAGAGGAAGGACCTCTCATTCAAAGAAGATTGATGTAAGAAGAGAAAGAGAGGAAGGATAGAAGGTGTTCCTTCATGGCCCACGCATCTGTAGAAGGCAGAGAGTGAAATTCAAATGAAAATGTTATGAAAAAGAGAGAAAAAAAGAAGAAGGAGGATCTCCTTTAGAGGAAGGAGTCAAGAAGGCCGCAAGGCTTGTAATTATAAATCAAATTGTATTTTGATATCAAGTTTCAAAGAAATAGAAGATTGAGAGATTGGAATTATAAAATGCATATTTGTAGCCTATTGAAAGTGCAGGGAGTAAGGAAAGCGGTTCTAGTTGAGTTGTAATAGCTGAGATAAAATGAATGGTGGCAGTGTAACTCGTGGTTGAGTTAAAGAAAAGAAACAAATAGAACAGAACTTCATAGCAACAATGATAATGGAAGAGAGAAGAAAATTTATGACTGAGAGGTGGTTGACAATTTGAGGATGAAAAGGAGAGAAGTGCTGAGAGACGTGAAGGAGCTTGAAGCGTGGAAAGAGTAGTCAACGTGGAAGTTGAGTAAAGAAGAGGTAAATTGTAGAAGAGTGCAATCAATGATAGTGAAAGTGTGACACACAGTAGAAGTGGCCTTTCATTTGCCTCTGATCGGTAGCCTTTCATTTGTCTGATCAATGCAGCTAGAAGTTGAGTGATGAAGGATGAAGGCAAGGGGTGAACCTGACCGATCTATGCAATTTAGCATAGCTAATCAATGCCTGAGATAAATTGGAAGTCAGAGCATTAAAAATCTGATCAATGCATTCCAATGGCTCATTGTAATCATTCACTTACCATCAAAATATAGTGTGAATTGGATACTATTGATCTATTAGAAGCTATGTGATCAGAAGTTAGGCATGCTTACTTTATGGAGCAGAAACACTACTAATATCATTTAGCCTGGGGATACATGTGTCGGTTTGGGGTTAAATATGAGACCATGACAAATGGCTTGAATCTACAGACTGTGCAGGAGAATGGAGAATCTACAGACTCTGTAGGCTTGAAGCTATGGACTCTGCAGGCTTAAATCTACAGACTGTGTAGGAGAATGGAGAATCTATGGACTCTGTAGGCTTGAAGCTACAGACTAGACTGTGCAGGAGAAAAGGAAAATCTATGGACTCTACTGGGTTATGTTTTTGATTTTGTATCAGTAATTTTGATATATATATGAAGTTGAATTTTAGTATGAGTAGCCTGCTGCATTAGTCATTTTGATTTGGTATGAAGTTCAATTGCAGTCTAAGTTCATTTTGAGGAGCCTTGCATCATTTTTTTGTTTAGGAGCAGTTTAAGGACTGTTTAAGAAAGACACCTGCATCATTTGGTATCAGAGCAGAGAATGAGACAATTGTTGGTAAAGTGAGGTTTGGCTTTCATCAATCATGGATCACTAATTATTTATTCATATATTTTTCAAATTTTTATTAATTAATTTTTCATCCTTTTAAAATATGTTACTTCATATGTGACTCACAATGCCATATAGAACCATGGAAAAATGTAGACACTTCATTTTCATCACTTTTTATGTCAAAATTACAACTAAAATGACTTTTTGAAATAATGCACAAATTTAGTAGAAAATCATCAATTAAGCCAATTATTTCCACTATTACTAATTTTATACAAAATGATAATGACATATACATTATTAGGGCACTACTTTGTATCATAAAATTTAAGTAAACATTAGCATCTCAAATCAAACTGACCATTTTCAAGTATTATTATAGGTAAATTAAAGGAATAATTGATTCATAAAATAACATTGAAAGGGTCAAATTCTCATAAGTGGTTAATTAATCACCTAATTAATTTACCTAAAATTTCTCTAATATAAAATTCTATGGAGTTAGAATTATCTATTTTATCTAAAATCAAAATTGCAATATTACCTCATCTGGGTGACATCACAATAAAAGTCAATGGGAAAGGAGAGGAGTGGAAGTAAGCTCTTACAACCTCTTACACACTACTTATTCCATGTTCTTACACACTAAAAAAGGGGTCATTATTTCACTTTTATTCCAAATCTCTTCCATATTCCAAAATTACCTTAATGGACCCTTTTACATTTCCAACCTCCAATGTTGATGAGGGTGAGGAATCGTTTCTATCCGTCCATTTGGAGATAAATATGTATGGTTATCATTGATTCAAATATTATATAAATTCAAGGTTCCCCCTCCATTATAAATTATATTATTGGGATTAAAATTAATTTTCCAAAATACATAAGGAGCTTCATCATGTTCATAACAATTCTCAATCCAAACCAAGTGTAGATAAGGGAAGATGTTTTTTGCATGCAGATTTGACATTTACAAAGACCTCTAGTTTTATACTTATAGTACATACTTCTTTGAACTAATAAATAAAGGAAGTATTTTGATGATGGTATAAATATTTGTGTTTTATATTTTATTTAGTTCATCATTTTCTTAGTCTTGCTCAAACCTAGTGGAAAGTCTTAAAATGATATGGTATTTCAACTGTTTTGATTTGCATTCACTAAAAATGATCTAACCTACTTTGTATTCCTATTATAAAAGTGGTACACCTTAGTATCTAGAGTCATAAATTAATAATACTTAGGTATTTTTCTTATTTATTGAGTTTCACCTATACAATCTCTCATAAATATCACTTTAGAAAATGGATATATTTATGTGATAACAAGTCAATCCAAGATAAATATTTATATTTATAAACTAGTTATTTTATTTGGTTTATATTCATATACTATATTATTATGTTTCTTATTTTCTCCATGCTTAATTTATCTTATATTATGTTTTCTATCCTTACAAACTTGTATATCCTTAATTAGATACCCCTTATTACTAACAAATAACACTTTTATCTCTTTAGTTTACCTATTTTGCATATTGGATCTATGTGAGTCTTATATCATTAGTTTATTTCATATATTTTATAATTATAATTTAAATACTTACTATAAATAGGTATTTATTATAGCCTTTTCCCCACTTTGTGGCCAAACCAATTATGTGCATGTTATATCTACTATGGTCTTATCCATTTTTATATATTACATGATAATTATGTTTTCTTATTGTATTTACCCTATATAAATTCTAGTGAGCATTATGTGAATATTACCACACCATTAAGTTCAATCATTTTCATATTTTCTCTAAGCTCTCCCAATTTGGAAAACATTCCTTGTTTTCCAAATTCATTTTCCTTTACCATACCTAAAGGCTATCATTCCATTCTTATTATGGAATTTTATTTATGACCAAATTAAAGGTAACCAAGACTTTTGTGGTTTATAAGGATATAAACAACCCAATGCTATATCCATTATTGACATTAACAATAATTTTATAAATCCTTTGACATACATTTTGGTATTTTTTAGGAACATCCTTACAATGATTTCAATATGGCTATTAAAAATGTATTCTTCCTAACCCTACTATTAACACAAGATCTAGGTATGTAAATAAATATTATAATGATTGTGATTATAAAGGTGAAGTGGAATAATGTCTTAAGTACATATAATTAACTCAAGGAAAATAAATTAAATAAGTTAATGCCCTCATGATGGATCCTTTTTTTGAAAACTCACCTAAACATATATTTCCTAAAATACTTTGGGTAATTCATTATGTGACCTCCTCAAATCCTTATTCTTCTAATGTATGTACCATAGTAATGAGTATGGTTGGCCCTGTATTTATTACACCAACTCAAAGTTCTAAAGTCAATAATAATGTTAATCATACATCTAGTTCTACCCAAGCTTCTCACTCTTGGCAACCTTTGAATAAAATATCTCAAGCCAATAAAATCACACCTAAAACTACTCACGTAATGATGGAATATTTGAACAAAATTCCCCTTATGAAATATAAAAATTTAAATAAATCCATGAAAATGAAAAATATTTTGTTACAAAAGAGCAAAAAAAAATCAACAAATCTAGTGGGAGTGTGAAATCAATGTGCCTCTCCACCCCTCAATACTTTTATTGGAAATATTAGAACTCAACTTATAATTAACAACAAATTCATAAGGACCTCTAAAAAACCCCATTTTTATTGATATTGAAATCAAATATATTGGTGGAATCCCTCCCATCATATTTTATTATGGATCTATGAATCCATCTTTGTGCCTTAAAGCCTTTGGGAATCCTTATAAACAATGGATGAAAAATATAACCTTTGAAACTATAAAACTACTTATAAAAACTCTAATAGGTGATGAATTAGTATGGTATAATCAACTCAATCTAAAATATGTCACTAGATTATAAGTCTTAATGAAATCATTGGTCAAATAATTCTAATATCATGAATTACCTAAATACATTTTAGGTAACTTTGTAAATTTCAATCAAGTGGATAATGATCCTACCCATGACTTCATTAAACATTATATAATTTTAGATTAAAAATATGAACACAACATATTATAAGATAACTTCTTCAAACTTTTTAAAACTTCATGAACATCAAAATTCCAATACATACATAGATCCTTCTCTCCTAAGTTATTAGAATAATATTTTTATCAAGCTAAAAGGAAACCACCTCATAAGATAACTTGAGATATCTCAACCTAAGCAAAAAACCAAAATTTTAATAATACCTAAGAGAAATCATGTGATTAATGATGGTTTTAGTGACACTTATTATCATATCAATGATTCTTAGAGGACTATTCATGATATAATGCCTAATGGTTCACAAAATTTGATAGTTTCCTAAAATTTTAAGGGATGGCATTTTCAACCACCTCTCCTTCCAAAACCAAGTAATGAACATTGAAATTAATTAAACTCTTAAAATTGACAAGATTAGGATAAATTTTCATAAATCTCAACTAGATAATTTTAGGATTGGTGTTCCAAACCTTAATGCCATGAAAACTATAAATTTTTTAGGTTTCATGCTAATTTGCATCAATTTCATGATAATTTTAATTTTATTCAAAAAATTTCATACTATTTTATCCTTGGTATTAATTTTGACCATGATACTTTGATAATAGATTGTTATAAATACTTTGATAAATTTTCCAAAGTTCACAATAGTATGAGCAAACACAATTCACTTAATCAAGCTAATGATTACTTTGGGATATATACCAATCCTTTTCCAAATCATTCTCAAAATAATATAAATAAACCTCTAAATAGTATTACCTATTTGAAACTATGAAATTAATATCATTTAGTTCCCACCACTAACATTATATAAACTTCAACTAATCATAATGTTTCCACTCATTCTATAAACTTAGTCAACATGAATGGAATGAGGTGCACTATTGCTCACATACATTCTTAAAAAAACACCCTAATTCAACCTATAATACATCCTAGATGATAAAAATTTGTTCAAGCCTATACTACATGTTAAATTTGAGTATCTTTCCCTTTAAAATCCTTAGGATTTAAAAATTTAGAAATTTTTAATGAAAGTTTGCATGCCTATGTAGTTATAAATTATATTAATAAATATAATTGTATTGATAATGTTTATATATTAATTTTTACCTTTATTGATATATTATTTTGTATTTATATTGATAAGTCTTATGTATCTATGTTTATACCATTTATTATTCCCATAATTTGTTTATGGAGTTGACACAATCATCTAATATCCAAACTATATTTCCTATGTAAATACATACAATGTAATTGAACCTAATATATTTCCATGGAAAATAACATTGAAGCATGCTAAACATTATCTAAACTCAGGTCCAAAACATTCTACATTTAAAACTGATTCTATTTAAACATTTTTCTTATTTATAGTCATTTTAGCTTACCTTTACCTCAAATAAGGGGATCCCATTAAATAAATATCTAATCTCACTATTCATATTAAAATAATTTATATTATGTGTACCTATATAAAAAATTAAAGGAACATTCCTCATTCACCACCTATGGGGTAAAAAAATTTCCAAGTTCTAAGTAAATTATTATGCAACAATGTGAATAAATGTCTATCTAAATTGATAGGACAAAAAACCAAACCTTGCCTTTGAAATTTATTATTTAGGTGATGATCCCAAATGAAATACTTATTCATATGGATGCCCCTCCTCTATTTATTATCATTAAAATTAGTGAGGTGCATGCTAAAATAGTCCTTTATAATGAATATTTTAGTACTTATGTTGTCCCTTTATACAAACAACATTAAGTCCACATGTAACATATGTGAAGGAATGTGATGAATTTTGATTCCTATCATGGTAACTCATATTATAATTATGGTTAATGTTATAATTTTAAAATGTCCCTTATGATATTATATATTTCTTGGCCTCCCTTGATATTACACCCTTCATCTATAGTGTATCTATGGATATGTGTGGCTGACATTATGGTTTACATACCTTTCATATAATCTTATTACATTTATCTATGTTCTTAGCAAGTTAAGCCTATAGAATAACCATGGATACATAGAATATATTAAGAGGTAGTGGTTAGTATTTGATCATAATATTATGAATTTTTATATATTTTCATTGTTTTTGAGGTTATCCCATCAAAGTGGCTTAGTCATATTTATCAAGTATTCTACTCTTTCATCAATTATTGTTTGAATCTACTTATTATGCTCTTAATCTTGTGATACATTATTCCATTATTATGAAACATCTAGGTAATTTCATTAAAATTGGTATTAGAGTGTGAATTTTGAATAGTTTATGTGGTGTTTTTTTTTCATAAATGTTCTTATGGCTATCCTGAGAGCTGAAGGATTGAAAAAACATAACTTACAATCTAAGAAGAATTTAATTTTTTCGTCACTAAAATATTGTTCTAATTCATTTTTTTAAAAAATTCTATAGTTTTTTTCACACCTATTTGAAAATTTATCAGTCATTAGATTTGTTTTGTTAAGATGATCACAATGGTATAATATATTGGTGCACTTTTTAGGGTGTGAAACCCTCCATTCTAAGGTTTTTACATGGTTGGTTCTAACACTTGTAGCCATGGGAAAGGGGAAGACACTCTAAAAATCCTCAAAAGGATTACATGGATTACATAACTTCAAATCCTTAAGCTTTTGAGGTGGTTCACATAATTTAACAAGATATGGAATGCATTATGAAGAAATATGATATCAATGTAGTAAAGGGGGACATCACTAGGGTGAAATGAGACATAGATGTTGTGCAGAATCAATTGGAAAATATCAATGGGTATTTGATCACTATTTTAGCTTAGCTTTCAAAAAAGAATCCTCCAACACTCCATTTGGGTTCTCCTAATCATAAATATCACGACTTTAATATCTATTTGAAATAGATGTTGTCAAAAGTGGAAGTGAACAAGTTTTATGGTAAGGATCCACACACTTGGATCAATAAAATATAAAAATTAGTTAATTTACATTAGAACCCATGTGAGTAAAAAGTGGTCATGGCATCTCTATATCTAAAACCTAAGTAGTTCATTTACATAGGTGGTTGTGCGCTCAAAATAAAAATAAGGGACTTTATTTTACCTAGTTGGTATTTAGTGAAGAGATTCAAATTCACTATCACAACAATATCTTAGAAAACTAATTCAATTATTTAGAAAATTTTCAGCAAATAGAGATTGTTAAGGATTATATTCAATAATTCTAGAATCTATCCTTATGTGTTGATGACATCAGTGAGGACAATATGGATAATATGTTCTTGGGTGGGCTCAAGAATAACATCTAAATTGAGGTGTACATGTTTACTACAAATTTAGTATTTGAATCCATATCATTAACCCATAAGGAAAATGATTTGGTCAAACAAAGGACTTTCACTAATGATTATGAACATAATTCCATATAAAAATCATTTCCTTAGCCTAAAATATTGACTCTTCAGCAAATTGAAAAGAAGAGTGTAAAAGAGTTATGTTTTAGCTATGACAATAAGTAGAGAAAAGGACATAAATGTGTTGAAAATAGTTTTTTATATATTGAATATGCTAGTTAATATGAAGAAGATAATGAGGCCTCATGTGAGGGTATGGAAGTTTCAGAGGAGGAATTTGAATACTCTCACTCTACTATCTCATCTCATGCACTTTTAGGTATTTGTACTCCTTAAAATCTTAAGGTGATGGGTTTCCTCAAGAAATAAAAGGTGACAATGTTGATTGACTTAGGAAGTACACACAACTTTATCAAAAATAAGTTGTTTTAAAATTATTTCATATACCTAGCGTAGAATTTCATGTCATGATTGTAGATGGTGTTCTATAAAATTTCATAGTATTAATCTTACTATGGGGGACTACATGCTATATTTTACTAATTTTGATATTCCCATGGGTGGGACTGACATTTTTTGGGATTACAATGGATCACAAATTTTATCACAATAGAAATTAATTTATAGTAACTGTTCATGCCCTTTCTTTTTAAAGGTAGGACATTTGAACAATGATTATTATGAGGAAAATACACACAATTGGGTATTTCACATAAAACTATGAATATTATTTAAAAATGGCTAAATTATTTGTAGCATGATTATTTTACACATAAGTTCAACCAATGAATATGTATACAAATCCTAATTTACATATGTTTCTTGATAAACACCCAACTATTTTTGGAGTTATGCCAAAAGGACTACCACCAAGAAGAGAACACAATCATGTTATAAGACTACTTCTAGCTAATACACCACCAAACATCATATCATATGGGTATCCATATGCCCAAAAGAATGAAATTTAAAATATCGTACATGAGTTGTTTAAGTTAGGTATTATTAGACATAGCCAAAGTTAATATTCATCTCTAGTTTTTATGGTGCATAATAAGGATGAAACTTAGAATATGTGATTAGAATACAAATAATTCAAAAATTACACCATCAAATAAAATTTCCCTATTATAGCAATTGATTATTTTATATATGAATTACATGGTGTTTTTTATTTTACCAAACTAGATCTTTGTTCTAGGTATCGTAAAATTTGGATTAGGGATGAGGATGTCCCTAAAATGACTTTTAGAACCCATGAATACCATTATGAGTTTATGGTCATCAATTTCATCTCACAAATGCACCATATACATTTTATATTTTGATGAACACTAGTTTTAGGTATTTTTTTTAGGAAGTTTATGTTGGTGTTTTTTATGATATCCTATTATATTACAAATTTGGGAAGAAAATTTGAATCATGTGAATCAAGTACCCTTAGTTATGTAAAAACATCAATGTTGTTCCAAATCATATTTTTTCCCATGAAGGATTCAAATTCTACCCTAAGATGATCAAATCTATGATGGAGTGTTAAGTACTAAAGAGCCTCAATAATATTCACAATTTTTTGGGTCTAACATGTTACTGTCATCAAATCATAGAAAATTATGGAAGCATAATAGATCCAATCATAGTATCATTAAATAAATACTTATTTAATTTTAATTAAATAAATACCAAGGAATTTGAAAATTTGAAAGAGGATATGTTCACCACTCCCATTTAGACTACCCCTAATTCATCTAATATATTTATTTTTGAATATGATGCATCATCATATGACATGAAGGCATTAATCATGTAGGAAGGAAGACACATTGAATTTTATATTTATCAACTCAATGGAAAAAATAGTCTCAAGCCAATCTATGATTAATACATTATGGTTATTCTTCATATAGTTAAGAAACAAAGACCTTATCTAATGGGTAGAGATGTTAGGGTAAAGACTAATAAAAATAGTCTATTTTTTAGAAAAAATATTGTCATTAGAAGAAAAAAATGGGTAACTAAAATACTGGGATATAAATTTCAAATAGTATATAATAAATGGGAAAAAATTGGAAGCATATGCACTATCTAAGATGGATGAATTAATTGAGATGTTGTTATGTCTATTGACCATTTGGCAAGCACATTGGTTAGAATAGGCAAGATCTAAATGGGAGAATGATAGGGATAAAAAGTTTATGATTCAAAATAATCATAATGGTTTTGGAATTTATAAAAAAATTTAGTGTAAAGTGAATGAATTATGGTATAAATATAGATTATACCTATGTAATAAGTCTAACCTCAAACACAAGATCCTTCAAGAGATGCATGCATCTCTAAAATGGGGGTTACTTAGGGTTTTTGAAAACCTATCATAGAATCAAGCATGATTTATTTTGGGAATGAATCAAGGGGGATATATAAAAATTATGGGATAACATGTGGTGTGTCAATTAATGAAGGTGAAATAATTAAAACACCAGGTATTATATAGCATGTATCCATACCTAACTAGAGGTGAGAGGATGTTTCCATAGATTTAATTATAGGTTTACCAAAGTTTGATGGTAAAAATGGAATCATGATAACTTTGAATAGACTCAAAAAATATGCTCATTTTTGTTCCTTGTCATAAATTTTTTTATCTAGTATAGTAGTTGGTGCTTTTCTCAATATAATCCAAAATTTACATGGTACTCCCATGTTCTTTGTAAGTGATCATGATCCCATATTTACTAGTAATTTTTGGAATAGTTTATTCACATGTTTGGGTAATCAGTTGGATTGTATCTCATAATATCATCCTCAATATGATGGGAAAACATAGGTGGTAAACAAATGCCTATAAGGGTATATTATTTTTTTTGCATTTGATAAGCATGATTGATGGGTTCATTAACTACCACTAGAAAAATGGTGTATAACATTTAATTCCATTCCCTTTCCCAAATGTCTCCACTTGTGTCACTTTATGGTTATTATTAACCATCCATCCCTTCATATTTGAAGGTGCAGCCCAAGGTTTGAGATGTTGAATAACACATTTAACATCAACATGAGACATTAGCTAGTTTGAGAGAGAATTAACAATGACATAGAATCAATTAGATCAACACCATAGTGAGAATAATTTTGACATAGGTGATTGGGTCATTTTTTTTTTATTGAATCCATATAAGTATATTATTTTGAATCAACATAAAAAATGATAACAAACTTTATCCTAAGTATTATGACCCTTATCAGATCTTGCTAAAAATTGGAAGTGTTGTATACAAATTGGAACTACCCCATTCCACTCACTTACATCATATATTAATTGTGTGGTATATTATTCCATTTTTTTGAAATTTATAATTAATTCAGTTACAATTTGACTCATACTATGAGGTCCATAACTTATTTTATATCTTAGTGCATAAAATTCATATATTCAAGATTTATTTATAAAATATAAGGTGATACCCACACTTATAATTATGAAAAAAATAAAAAATATTATGTATTTAAAATACCTACCCTTGATCCTCTTCCAAGTATTCATTTTCAAGAGTATCAAATTTTTAACTTCCCTATCGATTCAATAAGAGGTTATAGTGGTCACCCTAAGTTTGTGGTGAATATACTGCCTAATCTCACTGATTATGATGGTAATGAACTTGATGATATTAATTTTAAAGTCAAAATATCTAATCTTCCAAATTATATCATAGATTATTTTCCTCCCACATGACAACCCCATTCTTACAATTAAATAATCTATGAGATTCTTGTGATAGTAATTATTCAAAATAAATATCCTTGTGTTACTTCTTAAGACATTGTGGTTGACTCCCTAAATTTGAATCTTGTGCCCTATTTTTTTGGTTTCACCCAATAAACATATGTGTAAATATTATGTTATAAGTCATCTCTTAATAAATCACATGACAAATAATCTTTCAACTCTAGCATTAACATGATCACTCTTATTTGTTTGAGTATACGTGAGGATGTTTTTATATATATTATTAGTTTATCTAATTATACTAATGTTAATTTGGTTCCTTTTATTATGTCTCTTGGTATAAAAAATAGTTTTAACCTCAATATGTTGGCTCTAGCACCATATATAAAAACACCAAGGCTTTCAATGGAAGCATTAGGACATCATCAACCATTTAAGTTCTGTTCATTTCACAAATTCTCTAGGAATATGATGCAAAATTTTATATCATATAAGATACATTTAGAGTATAAAAATTCACAAGGACAAACTCCTCATATGGATACTCCACCATTATGTATGTTCCCCACCTAGGTGTTTTTATGATTTTCATGGGACTAGTACTCATTCTATGACTAATTGTTAAGATATTAAATAATAATTGGATGTAATTCATATCAAGTCAATGAATATTCTTCTTCATATACATATTACTTATTCAAAGACACTATCCACATGCATCCCCAAGAATAAGGAGAAGTATTACCTTTGGCATGATTCTTCTACACATTCTATAGATAAGTGTAAATAACTTCAACAATAATTTTGTAGTTTTCATAATATGGAACATCTTTTTACCTAGAATCATTTAGATACACCTCCTAGTAAGTCACTTCCTTATATTCCTCTCTCTTACGGTTTTTTAAGTGAAGAAAAATCCAATGGAAATACTAAATAAAGGGGAGAATTGTTATCTTTGGTATGATTCACCTTCCCACTCCACAAATGGGTGTAAATCTTATCAACAACATATCCATAGTTTTAAAATTCATGGGCATTAGGCTTATTTGTGACCTTCACAATACAATCATAGGACATATTAAAATCCTCCCTTTAATCCATAACCACCTCTTATATGGGAATACTTTCTTATTCTTTTTTTACTTTATTCATAGTTGGAGGAGTATAATCCTCCCAATTATAACACCCTTAGTTTCTATATCAAGGCTATTTGAAATGATGTCTTTGCACATATTTTAGAGAGAGTAGAAGATATCATGGTTGAGACATGTTATCAAATTCAATGCAAGATTTTTGATGTGACTTGTGATACATGTAATGATATTTTGATACATTTATTAGTAATATATTGAATATATACTTCACATTCTTTATGTTTTGGATACTATTTCATATTTATGATATTTATTATTTCTCAATTTATAATTTTTTTATTTTTCACTTTCATGTTCTTTAATTTTTTGACACCTTGATATCTTTCCCTCTTAGGTTTATTTTATCATTAAATCTTCAAATGATTTAATGTATTTATTTTATATGTATCTCCCACTTGGGTTTATTTGGATATTAACTCTTTTAAAACTCTTTGGGAGATTGTTTTTTATAATTATATCCATTTCGGATATATTATCCAATTTCATCCCTTCTAAGTTTTTATCAATATATTTTCTTGTGGTTAATCTATTGTAGGTTTATGTGGCTTATCTAGTGACATTAATACCTTCCTTTTTATCATCTATCCTTGCAGCCTTATCCTATATTTTATGTAAATTTTATAAAATTTGACTTACACTATTATGTACTTTTAGATCCCATTTATTCTTCTTCTATCTAGACCCAAATCCCCCTTATTGTGATAAAATACTAGCATGTCTTGATTGTATCACTTTACATTTTTTATATCTATCATGATCCTTATGTTCATCTTTCATTAATTTATTTTAGGCACACTTTAGTTGAAGATGATATTTCACTTTCTTATAAAATGTAGATATAGAAGTGACTAAGCTTCTTTGTCTCTAGGTTATATTATTTAGTGTTTAGGTGTAAACTCTCTTATGTTTTTCATGTTTAGAACCCATCATTGGTTATTTAAATTTGTATGGAGGATAAAAATATAAAAAACCATAAAATTAAAAATCTAAGATATCAAAGTAAAAAAAAAGAAAATCAAAATCAAAAGGAAAAATAAAAATTTATAACCACACCAAAATATGTGATCATATCATTGGTAATGTCCCCATATCCTAGTTTAATCTCATAATCCACAGCTAAAATTATTTATAGAGTTAAATTCCATTGGGGTGTAGTAGGATAGTAATGTACAAGGGAAGGAATATTAACATATATATTATTAGTTCCACCTAATTTTTCATACAAGTACTATTGTCACCAAATCTCATAGCCTATAATAAGTTATTCAAGTTTCTTCCAAATTTGGGCAACATGGGAACATTTATAGGTATGTGGGTGTACCTATATTAGAAATGAACTTCTAGATTTAAGGGATAACTCCCTAAATGCATCTTGAAATATTATTATCTATGCTAACTAATTACTTATGGTAAAAAGAGTTAGAGATTGCATAAATTGAACCTACTCTAAAGGAAGTGATGTACTGAATGTTTAAAGATCCACTCTCAAGATTTAACTAATTAGCACACTAATATACTATGAATATAATTAATGTAGTGTCTTAAATGGTTTCCAAGAAATTATGTTTCACCTAGATCCATCAAACTGACCCTTAACTTGTTAATCTTTATCTATGTTAGTGCCACTTGGCAGCCCCACATTTGCACTCACAGTTTTCTATCAATCTATTTGCTTCTACATTTATGCCACATTGTGGCCTCTAAGCTCCTTAACCTTTTGAATTGACCCAATTCCATTGATCTGCTTGCTATGATTAGGTGCCAACCATTCGATATTATGGTACCCACTATTTAAAATCCAATGAATACTTCATGAGCTTAAAATTAACATCTGCACACCTATCATTTAACATGTACATGACTATCATTTATGTTTATGTGACCATTAAATTTAAGTTGTAATGGATCATGGTTGAGCTTTATTTTGATGTCCATGAAATCATCATTTGATGTCCATGTGAATGTCTTTGATGTCTATGTGAATGTTAAATTTAAGAACCTAATGGGTTTTTGCCATAGCTTAAAGTTGATGTCTACATGAACATCTCCAATTATTTGACCAAATATGAAATCTTGGATCTAGATGTGAAAAGGTCATGGAGGGACCAAATTTGAAGGAGATGTTCTTGATACTAAAAATATTGTTCCCACTTGATCCATGGGTTCTGGGAGATTTATAAATGTGTTTAAAAAATGTTCAAATGAGTAAACTGTGTGTTTTACATGATGTCTATGTGCCTATAATTGATCATTTAAATCCAAAAAACTATTTTAAAGATCTCAAACTTGACGTTAGAATGCATATCTTATGCTACATGTCCAACTTTGAATTCTCATAACTTTAGCTAAGAATATCATGTGGACTTAAAATTTATAGAGTATGTTCCTACCATGAAGAACTCCATGGTGCTACAACTTTTTGGCTCACAAGGCTTTCTGAGTGAAGATAAAAAAATGCACATGAAAGCTATCTAGTCTAGTTCTTCATGACATCTTGATGATGGTATAACTTCACAAATATTGTTCTTAAAATTTTATATCTCAGAATGATTTTATGATGCATATGAAAACCTGTCCCTGATCTTAAATTACATTGATCACTATGAAGACCTATTTGGACCCTTCTATTTTCCCTGTAGATTAATCAAAATGTAGTTTAAGCAAGCTTAAAGTGCTTCAAAAGATTTGTGATCAATGTGAGACCTTTAGAACACTCATTCCATCTATAAATTTTTCCAAGCCATTTGATCAATCAAGATCTCTACTTATTTCTTTGCATCAAGACCTCTTAGAGACTGGATTGCATCTAGATAATTTTGTATGTGGGACAAAGTTGGCCAACCTTTTTGGTGACTCATAGGGAAGCATGATTGTTATGATTGAGAACTTAGTCCATTTTGTCTTTTCTAGTCCATTGGCCATGGATTCTCCTCTCTGGTCCAACACATTGACTTGGATCTAACACTAGCTACCAATCTTGTTCTAACCCCTTTTGAAACAAATGAGGACCAAAAGAAAGAGTAAAACAAATCAGATTACCCAAGGCACTTATTGAAGGGAAACACATAGAACATAAAGGAAACCTAACCTAAATAGAGTAAGTTATACAAATAAATCACTCATTTGGAATAAAATACAAACAAATGTGCTAGAGCAACACTTGGAGGAATTTGGCCTAAGTACTATAATTATATATAACTTAAAAATATATGTACCTTTCCTCTTGTATTAAAAGGAAACTTTGAAAACCTTCCTACATCATGGGATGAGAAATTAAATGAGGTATGTAGGTATTTGACCCTTTGCTTGAATTCCTTCTTCTTATTTTTTATATCTACCAACTTTATTGGCATGATATTCAATGAGAACCAAGTAGCTCCAAACATATTAGCTATAGAAATGAACTCCTGTTGAATCCAAATAGCCTCAACATTCTCACATGTCTCCTCAAGTATGACCTCT
Organism: Torreya grandis; assembly: GCA_037957365.1. Taxonomy (NCBI): domain Eukaryota; kingdom Viridiplantae; phylum Streptophyta; class Pinopsida; order Cupressales; family Taxaceae; genus Torreya; species Torreya grandis. Next base: position 402,726 of record JARHVA010008703.1, on the reverse strand, counting down.
AATGGTGGTTTAACAAGACATACATTTTTATTTTCCATGGTGATCTTAATGAGGTTGGGCTTCTTCTTAGCTACAAGTTCTTCAAGCTCATTAAGGAGCTTTGCATAGTCTACCTAATCTTGGTCATTTTACTCCATGTGAAACTCTTTGTCCACCTTCTCAAGTACTTGACCCTCAACTTTGAAAAGATCTTAAAGCTCTTGAAAGAGCTTCATCTTTAGTTGCCAGTCATCTTTATCCTCCTTTTCATCTAGAACCACTACTTTTTCAATCTTCTCTTAGTGATGTATGAGATCATCAAGCTGATGTTATTCATACTCCAATGCATATGAGGCTGATTCAAAATTATATAGGGATATTGAGTCATCTCCAAGAACTATGTCTTCTACCTTTGTCTCATGAAACTCTCGTAGGATTAAAACTTCTTGAGGAGTGACTCAACCTTCATCCTTGATAGTATACTCCACTTCATGCTTTAAATGATCATCCACAGCTTCATGATCAGACATGGAGTCCTCTTCAAGTCTTGGCCACATTCTTTATTTACAACTACAAAAGAGTCTTCACTATGTTTTTTCATCTAATAATTTATAATTACACTTGTGATCACCAAAGGGTGTCCCTATAGTTATTTCCTCTTCATAATCACTCATGAGATCTTCTTGGTCATCCATGGCTTAGATTTTGTCCTCTTCACTTGCTTCTCTCAAGATGAGCTCATCCTCAAGAAAGGGTAAGGTATAAGGTTAATGAATAGGCTCATGTGAAGGACATGGAATATGAGGTGTAGTGGAAGGTTTATGAATTGGAGATGGAGTGTGATGGGTAGGAAAGGGGTTGTGAGTAGATTTAGGAAATAGGAATGCACTAGTAAGCTCATAGGGAAGTGATTTCTTGGGCTGATTAGAAGAGAAAACACCTAAATAAACATGAACCTCACCTTGCCAATAGATTTCTTAGAATTCTTCAATAGAATCATGTTCAATTTTTAACTCTTTATCCTCCCACATACTTAGCCTATATATTGAGCATTGAAGGCACTTCTTTGACAAGTCCATTTATCCTTTGATCTCCCATTGAGTTCCTTATATCTCTTTAAACATCCATAACTTCTGCACGTAACCTTAGGTAGTACTTCTCAACCATTCCATGAGATGATCAGGGAGCACATCATACTCATCATCCCATGTACTAATTTCATCTCATTTACCTAGTAAATATGGTATGAATGCCAACAGGGACTTGATATAAGATGGAAAAAATGGAGGAGGAGGGTAATGATGAGGATCAAGACCAACTTAATTATATTATATTCTAGCTTATAAGAGTTTAATTATTTCATTTTGATACCTTGTGATATAATCCATATAAACATATTGTTCCTCATGAAAAGTCTTATAAGAGTACTTTGTGGGTTCATTGGCATCATGTTATAGTTGATAGGGCTCAAATTTGGACTAATAGGGAGGTATTTCTTGATAGGTATTTTGATAGGACTGTTGAGGAATATAATGTGGATTATAAGGGGGGAAAATAAAGGATTATAGGGATGCCATGGCTCATAGGATTGATAGCCATTTTGATAGGACTATTGAGTAATATAATGTGGTTCATATCAAGGCTGATAAAGAGGTTCATGATACGGGTATTCACAATATCTATTCATATCAAACTAATATGTCAACTAAGATATAAAAATTGATCAAAATATTTAATGAGATATACCTAGGCTACTTACAACTAGAAGTTATCATTTAGAGTCACCATTGATACTAGATTGCTTGATTCCAAAATCAATTAGAGGAAAGACACACCAACAATCTTTCCACTCTCTTAGACCTTGGTCCCACTAGGCATGCCAAAACTATTGTCACCAAATGTTTTACCTTAGAAGAAGTTGTTTAAGATTCTTCTAGATTTAGGTAATATGGGAACATTTTTAGGTATGTGGGTGTACCTATATTATAAATGACCCTCTAGATTTAAGGGCTAGCTCCATGAATGCATCTTGAAATATTCTTATTCTGAATTAGGAATTTGACTCAAGAGAGGATGGCTAGTATTGTATGAGTCCCAAAATGAAATAAAAACACTATCATAATATCTCTAGGGATAGTTACTAAGAGGATATTAGTTAACAAAACAAAAATGGAAAACACAAAAAAAACATGAAATAAAGACCTTCCTTCACCTTCCTTGGATGCTCCGAAATGCTTATTTTAGTGGTTTGCTTAGATTGTCTCATGAAGTCTGCATCAATGAAGTATAGACACCTCCATCTCTCCTTGACACCTTATAACTTTGGCTTACCTTTTCTTGGCTCAATATTTTGTAATTATAACACTAATATGAAATTATTTTGAATGCATTTGGGCATTATAAGTTTGGAATAAAAGAACTTAAAATTCAATAGACAAGGCCTCCTATTTATAGATTTTTGGAATGGTTTTAGGATCAACCATGACCATCCATCTCAAGATTGAGATGTGTGGCCATTAATAAATCTAATTATGAAATTCAATATACAAATATACCCATTAATATTTATGATATAGGGGCATTAATTAAGCATGGAAGGGCTTTCATGAGGCATGGGAGGCATGAATCCTAATATTTATGTCATTTATGGGCTTGGGATGTCTTCCCAAGAAATGATGTCACCTCATGATGAAGTTAATGAAAATTAATTTCTAGTAAATATTTATTCAAAAATTTACATGGAAAATTAACTTAATTCCCTAATTTGGTTTAATTAGCCTTAAACATGATTAGTCAACTTTGATGCAAAACCTTGGCAATTTATGCACAAATTAATCAAATTGGTCAAAATGTCATATTATTGGCTCAAAATTCAACTAGATTTTAATTATAAGTCAATGTTAGATGTGTTGTAATTTTTATCCCATTTAGGATGATGTCAATACCAAATAATAAAGGCACATGTCTTGTGTAAGAGATTTGATAGAAAAGAACAATCTAGGGCACCCAGGTGCAAAAATTTCATTTTGACTTGAAATGATCTAATCAAAGTTAGCTACTTCATAAATTGCATTACCCTATTTAATGATACCCTAGAAAAAATTGGCACTTGAATATAAAAAATTCAACTCTTTTAATGTATTTTACTGTTTTAAGCCAAATTGTGCACTTTGGTAAGAATTGGTCAAAAAACTTGGTTGGAGGTTATCAATGGCCAGTTTTAGGTGTCTATAGTTTGGCTTTATTTTAGAAGGTGTTGTAAGATATAAGTATAGTAACATATTATCAAATAATGAAAAGGTTTTGTATGCTTACAACTTCAATGATGATGAACTAACTATATGATGCCCCCTTGAGGGAATGGTTGGCATAAGGAAAGGTCAACAAATGGTCCCTAAAAAAGAAAAAAACAAAATGAGGGAACCAAAGAAAGGAAAATGATGGGGTGAAAACACAATGAGTTTTTAAAAGTAGTCAAAATCATTGAGAATGTAAGTAGGATGGTGTATAATGGTTTGCCCAAAGGTGGTTATAGGCATTGTACCCTGATAGTGGCAACATGGTATGATAACACAATGATTTGCCTAAAGGTAGTTATAAAATTAAGAAGATGGAGATTACCTAGTTAGGATAGACAAATAATATAACAACATGCCCCTATATGGGAGAAAAATTTAAAATGGTGACAACATAATGATTTTCCCAAAGGTGATTATAATCATTGAGAAATGTAGGTGGGATAGTGTGTAATGGTTTGTCCACAGTCAGTTATAATCATTGGAACCCAATTATGGAAAACATGAATAATTTAGCTGATGATGATAATATAATATAGAGAATAAATATTAATTGATATAACTTGCTAGTAGGGAGATGCTTGTCTAAAGTAAACAAAGGTTGAAATTCATTTGTTATTAAATTTACGTTGTATAGGATATGATTGGGATTAAATCAAGATGATGGTGCCAAAGAGATTTCAATGTTTCCATTGTTGAATAGACTTCCTAAAGATAAGGTTTTTTGTAGCACATGTCTATAGGCATCATGGTATAACAACATGAGGACTTGGCCAAAATATGCATAAGGACTGACTCCCATAATCCAATCCTCAATATAAAATAATGCACCAATGATAGAAACCATAATGACAATGTAAACACATGAATATGGATGGATTCATGTGTAAGTGCAGGACAGGAATCATCCAATGAATTTACATAGACTAAATCAAGGCATTAGCAAATAAATAGACACACAAACAAAACAATTAAAGAAACAAACAATTTAATTTAAGCCATACAAATATTGCCCTTAGAAAATAGGTTCCAACTTAATAAACTAACATAATGGGGGAATAAAAGAAAAGGAAGGGGGTGGCTGAGTTATCTCCATATGCACTAGGCAAGTGGACATTGCCTATATAGTTTCATTGATGTAATATCCAATAAAAAATTTAGGATAAATGTAGTTATCCATAAAATGGGAAGAAAATGATAACAAATGAAAAAAATAGATTGGATGTGATAGAATAATAGGAATGGTCTTGAAAAATGGCAAGTGCATGGGAGAAAAGGCCAATAAGGATGGTGAAACTAAGTGACAAGTGAATGGCTTGTAATTTAGTAAGGGTTCATAGAATCCTTAAGGCAGAAAAGTGGTCAATGTTTTTAGTTTTTTTCTAACAGTTTTATAAATGTTTTTGGAATTTTTGGAGTATCTCAACTTGATCAAGAATGACAAGACACTAAATGGTTCAATCTCATAAAATAGTGAGAGTGTTACTTCGGTTTCTCATAAAATAGTGAGAGCATGGCTTAGGTGTGAATCAATCACAACCCACAAAGTCTCAAAATGGATTGAGTTCATAATAGTTCCACATTTAGCAAAGGAATATGACCAATTTAACTACCAATTCAAACAAAAAATAGGCACAGTTGGTATGAAGGCTTAGTATGACATAGAAAATGGCAAGTTGGTATGTCAAGGCTCAATAAACAAATGTTTCCCCTATTTTGCCTATAGGAATTTATAACTAGGACATAATGGCATAGATCAATGGTAATAATTTTCCCATAGGTATTTATAATTAATATCTAGACTAGGGATAAGAAAGGAACAAAAAATGAAGGGTGTAACTACCAAAAATTCTATCATACTACTAAAAAAATACTATCTCTATTTGAAATTCTCAAAACAACTGCTAAAAATGATCAAATTCATTATTACTACAAATGTGAAACCAATGGAAAAATGAAGGTCAAATGAGCTAGGTAGACAGGATTCAAACATGTTTGGTTGATAGAATGGAATGGTAAAATGGATAAGTAATAGGCTAAGAGGATTGATAAAAATGATATTGATACAAAGAAGAATAGTGATAAAATGTCACAACTAAAATGGTCCTTATAAAAAATATACCATAGTGCTCAAGCATAGTACCAATTGAGGTGAATAACATTCATCAGCTTAGGAAGTTCATCTATGTCTAGTGTGGTGAGCATGTATGCTCTTGATCCATAATCTATAGTAATGATGAAAGGCCCTATCTAGTTTGGTTTGAATTTACTTTTATGCTTCTTATTAGCCGTTGTATTATTTTGGTTTTATTTAATAAAAAGATCACCAAGTTCAAATGTTATATACTTTATATGCCAAATATAGTGGCCTTTGAGTTGGTTCTGATATCCCTGAAGATTATTGAGCACAGCTATGCAATTTTCATCAAGTAGGTCTAGCTCTTACAAGTGAGCTACTCGATATTCATGATCATCGAAGACATGCTTGAAAGATATGTTTAGTAAAAGTAACTTAACCTCAATAATAATTATGGCTTCAATACCATAAATAATTCAGTATGAAGTGGATCCTATGGGGGTATGGTTATTGGTACAGTATGCCCAAAGGGAATGGAATATCTAAAGGTTCTAGTCATGACCAACATCATTAATAATATTTTTGAGAATGTTAACATTTGTTTTGTTGGATGCCTTAACCTAACCATTACCTTGAACGTAATATGCCATAGAGAAATGCTATGTAATATTGTATTCAATACGTAACTATTCAACATCTTTGTTTTTAAAGGATTATCCATTATAAAATATAATGTCAAAAGGGATACCTAACAGTAGATGAGATGTTTAAAAATGAACTTTAAAATCTACTTTCCAATCACATGAGGGGGATAGCTTCGACCCACTTAGTGAAATATTTAGTGTTGGTGAGGATATGTTTATGGCCATCTAAAGATGTAGGATTGATTTTTCCAATGAGTTCAAGTCCCTATGTAGTAAATGACCATGGTGTCAACATTAGTTTTAGAGTCTTGGCTAGGTCATGAATTAGATTGGCATGCCATTGACATTTGCCACACTTATTTACATATGCAGCTACATCTATGTCTATTGTGGGCCAATAATAGCTAGTACGTAAAATGTTTTTGGATAAGATTACCCTATTAGAGTGGCCTCTACATACTCCTTCATGTACTTCACGTAATGCTAGTGTAAATTCTACCAAAGTTAAAAAATTAAATAGAGTTCCATCAAAACTATGATGGTATAAAGTTGATCCAAGTAGATTATAACAAGTGGAGTGACAGATAAATGATTTGGTTTGTTTTTGAGAGAGGTCAGGTGGCATAACTTGGTCATGAAGATAATTATAATGGTCTGAGTACTAGATAGAACTAGGACCAATAATATCACAAATCATGGCAAAGGTTGAAGGTCCATGAGCTGGTGTGACCAAATTATTGATGAATAATTGATACTCTCTAGCTTTGTCAGTTTGTTGAATTAGAGATCTAATAATAGCCATGGCATCTACAATTATATTACTAGCCCTTGGTATATGCTCAAATTAGATATCTACAATTTGTTGTTTTAGAGTGTCAATTATATCTTTGTAAGGAACCATCTTGTCATCTTTAGTTTAGAAATGGTCTATGACCTAGTTGATGATTAACTAAGAATCACCATAAACCTTGAGATGAGATACGTTCCACTGTACTACCTGTTAAAGTCCTATCATAAGTGCTTCATACTCGGCCATGGTGTTTGTACAAATAAAACTAATTTGAAAAAGACTTAGGAATTAGATCCCCCTATGGTATACTAAATATGAGTCCTACCTTAGATCCATGTGTAGTAAATGATCCATCAAAATGTATCTTCCAATGCTACTCTTCAAGAGGTATGCCAATGATGGTCATTATGGATTCTTCTAGAAAGTGGAATGTGAGCAGTTTTTTTTGAAAGGGGTGCTTCAACAAGCTAATCTAAAAAGATTTATCCTTTGATTACCTTTTGATTAACATACTCTATGTCAAACTCACTAAGAAGCATGATCCACATGGCCATGTAGCCTTGAAAAGATATTTTAGATAGTAGATACTTGAGTGGATTTAATTTTGAAATGACCATGGTCTTATTGTTCAACATGTAGTGTCATAATTTTTGAGCTGTGAAGACCATGGCTAGATAGGATTTTTCAATAGGCATATAGTTGTGTTCATATGTGACCAATGTATGGTTTAAGTATTATATTACATTTTCTTTTCCATTTTCATTGTTTTTATATATAAGTTCCCCAAAGGTACTATCTATAGCTTATAGGTACAAAAAAAATGGTTTTCCTATCATAGGGGGTAATAAAATAGGTGGACTTACTAGGTAATATTTTAGCTACTAAAAAGATGTGTGATAGTGATTACCCTAGTGGAATTCAACTCCCTTCTTTAAAATATGTGTAAATGGATGACACTTATTTACTAACTGAGATATGAATCATCGAATTGATTGGATCTTGCCCTAAAAACTATGGAGTTAATTTAAATTATTTAGTGATGGCATCTTTGTTATAGCTTAGACTTTGGATGGATTGAATTTAATGCCTTTATGAGACATGATGAAGCCAATTAATTTTCCTAAAATTACTCCAAACACACATATTTTTGGATTTAGTTAGACTTTGTACTCACATAATCTTTCAAATATTCTATGTAGCATTGTTGGATGGTCGACCCTAGTTTTATGTCATCGACATAGTATTCAACAATATCATGCATCATATGATGGAATATGATGGTAATGTATATTTGATAGGTGGTTAAAATATTATTAAGACCAAATAACATTACCTAATAACATAATGTTCCCCATAAAGTGGTGAATGTTGTCTTGTGTTGATCTTTCAGTGCTATTCTAATTTGGTTGTACCCTAAAAAACCATCTATGAGTGAAAGCATCTCATAACCCACTATGGAGTCGATGATCATATCAATATTAGGAAATGGAAAGTCATCCTTATGAAAATATTTATTTATGTCTCAAAAATTAGTATAAATTATAATTCCTTCAAGCTTTTTACTAACGAGTACAATAGTAGATATCTATTATGAGTAGTCAATGGATCGAATACATCCTACTTCTAATTGTTTTTCCAACTCTTTATTTATTAATATATAAATGCAAGGATGCATATTGCATACATTTTTTTAAACTAATTTGGCATAAATATTTATCACAAGGTGATGTAAAACTAAGGTGGGGTCCAAACCTGGCATGTCAAAATAAACCCATGCAAAGATATCTACAAATTCTCTCAATAGATCTGTAAAGACTTCATGTTCCTCCAAAATGAGAGATGTACCTAATTTTATCCATTTTAGGTCCAATGGAATTCTAATGTTTACCTCTATTATATCTTTGACTAGAAGGGTCAAGCCATCTTCTAGTATAGTAGGCAAAGACTTGAATTATTGGACTATATCAGGGTCCTCTTTTAGGACTTGCTCTTCAACTTCTCTTAGGCATGATGAATCTTAGTTCCCCAATGGGAGATTTGGCCATGTGATAAAAATAGTAAAAAATTATTGAAGAATTCAATCAAACACTTTTTACTCAAAACTAAACTCATATCCATAGGTAAGCTCATCATTGGTTGTCTCCCGATCTAAATTTAAAGAAGAATGAACACCCCCATCTAATGGTGCATAAAATAGGTTTTCACCACCAGACTAGCCTTTATCTTTACTTTTCCCATAGTTAGAAAGTGCCTCAAAGAGGTTTTCACTTTGGAACCTTAATGTTTTATTTATTTGTTTTTAGCTAAGAGTGATCACACACTCTCTAAAATAGGATTCAAGATCCAATGTGATTGAGAATCTTGATTTATGATCTTCCAACAAAACACTGTCTCTAAGGCCTATAAAATCATAGAATGCCTCATCATTCTAAAACTCATCAATCAATAAACTATAGTCTTGTTGGTCCTAATCTATTAGTTAGGGATAGTATAATGGCAATGGGTTATTACAAATGACTAGGCTAAAGGTACATATGGCATTGTTTTCAAATATGTTAGTCTTGGCTAGGTCATCAAAGATAAGGATATGATTAGACTCTACTTTGCTATCAGCATTATCATCATCATCACTAGTCACCAGTGATGAAACTCTAATAAGATATGTGGGTTCACCCCCAAGTGGTTTAAATCCATGTCCATTGGGTCTTTTGTACTTAGTCATAGAAATTGGCTCAATGATTCCTTACTGATTTAGTTTGAGGCCTCTTCCTTCATAATATTGATATTTCATGATCTGATTGGGAATAAGATACTTTGTACTCTTATAACAATTAGCTAGCTTGTTATTGTATAACCATGATTCATCTCCTATAAGAGGGTCTTATTCTTGGCTAGATGCTAGTATGAACATGATTGATCCTAGATTATGAAGTTTATCTTTACCTTTTTGTTTCCAATGCATGTGTGGGATAACTTTAGGTCATCTAAAGGTCTTTAGATTATAAGGAAGATTGGTAATATGAAAGGTATCATGGGTCACATACTCCCCTGGGCCATTATCTAAAATGGTGAAATGATTGGAAGCTTTAGGAGGTGGCATGTGGGAAAGGTAATCCATGGTATTAGGATCTATGTAATTATCCTCTAGAGAATCAATAAGTATGGCCTTTCCTTTATCCTACTTGGAACTTGAATTCATGTCATATTGGTAATTGTAACTTTGAAACTCAGCCTTGAGATGTTTTTAGTGTTCATATGGGAGAAAATCTCTTGGAATATTCACTTTCATCCCTAAGTGGGAGAACTTGATACATTAGTGCAAAGTTGATGGGACTACATGAATTTCATGTAACCAAGGCCTACCTAGAAGCATATTATATGATAACTCAAGATCAATCACATGGAAAAGTGTATCATGGGTTAAAGGACAAATGATAACTAGTAGGCTAATAGTTCCTTATGATTCTCTCTCCTAATTATCATAGGCTTTGATAGTTATCATTTTCAGTTGGAGATCTACCATTGTGTACCCGAGAATCTTGATGAGATTTAGAGACACTATGTTGAGGCTTGATCCATTATTTATAAGGACATGTTCCACTTTATGCCACTTTATATAAACTTCTATATATAATAGATTACTATTGAGCAGGCCAAGGGAAGAAATATCACTTTGGTTGAATGTGACTTGTTGGGCTAGAGCTAGATGTCCAACCAAAGCTTGAAATTTATCAGAGGATATGTCACTAAAAATAATGGATTAGGTTAAGAACTCGTTCAAAGTATTCTCGTGGATTATTAACATTTACAATAAATCTAAAATAGAGATCTAGGATGGGGTCTTATGTAATTGTTCCATAATATCAAACTTCTTTTATGGGTCAATGGTAAATGGCTTATTCTGAGGTTGAATGGCTAGTTAGATAATGGGTGAGATGGTAGATGGTTGTGGGCCTAGGATGGTAATATTTAACCTCTAAGTTGTGATTACATAATAAAGATTAAGTACAGGATGATGGTTACTAATAAATGATGGTAATCATGTGGGACCAAATAGGACAAGTCTTAATTATTAGTGCACTTATATGTGGTCATGGGGTAAAGACAATTTATTGGTATAAGGTCCAAAAGTGTAAATCTTGATTTACTAGTTCACTACATGTTGTCCTTGGTCAAAAAAGGATTATCCATGTAATTTGGATGAGTGGCATTATGTAACAATGGGCTATATTGATTAGTTCTTAGTCTAAGATTAATGGAGATGGTATTAATAGTACCCCCTATAATATGACCTATAACCCTGTTGTAGTCATGTGCAACTACATGATAGGTTTGTTGGTTGTTACCATTCTGACCTCAATTTTGTCTATTATTTTAACATTTTTGGTTCTAATATTGATTCTACTAGTTCTATTGGTTTAGCCTTTGATTTTGATACTATTGATTTTGTTATTGTACCAGCCATGGTTTTTATTGTTGTTTTTGTTGGTTGTGCTATGGAAAAGGGTTTTGATAGATGCCAAGATTCTGATTGGAGGTGGAAGCACCACCATCCAATGTCATCTCCCCATTCTCTAATATATTTTAAATTAAATGCTTGATTTGTACAGATCTTCATAGATTGTGCCCACTGACTTGATGATATTCATAGAATTAATTTTCATGGTACCAATCAGGATAAGACACGCTTTGAGGATAATGCTTTGGTATAGGCCAACTAATCAAATTAGTGGTGGAAAGTTTGTGAAATATATACTCAATAGGATCTTTAAAGTCATTAAAAACATGATGTATAGGCACCATTCTCTTTGGAGGAGGTATTTACAATGGCAAAGGTTGTGTCATTTGTTGTGCATGTCTTGGTTATTATGCTTGGGACATTGGTTGGAGAGGTTGTTAGGTAGGAGTAAGATAAAAAGTTGGTGTAGATGATGTTTTCACCATTTGGACATGTTGTGACTTGATTAATCCATTTCCCACAACATTCTTATTATGGTTGAAATACTTTGGTCTATCTTGGTTATTGGCATGCACCAGTTGTGATGCTTGCACTTGGATTGGATGTTGGTTTTGGTTACTTCCCTGATTGGTACCTTGCTTCTGATTAGTTAAATTAAGCTTGATGACTCCTTTATTAGTGAGCACTTTCTTGATAAATAAAAATTTTTCAATGATTTTTTTAAGTTATGTACACATTATAGTTCTAGATGATAAGCTATCTCACAATGCAAATTTTTAGTGAATGCAATGACTAATTGTTTATCTGGTAAACTATGAGTGAATCTACTTGCAAGTGCTCTCCATCATTATAGATAAATTTCAAAACTCTCACCATATTTTTGTTTAGCTTGCATCAAATCAACCAATGAAATCTCATGATTGAGATTATAGGAAAAGTGCTGAACAAACTTATCTAAAAGATCATCAAAATTAGTTACTAAATTTTTAGGTAAATTTAAGAACCACTCCACGGCTTGTCCAACTAAGCTCCTTTGAAACAACAATAAAAGGGATATATTTATATATGCCACTAGCTGACATGCAATAAAGAACTCAGCTAAATAGGATTTGGGGTCACCTTTCCCCTTGTATTTATCAAATTTTGGTGGTTCATATTCTAGAATAAATGGAATCTGTATGTAGACACCGAAATCGTGTCTACTCCCTAGGTCGACTCCCCCCTTGGTCCCCTTTGGTCCCTTTCCACTTCCATCCCTAACCTATCTCATGTCTTATTAATTTGAAATAATTCTCTATTTTAAATTAATATTTCTCCCCTCTCTCTCCTTCCCTCTCTCTCTCCCTTGCCACCTCACCACCCTAGGATGCCCTTCTTTGGATTCCCTTCATCCCCCCATGACCCATTTATGACCTATTCCTTATTCTCCCATGCCTATTTAGACCCTCTCAACCATTTTCCCACGGCCCTTTGACTCGGTGGCGTGCAAGAATGGGCCAAAGGCTAAAATTAGCCTCTATCCCCATTCTGCAGTGACCGACGTTAGTCATTATTCGGCCGACGTCAGCGGTTATGCTAGCATCGACAGCCTTCAAGACTGCATTCCACCTCCGAAACGTGGATCCACTCTTTCGACCTTCAATCACCCAACCTCTGATCATTGGCTCCTTGAATCTTTAGTCTTCAACCATCTACCACTCTGCCAATCAATCTGCCAATCTTCAAACCAGACCTCTCACTCTCCCTCACACAACAGGCTTCTACACCAGCAACAGGTCCTCCACATAGGCTACATCAACAACGGGGACAGGTATCAACAACACTCCTTCTATAAGCCACAGGTATGTATATTGTCTGTGTTTTCATTATGTTTTTAGTTATTGCTTTCTAGTAATATCACCCCCCAGACTAGACTGTTAACCAGACCAGACCTGAATCCTTATTTCTCTATCTCCCTATTGCCTCTGTCCTCTGTCTGACCATACACTCTATCCATTGTCCCTGCAACTCTGCCCAAACCTCTACACAGACCATTAACCAAAACTAGACTCTCTCAGACCATCCAAATAGAATGAAAACCCGTCCAGGCCCCTTTTCAGACCTATCTACAGACCACAGACTACTACCCTGACCGATGCCGGCTGCAGAGACCACCGCCCCAACCGACATCGACAGACTAACCGATGTCGGCAGACCTTGACAACCGATGCCGGTAGGACCACCGACGCCGACGACTGTGACCAGGCCAACATCAACATTCAGGTAAGCATTAGCTTCCATTTTCTTTTCAGTCTTTAATCATTTTAGTATTATATCATTCTACCTTTTATCAGACATTATTTTTATCAGTCAGTGGGTTGACATCCCTTAAGGAAGTCATTGTACTTTTGGGATCAAGCTTTCACTTGGTAGCCCACTGTCTCCTCATCTAACCCCTTTTCATGTTTTAGTCTCTTTCTCTTGCAGGTGTCATCCTCCACAACCAAAGAGGAGTTCTCACAACGTCTAGATTATGGTGTGCACGACTTCATCTAGGTACATCAAGCCTTAGACCATTTCTTTTAGTTTCTTATTCTCTCTTTGAATGTAGAAAGTGAAAATAGCGTAGAAACATTCTGGCACACCCGGTGGGACCCTAGGGTCTTCCTTGGGTTCTTTTATTTTCTTTTCATATAGGTGCATTAGGTTCCTCCCTTTTCACCTCTTTCTTCTCTTCTAAATGACATCATAAGCAGGATTAAAAAGAACTCTTTTTTTTTTCTTGCATCATAGACTAGTCAAAAATCATACTCTTCACCCCTTTCTCAACTTGTCTTCATACGAATTAACATTTTGACTTGGGCTTAAAACACACTGCATTTCATTTCTGCTTGCTTACATTTCTTAGTCCACATCTAGTAATTAGACCGCATCATGAATTAATCACACTTATGTTACACAACCGAATCACCTACACAAATCAAACATCAAACAATACTTGAGACAAGGCCCGACTGGGATTTCATCACCCAACGGATACCTTACCCCTCCCTGGCAATCTCACTTTGATTTCACCACCAAGGGGAAAGCCCACTCCGTTCTCTGGCAAAGGATAATCTCTAGGGAAGGTATATTTTGGCTAAGCAATACCAGCTTATCACTGGGCTTGTGAAGTGAGGGGAGCTTGCTCCTTAGCACTAGGCCATGTACCAAACCTAACCCAGACTCTTGAGCACCTAAACAGACCTGAAACCATCCATAGACTACCTCTTCTAGGACCCATCTCAAAAGCCAATCTTCCCAAACATCACTTTAAGGCATAAGCCACAGGATTCTAAAAGTTGATTCTTAAGATTTAACGCTTAGTGTCTGCCTGTCTCCATCTATTTTTCTATTCTTATCTGCTTGTTTGAGCTTGTGAAGATGTTCTTCTTCTTTTTTTCCAAAAACTCTCAAATCTTTTGGGTTTCTAGAAACCATAGTCACTGGCATCAGTTTTACCATCGATGTCGGCAACCTTTCCTCGCTGGCATCGGTTATCTTACTGACGTCGGCCATCTGATATCACTGACATCAGTTTTTAAACTGACGTCAGTCACTGTCTCAGTCCCTTTTTTTCAAAATAGCAGCCTAAAACCCGATCCCTTTTTTTGCCAAAACCACATTCTGAGTTTCTAAAATTGAAAAAACACAATTTTTGAAACCTGACCCTATTTGCCTTGAATGGTTTTGACACACAGTCAAACCAAGGCTCTTCTTGACCAAGCGAGGCATCAACCACTTCCATCTTCCCCATCCATAACCAGTCCTATAATGGAGTTCCACTTGGAGACCGAAAGAACTCTTACTCGACCGACCCCGACTCAGACCCCCATTGTCCCTGAAGGGGACCAAGATTTCAAAAGATTCTTGGACCTCAATGTCAAAGCCCTCCAAAACTATCTCAAAAGAAACTAAATGCAGGACCTTTCACTTGCAGCGGCAATGACATCGATGTCATTTGCTACTCAACCCATCATGACTCAGCCTATTGTCTCAACCAGTCACTTGACTATGGCCAATACGCAAAGTTTGGCCTCCCCATCTATCTTCGAACCTACCTCCATCAGGGTGTCATTACCCCCTCAACCACGCATAATTCAACCAAGTTCTACACCATACCAGAACTTGGTTGTCTCGACCTCACCCACTCTTACACCTATACATGCAGGAGTGACAACCTATCCTTTTACCAGTGCCGCCACTCAACCACCTCTGGCGGTATCTAGTCAACTTGTGTCCTCCAATTTTATGACACGAGCCCCTTTGACCACGACATCTATCCCTATGACGTACTACCCATATGTTGCACTTACACAAGCGCAACCAAGTACGTCATACACCTCTTCGACCACCTTCCAGGTACCTTACAACTTAGGGGGTGCCCCACCTACCAATCCGTCAGCTGACGTAATCAAAATGCTGATGGACAAAATGTCTAGTCTCGAGACCTCTATCTCTGGTTCAAGCAATGCTCTGTCATATGAGCAAATTTGTAATGAACCCATCCATCCTTCCATCCCCATCCAACGATATCCCAACCAGTGGGAGCTTCCCAAATTTACTCACTTCCAGAGTAAGGAAGACCCACAATAGCACTTACGGGCATTCAAACATGCCTATTACCTCATTTCCCATGACGATGCATTACTTTTATGCACGTTCCCTATGTCCCTTTCTGGCCCCGCCCTTGACTAGTATAGCTCTCTTACCAGACATTCTATCTTTTCATTCATTTGACTTGCCCAATTATTTCTCGACCATTTTTCTATCAATATCACCAAGCAAGTTTCAATCACAGACCTCTACTCTATCAGGAAATTTGATGATGAATCCATAGTCGATTTTGTCACCCATTGGAGAGGCCTAATCAACTAGCTCTCCTTCTCCTTGCCTCAACCTGAGATCATCGAGCTCTTTTCTTGAGCATGTGCCAGGCACATCTCTTCTACCTTGCGGATTCAGACATTCCACACTTTCGACGAAGCTTTCACCATGGCAAGAAAGCTTGAACTCTGTGCCATCGACGAAAATAAGGTCAAATTGCGTAATAACAACGCAAAATCTAATGACCCTTCTTCGTCCAAACCTTCTTCTGCCCACTCCCAGTCCAAGGGGTTGGCAAATACTGTCATCTTTAGACCATCATCTTCAACAATAACCAACTGACCTCAATTTTCAACATCAGACTACATTAATAAACACTTCCAATGTCGATCCATACAACGTCAATTCACTCCAATTGGAGAGTCATATGCCTCTGTCTTGGATAAACTTGTCAAGCAGGGGGTCCTCAATCTCCCTTCAATTTGACCACTTCAATTTGACCCCTCAACACCTATCCTTGCATGGTACAGGGAGAATGACTTTTGCAATTATCACCGTGTCAAAGGCCATGACACGGACAACTATCAAACCATCAAAAACATCATTCAGGACATGCTAGACAAGGGGGATCTCATCGTGGACAACCCAAACGCTCTGGCCAACCAAAACCTTGACATCTTCAAGCAACCATTTTCTAACCATCCTCCTAATCAAAAAAATGTCCAGACCATGACCAATGACCCTCAAGACCATAATATACGCACGGTCGACACTATCTTTTCTCTTATCCCTGACCAACCTCCTTCACTAGTGGAAGACCCTTCTTCCCCTATTCCTCCTCCATAGGATGAAGAGCTTTCTTCTCCTATTATTCCTCCATCGATCTCTCTCATATTGGAGGATGCTTTGATGGCACCCACACCATCTGCCTCATCCTCATCCTTTTTGTCATCAATGGGGGATCATACATTCCCCATGCCTAGACCACACATCGAGACCATGACCATTCCTACGCTCTATCCAACTGCAAAGCCGCACTCCCCTATTTCTTCTCCATCAAGAGAAGAACCAGTCTCTTCATCCATTTCGATCGAGGAAGACCCAGTCACAGTTTCTTCTTGTCTTTTACCTGAGGTTGCTACATCTCACTCACCTCCATCCACATCTAAACCCAAACCCGTATCTAACCTCACCTCACACAATGGTGGCCCTCAACCCAAACCAAAGAAGGCCATTAAATCACACCGGAGGACTCCTCCCCCACCTTCATCATTACCTTCAATTTTGGGCCTTCATCCATCCACTTTAATAGGGGTGCTTCCTACTCCCATACCTCACAGAGGCAAGTCGCCTCCATTACTCTCTCAACCCATCAAACATATATTTCCTCCAAAACATCCAACACTTATCACCACCAAAGTGCCATCTCCATGTGTGGTTACACCACCCACGAGAACGATGGTATGACCAATGTCTCTTACACCTCTCAAACCAAAGTCATCAACCCCCACTACAACAAGATACTCAGACCCATTAGCAGGTTCTTATGCCCTGCTGTTACGGCACTTGTTGTAGTCTTCTCACATCAATCTCTTGCTTCTTAAACCATATCAATCCCTCATACCAAAACTGCCTTGGTTCGATGACACTCAAATTTGTGCATATCATCGCATGCCTGGGCACGATACTGAACATTGTTGTGCCCTCAAGGTTGTCATTCGCCAATGCTTGGAGAAAGACACCTTTCTTCTTAAACATACTATCAACAAACCTTCGACACCGCCCCACTCATCAACTCTCAGATCAAGACCATCTTGGTTCGATAACTCTAAATTCTGTCATTATCACCACACTCTGGGACATGACACTGAGTGTTGTTGCAATCTTAAGGCTATCATTCATCAACACCAAAAAAAGGATTCCCTTCTCATCAAGGATCCTCTTGACCACCCCTTCGACAAATCATCAACACCAACCCATGCTTCTCAAACCTCGTCACCTAAATTAGGATCTCCACGCCCGATTATGGTCCCTTCACCGCCTTTAACCCCCTTATTCGACATCAACATAGTCAATTTGACCACCAAGCCTCAACCGACCTTGACCAATCTATCAAACATTCTCCCTAACCGCTAGGGGAATTCAACTTTCATCCAAGCCTCAACCAACCTTTCAACCCAGTCTCGACCAAATATCAATCACTCTTTTAATCCTAAACCTCGACTAGGCCTTAACCAAGCATCGACCCGACCTCGACCAAACATTCAACCTGACCTCAACCAGACCGTCAACCCGACCTCAACCAAACATTCAACCTATCTTTGACCAAATGTTCACACTGACCTCAATCAAACCTTGATCAAATATCAACCAACTTCTTCAGCATCGATCTCAAACTTTGACCAAACATTGACCAACTCCTTCAACATCAATCAACATGTGACCAATTTGGAATGAAGCAAATGGGGCAAGTTTGCTCCCAATTGACTCGGACCTTGCGTCATAACACAATCATGGGTCAGGACTTTGTCAAAACCTGAGCCCCTTTATGTCTTGCATCTTTGATCAGTCCACTGTTAGTCAAGTAATTATTCACTTGAAGTTTAACTTGAGCTCAATCCCTTGAGAAGTCCCTGTCACCATCATTCCCATCTCCTTCAACCCTCAATCCTAAACCTTTTATCAAGCATGAACGCTTCGTCCTAATAAAATGGAAACCCTCTAAACCTCTATAGTCAAGTCCATGACCAAAAGTCCAGTCAACAAAAAAATAAAAATGGGATGCATATTCCAAGGTCATAAAACTATAAGTGTAGACTGCTCCCTCGAAGGACAGCTGCATCATCATTGTTGTATTTACTAGACTACTCCCTTGAAGGACAGCTAGGCCAAAGTCATATCAAAAACATAAAAATTAGAATATAGACCACTCCCTCAAAGGATGGCTATTCCTAAATTTTGCTACATACACAGCACTATCTTTGAAGCTTCCCGCATCGATCAGCTTCACGACATGACCACCAAGCAAAATGACATCTCTATGCAGACTTCCCACATTGATCAGTCTGCACCACCAAAAAAAAAATTGACTAACAAAACTTTAGAGTCATGGACTTGTCTATAGTCGTTCTCAGGGTCACCTATAAAAGGGGAAAAGTTGTTCCTACCAGAAAAGGTTCCCTCTTCCTTACATATCACATCAATCCTATCACCCCAACATACTCAAGGGATTTCAAGCTCACTTAATGTCAAGTGATTCGATTGCTTCTCTAACACAACCACTGGTCAACAATGCAATGCATGAACGGGTCTCTTATTTCTAACAACCCTTATCCATACCATCATTTTGGTCCTTGTCAATGAAAGAGCAATTCACCTTTCACTTTTGACACACATTCAATCCAATCATTATCTATCCAACCAAACCCAAACCAAATCAAAACCAAAACATTTTTAGACCATCGACATGACCTAGTCTCTTTCACATAGTTTTTATGGACACCAATACACATGGAAACTATTGACCAGACACAATTTATGTTAAGCATAAACCAATACTTGCTAAAGCATAAATAGACCTCAATTCATTTTTAGCATACATCCATCACGACTGTGGAAAATTACTAGGGATGAAAGACCCCTTGACCAATGTTGCAGAATACACCATTACACCATATAGAAAAGGCTGCAACATCATCTTCTCCTCATCATTTCAACACATGACCAAGACCAATCATCACTCATTTTGACTCTTAGTCTGAACTACATTGGTTTGAGGCCCTAAGACTGGGGCTATGTAGGCAACACTCAGTTGACACAACGTCTTTTGGGGTTAGCTCGACCACCCTCATTTGTTCATCTACCTAATGGACAAACCCTTTCTTACCCTCATCATTTAACCTCAATCAAACCAATCTATCAACCCACTTTGACTCTTAGTCTGAACTACATTGGTTTGAGGCCCTAAGATTGGGGCTATGTAGGTAGCACTCAGTTGACATGACGTCTTTTGGGGTTAGCTCGACCACCCTCATTTGTTCATCTACCTGATGGACAAACCCTTTCTTACCCTCATCATTTAACCTCAATCAAACCAATCTATCAACCCAGTTTGACTCTTAGTCTGAACTACATTGGTCTGAGGCCCTAAACCCGGGGCTATGTAGGCAGTACTCAGTTGACATGATGTCCTCTGGGGTTAGCTCAACCACCCTCATTTGTTCGCCTCCTTGATGAACAAACCATTCTTTCCTTTGACCACTCTTTTGACCTTTGACCATGACCTTGACCTCGACCAAGACCATCAACCACTTTGACTCTTCCTCCCTTTGGGGAGAACTACATTGGCTTGAGGCCCTAACCACAGGGGCTATGTAGGCAGCACTCAGTGTTTTGAGGTTAGCTCAGCCATATTCTTTCGTCCATCCATCCATTCATTCGACTGATTATCTATCTCAGCATCATCTCGACCAATGACCATGGAGATCATGCCTATCTCCTCCGACCCTGACCACTTCCAAGACGACGTTACCTTGGTTTTTTTTCATATATGCTACCCCATGAATGGTTAGCAAAATTGTGTGCATATTTTTGACCTTCACAAGTATAAGATCGCAAGCCAGTTGATCCCCACTACTTGTGACTTTTTTGTGTTTTTTAGGAGCACTTCCTGAGCTTGGGATACCTGGAACACAATGACCATTAGAGCTTCAGCTTAGATTGAATAAATCGATCAGCTACGACCAAATGCTGGGGCCCAGTTATTTCAATTTTGGCACTCCTTGACCTTGACCTGTGACAATTTGACCTGACCACCCCGTGAAGTGGTATACGTGCAATCACAACTATTACAGCATTCTCACTCACCCTTCTTTTCATCCACTCTTTGTCAAATCAGCACCTGATTCCAAGTTCCCTTCCCTCGACTCTTGCATTGAGGGGGAATACCTCATCCATAATCAGGGCAACCAACCCTCTTGTTTTTGTCTTGTAGTTCACTTGAACAACCAACAAGATGAAATCAACCTTATCCCATACTTGGGGTAACCAACTCCTATTTTTGTCTTGCAGTTCATCTGAAACAACCAACAAGACAAAAAGGGGCAAATGTAGACACCGAAATCATGTCTACTCCCTAGGTCAACTCCCCCCTTGGTCCCCTTTGGTCCCTTTCCACTTCCATCCCTAACCTATCTCATGTCTTATTAATTTGAAATAATTATCTATTTTAAATTAATATTTCTCCCCTCTCTCTCCTTCCCTCTCTCTCTCCCTTGCCACCTCACCACCCTAGGATGCCCTTCTTTGGATTCCCTTCATCCCCCCATGACCCATTTATGGCCTATTCCTCATTCTCCCACATCTATTTAGACCCTCTCGACCATTTTCCCATGGCCCCTTTGACCCGGTGGCATGCAAGAATGGGCAGAAGGCTAAAATTAGCCTCTGTCCCCATTCTGTAGCCACTGAGGTCGGTCATTATTCAGCTGACATCGGTGGTTATGCTAGTGTTGGCAGCCTTCAAGACTGCATTCCACCTTCGTAATGTAGATTTGCTCTTTCAACCTTCAATCACCTGACCTCTGATCATCGGTTCCTTAAATATTCAGTCTTCGACCATCTGCCACTCTGCTAATCAATCTGCCAATCTTCAAACCATACCTCTCACTCTCCCTCACACAGCAGGCTTCTACACCAGCAACAGGTCCTCCACATAGGCTACATCAACAATAGGGATAGGTATCAGTATCACTCCTTTTACAGGCCACAGGTATGTATATTGTTTGTGTTTTCATTATGTTTTTAGTTATTGCTTTCCAGTAATATCACCCCCTAGACCAGACTATTAACCAGACCAGACTCAAATCCTTATTTCTCTGTCTCCCTATTGCCTCTGTCCTCTATCTAACCATACACTCTGTCCATTGTCCCTGCAACTTTGCCCAAACTTCTGCACAAACCATTAACCAAAACCAGACTCTCTCAGACCATCTAAACAGCATGAAAACCTATCTAGACCCCTTTTCAGACCTGTCTACAGACCACAGACCTGACCACAGACTACTGCCCCGACCAATGCCAGCCACAGAGACCACCGCCTCAACCGATGTCGGCAGACCTTGACAACCGATGCCGGTAGGACCATCGACGCCGACGACTGTGACCAGGCCGACAGCAACATTTAGGTAAGCATTAGCTTCCATTTTCTTTTCAGTCTTTAATCATTTCAGTATTGTATCATTTTGCCTTTTATCAGACATTATTTTTATCAGTCAATGGGTTGACATCCCTTAAGGAAGTCATTGTACTTCTAGGATCAAGCTTTCGCTTGGCAGCCCACCGTCTCCTCATCTAACGCCTTTTCGTGTTTTAGTCACTTTCTCTTGAAAGTGTCATCCTCCATAACCAAAGAGGAGTTCTCACAACGTCTGGATTATGGTGTGCATGACTTCATCCAGGTACATCAAGCCTTAGACCATTTCTTTTAGTTTCTTATTCTCTCTTTGAATGTAGAAAGCGAAAATAACGTAGAAACACTGTAAGTACTCTATATTGAAAGGATAAGAATAAAAATCATACAAATTAAAAATTTTAATCTATTTTCCTAATTGGATGGCAATGATTGCATCTTTCATTTGTTGCATTTCTTGGGATAGGAAACTAGAGGGAACATTGGTTTGAGGGGAAACATTGGCCTGGGTAGATGGTTGGGCAGTCACATTTGAATCACTTTGACCAAGGTATGATGGGGGTATTTGGTATACATTAGATTGGTTAGGAAATGAATCGAGAATATGTATACATAGATTAGGATGTACTTGTTGAAATTACACATTTGATTATGTGATATTCTAGTTTGGGTTGGCAATAAAGGTTTGAATTGGAATGTTTTGGGGTTGGGATGGAGAGATATAATGATATTATGCCTATTATGGTTGAATAGGGACATATTTTTTACTACTCAAACCTTGCTATTGAGTGGGAACTTATGAGCCAAGTCCCTATCTCTGAACTTATGGTGTACTCTACACAAAAGGAAATTATTGCCAACTAGGTATTTAAGAGACATTAGAACCCCCTTATTGCATGAATCCCAATCAGGAAGTGGACGCATGTTGGATATTTGGCACCTACCACTAACCAACATGATACTTTAGGTTTCATGCTTGATGAAGTAGCTGGTTGAGTATTGAAAGTAGTTGATTCAGGTTGGGGTGTAGAAGATCCCATTCTTAGGTTTATAGAGCCACTTTTGGTATTAAATAAAGTCATATATTATTGACTAATTGTTTTTGTATTTGTACCACTTTGATTTGGATTGAATGTTACTTATGCATTGTCCACTATGTTATGCTCATTATTATGCATAAAAGTAGAAGACACTTCTTCAATAATTGGCATATGCAATAAGTTATCTCTTGAAGTGTTTTGCTTGAATGGATCTAAACTCTGATTATCTTGACCAGCTAACTCTATCAAAAATCCTATTAAAGGAACTAAGTCAATAAGAGGTTTACTCACCATGGTCATCTAATTGAAACTATGTGCTACATTTAGGTAGGTTTGATGTGCCACTTGCATTTGGTTAAATTGGTCTTCCATGAGGTTCTTTCCTTTTTTAGGCATATTAGAATATTGATACATTGTTTGGACTAGAGTTAAAGAATTGTTATAAGAATCCTATTGACTATATAATATGTTGTGAGGCATTCTTACTAGGCTTGGTAAACTTTCATGAGGGAAGTTTGCTAAAAATTTAGTCCCTACTTCTATGGCTTTAACCAAAATCTCATCTTTTTTCTCCAACAAATAAAACTCAAACAAAAATGGATCATATATGAAGGTGTATTAATAGAGTACGATTGTTGATAAACTAGTTTGTCAATTGTGGGTATCATAGCTAGGTATTGTGTGGTTTGTTACTGGTCTTATTCTGAATAAGGTGGTGTATTAACCAAATAGATATCCAATAGACATGGTTTTGTGCCCCTATTCTAGTATTATAAGAGGGATAAGTATCCATCTCAGAAATAATATTATCTATGTAGGGGTTTTGCACCATTTTTTCTTGTGTAACCACATTACTAATCCTCAGATTGTACATGAGTCCACTACGAGTGTAGGAATACATGTTGGGATCCATAACTAATGTTCTAGGAAGAGAGTTATACAAACTCTAAAAAGACAATGTCTAAAATATGATGTTCAAACTTGGTCTAGATTCATCTAAAGGATGGAAATGTTTATGCAATTATTTGTGATAAAA
Source organism: Torreya grandis (assembly GCA_037957365.1). Taxonomy (NCBI): domain Eukaryota; kingdom Viridiplantae; phylum Streptophyta; class Pinopsida; order Cupressales; family Taxaceae; genus Torreya; species Torreya grandis. The sequence continues at coordinate 378,370 of JARHVA010008703.1, read as the reverse complement.
CAAGCTAATGTTAAGTATCTAACATTACATTCTTATAAAAAAGGATCAAGTAAATGAACATAAAATCAAAATGCCAAACTCTAAGGTCAAAGTGTTTTAAATCAATTTAAACTAGGAAAAGAAATTGTTGCTAGGTCTTTTGGCCAAATGTGGCATCAAAATCTAGGTTCAAAGAAGGTATGTGTTATGAATATTCACTAAATGGTATCAAAAGCTAGACTTTGAAAAATATGAGATTTTAATCTAATGGATTTGAAACACTTCTAAAAAAAATAAGGCATTGGACTCTTGGACATGAAATCAATCAAATAGGTATAAGGTATGAAACAAAAGGCACTTTAGAGATAGTTTTTTTTCTCACAAATAATGGCATAAAACTTGATTATTTTGACAAATAGGCTAGACAAATGTGAATGACATAAGTATGCTAGATAAAGATTCACAAAGGTAAACTTGGGTTGGATTGAAAAATGTACATAAACTTGAATTCTATGTAAGAGGGTATATGAAACAATGTTTGAAATGTTTTGTAGAGTGTAACAATTCTAGACTACTCAAAAGAAATGACAAAATATTTGTTTCAAAAACTCTCTAAGGCAAAGATGGGTTCTCACAAATTTTATAGTGTAACACTACCTTTCTTAAATCAAATGGCATACATACCTTCAAAGTTTTGAAAACATCTATAAGGTAAAAAAGTATGTATTCAAATGATCTTAATGGAAATATGATGGTAACACAAAAGTGTTTGGTGCATAGACTCAAAGTTCAAGTGTTTAGCACAAAATAACTTAAGTCCACCAAGTGGTGAGAATGATTATGAGTCTTAAACGACCTTCAACCCAAATTTGGAAATTGAACCTAAGTTCCCTCAAGTTTAGTATAAATGGTAAACCCACTTAACAAATCAACCCTAGGAACTTGTGAAGATGTAATTTTGAATTTAGATTATAAATGAAGGACTTAAACAATGTTTGGTAAAATTCTAGACTCAATTGGGTAGAATAACTATGCTAAAGTGGATGATATGACTCCAAGTTTTGATGAACTTTGAACAAGGTAAATTGATGATTCACGTGGGTAGAATAATGGCTCATTGTTCAAAGGAAAATGAGGACTATGTTTTTAGTTTGTATCATTTATTCACACCAAGTTTTGACTCCAAAAAAGACTTTAATCTAGGACAAAACCAACTAATTAATCACTCTTAGATACTAAACTAACAAGGGTTTCTTAGTATTATTAGAATCTATCAATATACACCATTTTAGAGGCATTTAATGTTTATCCAAAAAGTAAAATGCACATTATATAGTAGGGTTTTTACACCCCCTTCTATCAAAAGATAGTATTATGATATGGACCTTAAGGTGTACCTTGCAACAACAACACTTCCATGATAAGTGGGGATTTGATAAAAATTACAAGTTTTCAAACATTTTTAAGGGGATCAATTACCCAATGAATTTCACATCACATTTCAAAAGAAACACACTTAAATTGGGTATATGTGGAACTTGGCTTGTTACAAAAAGCTCTAGTCCTTTTTATAACCACTACATCTATCACTTGCTCAGTGTAGTGTGATCTCCAAAGTTTATATACCTCCCATGTACAACTCCAATACTAGAAGGTGGTTTTACCAATCAAACCTTTGATCTTAGTGGGAGTGGTTGAAGTCATTGATGGGAGATGAAACCCTAGGTCAAATATTCCCTAAAGAACTTATGGGAGGTAATGAAGTCCACCTCACAAGACAAGTTTTCATAAAAATAAATGACTAATAGAAAGATTTTAGGGTCATTTTCAAGGTCACCCAAACTATTGTAAGTTTTTGGGGAGTGATTTAGATGGCATTCTTTCTATGCCTTGGACTAGGCATGTTTGCAATAAGGATGATTCTTTTGATTCCAAAAGTTATCTAAAGGGGATGGATGGAAGAGCATACATGTGACATCCTCCTCTTTTCCAATCAAATTCTAAGTTTAAACAACTATTGAAGATAAAATTTGACAAGTGTGTTAAATTTTAAGCCCCAAATGAAAGATTAGGTGGTGTTCTTTTGACCCCTTGGTATTAAGTTGTAAATTTGAAAGTAAAACTTATCAAAATATTTTCCTAAGCATATAAAATTTTCATTAAGCACCAAAACAAGGTTTCTAATCCATTTTAATCTTTCAAAAGAGGTCTAAAAAGCATGATTTAACAAATTACAAGCTGGCCCTATAATAAAAAATTTAGTATGTCCTTTAGCCTTGAAGCTATTTTAAGATTGGAATAATAAACTTTGAAAAATGAAGTCTCAGGTTTACACAGTTTAATCCCATGAGTTTTAGGGCAATCTCAAAACTTTTTGAGTTATGGTATTGTAACTGAACTAGTAATAATTTAGTTACAATACTGTGGCTCTGTTTGGTAATCTCGTTAGTTGCAGGATAATCCTAAAACTTTTTGAGTTATATTATTGTCACTTATCACTAGTGGTTTAGTCACAATATCATGACTTGGATAAACAATACCATGAGTTACAAGGTAATCCCATGAATTCATGAGTAGCGGTATTATCTCTTAACTACTAGTAGTTAGACAATATCATGACTTGATTAGGCAACCCCATGAGTTTCAGGACAATCCCATGACTGAGTGAGTAGTGGTATTATCAAACCTAAAAAAAAGGCAAATTTAGTCTAAAAAAATAGTTAAACACAACACTATGACTCTGAACAACAATCCCATGAATGTGTCCAAGTAAACCAGTGACTTCCAAAAAAAAATGCTTTACTTAATTTTTTTCACTCTTTTGGGCCTCCCACTTCAAGATTTTGCATGAAAAAGGTTAGTAGTTTGCTTTTAGGAGCCTTATGACCAAATTTTCAAGGCTAGGGTCCCACTAGGCGTGCCATTATGTGAACTATGAATTTGACTCAAGAGAGGATAGTTAGTATTATGTTAATCTCAAAATGAAATCAAAATGAAACAAACACACTAGCATAACATCTCTAGGCCTAGTTAATAGGAGGAGCTTAGTTAACAAAAAAAAATGGAAAAAACAAAAAAAACATGAAATAAAGACCTTCCTTGGATGCTTGAAAATGCTTATTGTAGTGGCTTTCTTAGTTTGTGCTCATGAAATTTTCATCAATGAAGTATGGATACCTCCATCTCTCCTTGGCACCTTGTGGCTTTGGCTTGGATCAATAATTGGGCATTATAACACTAAGATGTAATGATTTTTAATGAATTTGGTAATTATAAGTTTGGCATAAAATATCTTAAAATTTAATTGGCAAGGCCTCCTATTTATAGATTTTTGGAATGGTTTTAGGATCAACCATGACTGTCCATCTCAATATTGAGATGCGTGGCCATGAATAAATCCAATTATGAAATTCAATCTAAAATATCCCCATTAATATTTGGGATATAGGGGCATTAACTAGGCATGGAAGGGCTTTGATGAGGCATGTGAGGCATGAATCTTGATATTTGTGTCATTTATGGCCTAGAGATGTCTTCCCAAGAAATTATGTCACCTAATAATGTAGTTACTGATAATAAATTTATAATAAATATTTATTCAAAAAGTTCCATGTAAAATTAACTTAAGGCCCTAATTTGGTTTAATTATCCTTAAACATGATTATTCAACTTTGATGTAAAACTTTGGCAATTTGTGCACAAATTAATCAAATTGGTCAAAATGTCATATTATAGGATCAAAATTCAATTGGATTGGAATTTAAATTCTATGTTAGATGTGTTGGAACCTTTATCCCATTTAGGATGATGTAAACACTAAATAACAAAGGCACATGCCTTGTGTAATAGATTTGATAGAAAAGAGCAATCCAGGGCACCTAGGTGCATAAATGTCATTTAGACTCAAAATGATCTGATCAAAGTTAGTTTCTTCATAAATTCTATTTCCATATTTAATGATACCTTGGCAAAAAATGGCACTTGAATATAAAAATTGTAACTCTTTTAATGCATTTTAGTGTTTTAAAGCCAAATTGTGGACTTTGGTAAGAATTGGTCATAAAGCTTGGTTGGAGGTTATTGATGGATATTTTTAGGTGTCTCCACTTATTTATGAAAATTAATTACTTATGGGGGAAAGAGTTATATATTACATAAATTTAACCTAATTTAAAGGAGGTGATACACTGAATGTTCAAAGATCCACTCTCAAGATTGAACTCATTAACACACTAATAGACTATGAATAGAACTAATGTAATGTCTTGAATGGTTTCCAAGAAATAATGTTTCACCTAGAGGTCAATTTAATTGACTTAGGCTAGAGGGAAATGAGGGTAAGGCTTGATTGGAAGCACTTATAGTCAACTATCCACTCTATACTTGAGACATCAACCTTAAAACACACTAGATGACCTAAAAGAAAAATTTATTAACACTTAGGTTGAACTTGGACCTATAAAGGGAAGATGATAACAAATTTTTCATATCAAACAAATATGAAACACTAAGCACAGATTAGTAAACAATTGTAAAATATTCTATTCATTACTAAAAATGGTGTAGAATACAATTTCTGGTAGAGTATAGTTATACCATCCTAAGGGATAATTAACAATAGATCAAAGGCTATATTTATATAATAAAGGCCTTTTGAGAGATATATTTTGGTATTAAAAAAGGAATCAATGAGATCAACTCCATTTTAACCATAGTTACAATTTCCATTACGTTTATGCCATTCAAGCTTCTTGATTGATCTGAGTTACTTCAAATGGTTGCATAGTTACATTATTCCTTTTTTGATGCTCCATGACAATTGTAACAATGGGATCAAGTTATTCTGAGATAGGTCCTAGATTCAATTCATTTTCAACCATTTTATCAATATGTTAGAGCTTTGTTTTGGTGATAACTACTCTTCATTGGTTTATCATGGCCGGAAAAAGTGGAGAGAAGGGTCCTTTTCATGTAGTTGGTCTTGGAGATGAAAACAATGGGGTCTACATGTATGCCTTCATGGAATCCTTTGAAATGTTAGCTCTTGTTCAAATTGGATCATGCTCAAACTTGTATCCATGTTCATATGTCTACTATAGATGAAAACCAGTCTTAGACTATTGGTTTTCTTATAGTCATTATATTAATGATGCTCTACTCAATGTTTGGTTCCTATTTTGATGATAAGAGATCAAACACTGATATCTATTAGGTCTAAAGGTATTATTTTGCCTCTATGTATCTCTAATTGCAATTCTTGATCCTTTAATGGTTTAATCTAGGTCTATCTATCCTTCTATATTTTCTTACCTAGGTTAAATTTTGATTCATCGACCTTCATAAAAAATCCTAGGTTCAAGCCTTTATTTAATTGCTATCAATTTTGACTTAGATTATTTACCCATTGACTCATCTCACACCATCAATCCTAATCTATATAATCAAGTGAGCACCATCGATTGTACCCTTGGCTTGTCAATATCTATCCAAGGTGGTGCTGATTGGTAGCCCTACACTTACACTCAATGTCTACTGTCAATTTGTTTTATTCTAAACATGTGTCATGTGGTGGCCTCTAAGCTCCTTGACCTTTTGAATTTTTTTATGTCATTGATCTACTTGGTATTATTAGGTGCCAACTGTTAGATCTTCTGGGACCCACTATTTGAAATATAATGGCTACTTTATGAGCTTAAAATTGACATATGCATACCCATTATTTGATGTTCACATGACTATTATTGATATTCACATGACCATCAAATTTAAGCTCCAATAAATCATGGATGATATTTATTTTGATGTCCACATGATCATCATCTGATGTTCACATGAATGTCTTTGACATATGTATGAACATCAAATTTAAGACCCTTATGGTTTTTTGCCACAACTTAAAGTTAACATCTACGTGAATGTCTCCCATTATTTGACTAATTTTGAAAGCTTAGATTTGGATGTGAAAAGGTCATGGAGGCACAAAATTTTCAATAGATATTCTTGATACTGAAAGGATTGTGCCCACTTGATCTATAGGTTTAGGGAGCTTTCTAAGTGTGTTTGCAAAATGTTTAAGTGAGCTGACCTACGTGTTTTGCATGATGTCTATGTGTCTATGACTGATCATTTGAATCTAAATAGCTCCAAATTAGTGTGAACATCTTATGTTATAGATCTAAATTTTAATTATTTTAACTTTAGCTTGGAATCTCACATAGACTTAAATTTTATAGAGCATTTCCTACCATGAAGAACTCCATAGTGATGCAACCTTTTGGCTCATGAGGCTTTTTGAGTGAAGATAAAAAAAAATGCACAAGCAAGATATCAAATCTAGTTTTTCATGATGTCTTGATGATGGTCTATCTTTACAAAGTTTGTTCCTAAACTTTTGAAGCTCTAAATTATTTTTTGAGGCCTATGTGAACTTGTCCCTAATTTTTAATTTCATTAATCACCATGAAGCTCTATTTGAAACCTTATGTTTTCCCTATGGATTAATCATAATGAACTTTAAGAAATCTTAAAGTGTTTCAAAATCTTTGTGATCAATGTGAGACCCATGAACCACTCATTCCATCTAAAAATTTTTCTAAGCCATTTTATCATTTGATCAATCAAGATCAGGACCACTTAGAGATTATACTACATCTAGGTAGTTTCGTATGTGGACCAAAATTGGACAATAAGTACCTAATACTCAAAATGGCCAATTGATGTATCTAGGTCCTAAGGATTAGGGAACACATTATGGGAAGGTGAGATATTTATACATTTTTGTAATTTTTAGCCTTTATGGGATGATCTACATACTTAGATTTCTATCCCAAGATCTATGATGGATAGGTGGATTATATATCCTTGATGTCAAAATTTATTAGCCTTACCCATTTTATTAGAGTATCTTATCTTCGTTAAGGAGTTTCAAATCGCATTTGTGACACCTTGCATCCTTTTTTAAATGTTTTTTTCCTAATATACCCTTGATGGATCTTGATACTAGTTGATCAACTCCCTATCCATTTTTTATCCCATTTCATATATATTTACTTTATATTTTACTCTCATATCCCTCATTATCATGCCTCTATGATTTGTATTTGTGTTGTATGGTAAGCCATTTGGGAATACAATTAGGCCCTATTAAAAAATTCCCATCACCTTAATATCTACACCATATTCATTACATTAGTGAAATATTTATATGGTCATGTCTCCTTATGATAAATTATATTGTAAACATTAATTTGGTGGTTACTCCTTTCCATATAATTTTTAACATCTTTGTTTGACTTAAATGTTGACTTATTTACTTGAATTTGATTTTTTGTGATCATTCATTCCTTATCTTGCATGTCATGTTTTTTTTTGTCTTAGATTTATATTATAGATATTCATTTAATGTTTTACAATCAATTTACTACCTTTTCATGATTATATTTCTTTTGTTTGATTTAAATTGAATTTTAATCTATTTTGTATTGGATATTTCATAATGTTTTCATATTTTTTTTGTTGGATTTTGTGTATTTACATTTGATGTTTCATTATCATTTGTTTAACTTAGATTTTATTCTACTTACATTAGTTATTCTTATTATCGATTACATTCATGACACAATTATATTTCATTTTGAGTTTATTGTATCTATCTACATTTTATGTATTTATTACAACATTATTACACATATTTGGACACCTAAACATAGTATAAAATTTGCTTTTACAATTCATATATTTGAATTTACATATATATATTCTTAATGGAAAATAGGTTACTTATTGACTTATTTATTTTGATACTAGGTCTCATTCTCTAGTTTACATGATTTTTCATGCTTCTATTTTAATATTTTCATAATTATTGGATTTTTAACAATGAACCTTAGTATTATTTTATTATCTCTTACTTTTCTATGGCTTTAAGAAAATTTTGGTAATTATAGATGGATCCAGTTACCAGTATTGTTTGTAATTATGAAAAATGATCCAATGTATCTTACAGGTATGTTTTGTGTCACATTAAAAATTGGATTAATTTATTTTACATGTTTAGATGTTATTTTGTTGGATTTTACATGCCAATAATTCCCCATTAAAAATATATAACTTAATGTATAAAAATACCTTAGAGAAATTCAAGGCATTTAAAGAACATTTCTTAGTGATTAACAAAATATACACTTCGATCACAACCATTTAGATTAGTTTTATTCAAAATCTATAGTTTTTAATGATATATACATTTTCATGTTTTTACTAAGGGATAATCTAACCAAAATTACATTTGGAATTGAATTCATATCATTTGGAAAATATTATTGGTAGTAGACTTATCACCCTAAATTGGATAAGAGGATATATCATACCGTGGTGGTATAATAGGGTTAAGAATATAGAAATGAAAATGAAAATTTGTGATAATCAGATCTACAATAGGCAAATTGAGTGCTAAACTCATATATAAACTTATAAAAAATTTATTATGTTGAGTACAAGTTAAATATAAAAATTACAACTAAGTTATGCATGTAAATGATAAAGAAGTAATATGCTTAGCTAGTTCTGATGCTAACACAGTGTTATATTTAAAACAATTAGAAAACAATCTAGTAGGATTTTCTAGAATAATCATCAAATTTTGGATCTCATGCTTTTTTTTATTTAGAAACTTACATCAACTTAGGATGGTTTCATCAATGTTACTGTCTGGGTTCAATGCAAGTGTCATGTAAAAATAATTATTATAAAATGATGTGACCACTTGGTTGCTTCTAGGTTCGACTTCACCTTCACTTTGGTTCATTTATATTTTAGTCATGAATTATATCTCCTCATCCATTTTCAAAACCCTAGTTCTTCATCTTCATGGTGACCTTGGAGGAAAATGGGCTAGTGGGAAAATGGTGTTGAAATGAACCAAAGACCAAATTATGAGTGGGTGATGCCTACATATTCAATACCTTAGAAGATGGCATCAGACTCATGTAGTTCTCCCCTACATGTTAGATTATGTGTGAATCATGTAAAATTTAGAAATATATTATTCCTATGATTTATATGAGAATAATAAAAAAGTGGAATGCTTTGATTTATTGAGTGCTTAGTTTAATGATTTTTTTATGTTGTCTAGGTTTGTGCTAGGTCTTATAAGTGAGGAATTAATGAGGGTTGATATTGTATTTATATCAATACCCTTGGATTAATATCTCAAATTAAATATCTTAGGCCAACCATTAGGATACATTTTATTTTAAAATTAGATGACTTTAGGGCACTGGACACTTGTGTTGGCTCAATATACTAATGTCCACCATGTGTCTATCTTATATGTTAGTTTCTAGGAAATAAAAAAGTAGGTAAATGTTTAAAATTTGTAAAGATGTAAGTACATTTTAAGAATTTTGGGAAAGATAGAAGGTTTGGATCATCAATATAATATTGGTTAGACTAAGAGATATAGGGCAAGGGACACAAGGTAGAGCAAATGTAGGAACTATGGAAATGGGAAAGGTTTAGAACTAAAAGGAACAACCAATGTTTAAGTTTTCCAAGTGTACAAGACTAAGGTGCTATATAATCCACAAATATCATCTACATTCCCCCCATTTATTATAGTAGTTAAATTTCTAGTTTAAAGGGAATAAATACATAACTGGGGGTGTATAACACACCTTGTCTTTACATGTGTCCAACTTGAGTGATTTGTTGGAGACTAACTTGAAACTAAGAACATGTTAAAATATATAATAAGTTCATATAATATGGGTTTAAATTACTTTAGATAGATTTAAATTGAAAGAGAAAGTTTTAGAATTACACCTGTGTGTTGATGTAATAGCCTTGCCTATTGGTAAGTTGATTTTAAAAAGATGTATCATTGTAAGGCTCTAAAACTAAAATTAGGATAAATATAAATAAATCTTGAAAGTTCATATATATAAGGAGATATAGAGATAAATATATTGGCATGCCATGCACACAATCTTGGAGAAAAGATGAGTTACCACTTGGCAATTGAGATTAGCTCAACTATGTAACCCAATGATACTTATAACCTAGTGATGCTAGATGATAAAATCAATTACAACATAAAAACTTGGAAATATTGAGTGGTTTAGTCACCTCAACCATACCAAAAATTAAATCAACTAATATGATAGATTATCTCAATAAAGTCATGAGAGTGTATAATAAGGTGTCTTTGCATATGCCAAACTTTTTAAAAATTTGTTCAGATAATATAGTTTAATATTTGGATCAATTTTTGGTATGACTAAGGTGATAAAATAACTCAATATTTACAAGTTTTTAGGTTTTACTTGATTATCATCTAGCCTCACAAGGTTATAAGTATCATTGGGTTACACAATTGAGCTAATCTAAACTACCAGGTGGCAACTTAATTTTTATCCAAGGTTAGGGGAATGGACCTTCCAATCTCTCTCTCTCTCTCTCTCTCTCTCTCTCTCTCTCTCTCTCTCTCTCTCTCTCTCTCTCTCTCTCTCTCCTCTCTCTCTCTCTCTCTCTCTCTCTCTCTCTCTCTCTCTCTCCTCTCTCTCTCTCTCTCTCTCTCTCTCTCTCTCTCTCTTTCCTTGGATGTATTCAATTATAATATTTATCTATATTTGTCCTAATCTCAATTTTAAAGCATTACAATGATGCATATTTTTAAATTAACTTTCTAATAGGCAAAATAGTTACATTGACACATAAGTGTACTCTTAAACCTTGATAATTGAATTTTAATATATTTTAAGTAATTTTAACCCACATTATATGAATTTATTATATAATGTAACATGATCTTAGTTTTAGGTTAGTCACCAATAAAGCACTTAAGTTGGGCACATATAAATACAAGATGTGTTATACACACCTAGGTACACATTTATTTCATATAAAATATAAATTTAATTAATATATTAAGGGAGGGGGATGTATAAGATATTTATGGATTATATATCACCTTAGTCTTGTAAACTTAGAAAACACAGACCTTGGTTGTTCCTCTTAGTTCTAAACCTTTGTTACTTCTGTAAGTCTCGCATTTGCTCTACCTTATGCCTCTTGGCCTAATATTTTAGTATGAAAAATATTATGTTGATGACCTAGGCCTTATATCTTGTCCAAAATGATTACAATTTACTTATCTAGGCCTAGGCCTTATATATATAAGTTCTTAACCTATACCTACTTTTCTACTCCTATAAACTAATGTCTAAGAGAGACACATGTGTCGATGTTAATGTCTTGACTCAAAGAAAGTGTCCAATGACCTAAAGTCATCCAATTTACAAATTAAATGTATCATAATGGTTGGCCTAAGTGATTTAATTCAATTTATTACTCTAAATGGATTGATATAAATATAACATTAAACCTCATTCATTCCACACCTATAATACCTAGGATAGATCAAGGAAAAATATCAAAAGTATTTAATCAAGAACTTAATATAGTAAAGCTTTCCTATTTTATCCTAATATAATATTAGTAATAATAATAACACATACATAGGTTTGAAGTAGTAAAGGATCAGCTCAAGATCCCCACTTTCCAAGCTAAAAACTAGGTCATTATTTTACTTGATTTCCACATAATGCATGATTCACACATAATCTAACACATATGGGAGAACTCCAAAAGTTTGTGGCCCTATAATGGAGTATTGATTATGTAAGAAATTCCAAATAATAGTGGGGTATCTGGGGTTATCTTGACATCATGTGCCCACTAACCCATTTTCCCCCAAGATTACCATGAAGATGAAGAACTAGGATTTTAAAAATTAATGAGGAGAAACAATCCATGACCCAGGTCTAATTACACTAGAGTAAAGTGAATTTGAGCTTAAAATAATCTAGGTGGTTGCATCATTTTCCAAAATATATTCCATACAAGGCATCAAACATAGACAATAGTGTTAATATAACCATCTCATGTAGATCTTAGTGTCCAAAGTTCAATAAATTAGGTATAGGTTCAAAACTTGTAGAGTTATAATATATGTACATTTTAAGCATTATAGGAAATATATAAGGCCTTTGTCATCAACATACTACTATTCAAAATAAGAGATATAGACCAAGCAGTACAAGGTAGAATAGATGTATGATTTACAAAAGTGAAAAGGTCAAGAAATGAGAGGAACAACCAAGGTATAATTTTTACAAGTGTAAAATATTTAGGTACTATATAATTTGTAAATATCATCTACAAGACTTTATCATATAAAATCACAAAGTTTTATATACGTGACATGTGAGATGTATCTTATTTTATGTGATGTATATTATCTTTTATGTAATTAAGCATGTGTTTGTATATCAAATAATGGTAAGAAGATGAAAATATTCTTTTGGAATGAAAGTGTGTTGTATATAATGAAAAACAACAATGTCTCCTTGAATCTCTATAAATATTTGTAATGTAAAAAAATAATAGTTCCAACTTTGAGAGATAATAATATAGAGATCATTTGATGGTTCCATTGAATGTTTCATGTGTTTTTTATGTGCATTAATTGTTATGTTCTATTCAAATATACATGTTTAATATAATGAAGATGTATGATTTGGGTTAATAAAATGCACATAACTAAATCACCTATAACTATAAAATAATTGACATTATCCAAGTAAGAACTATCATATGACATTATCCATAAAATTAATAAATAATCCTCTATTTTCCTATCTAAGAAGTAAGATTGATAAAGGCCGAGTCTTTGAATATAATAATCTTATTTATATTTATATCATGAATTTTTTTTGGTAGTTCTTTAGCTTATCTTGAGAGCCATGTCTAGGGCTCAAGAGGTGCATCCTAATTATTTAGCTAGAAGAGAAATTAATATGGGGGTCTTAATTTTGATTTCTTAAATTTATATATTCTATCATGGACCCTCAATTCTCCTTTTATTTTGGGTATATAATGTGTTTATGCCTTATTGATTGTAATTATGATGATAGTAATGGCTATATGAAATGGGATATCATTATTTTTAAGGCCATAACTAAAAATCCTATGTGGAAGATCACACATTGCATCTAGTGTGTGGGCTTCATTATTATTATTTGTTATGATGCTACGGTCATTGTTTGATTCAATTCCTATCTACATTTTTAGTTTTGGGTTAATATATTTGAAAATAGAATGGGAGGAGGCCTGAGTTGTGTCGAACCTTCTTCCACATAAGTCATAGATAAGGGCTTAAATTTTTTGGGGATCCTCCAAGTACGTGGTTTTATTAATTTCATCAAGAAATTTGAGGGATATGATCCTCACATTTACAGGTCCTTTGTCAAAGCTTGGAAGGATATGGTAATGTCATTTAAAGGTGTTGATATTGAGATTATTTAGGACATTATTTCTCATGTTATAGAAATGAATATGGTAGGTCATAAATTCTAAAAAACTAGTAGGGATACTAAGGATGAAATCAATAAGTTTCTTATTAATGGTGAAAATTTGATTATGTTTCAACATGGTTACCTCAAAGACTCAGTTCCTTATCCCAATAATGATGTAGCTAAGTAGGACATGAAATTTTAAAAATTGGATGGTAGGTAAAATTATGTTTTCACTTTATATTGTATCTTTCTAAAATTATTCAAGCATCACTACTAAGTTAGTATCCCCTTTTACATTTTGAATTTGATGGAAAGCTTAGTTTTAGAAGCTAAAAAAGGAAAGCACAGGTTTTCAATGTATTAAGATGTGATCTTCTTATTGTATAAGTATTATAAATATAATAATATGGGACCTATTTATGTGGAATTTTAGGGAGATAAGGATAAAGACAAATATAATGGTAATCCCATTAGTAATCCTTGTATATTATTGAGAAATAAAATTCCTCCTAAGAATGATGTGATTGACTCAAACAAAGACCCTTTTATGAATGATTTGAGATCTAAGGATGGTAATATTATCCCTAAATAAGAGATAATTAATTATTTTGTTGAGGGTATAAAACACTTGAAATCCTACATAGATCACAACAAAAATAAAGTCAAAGAGAATGGGAAAGGAAAATAGAAATTTTGGTGAATATTTAGAGGAAATTTTGAAAATAGAAAATTTGGTGAATATTTAGAGGAAATGTTTGTTGCCTTCAAGGAATAAGAAAAATTTAATGTATTATTGGAGGATATATATTTTCACATAGATTTAATAAGGTGGTTTCTCAAGGATCATAATTTTCTCAAATATTCCATCAAGAGTAATACTTAGGAGAAAGAAGTGTCAAGTGGAATAGAGGACATTCATGAGATGACCATGTAGATGAGAAGACTCGAGGAGAGAGACCATAGAGTGGAGGAGGATAACATATCTTGAAAAAATAATCTAAAATATATTAGTCCCATATTTATACTAAGTATAGATTCATGTCATCATTTTATAAATCTGGATGCAAGGAAATCATTTGGGATGACTGTTAGTTTAGGTATCTTTTGTGCCAGCTAGAGGAATCAATGCACACCTTGTACTAGTTGGTAGGTGGCTAACCAATTTAATAATTAATTGGTAATATTAAAGGAATTACTACACATTTAAATCAAAACATGAAGGGTTCAAGGTAATGGAGCCAGTGGAATGATTGTTAAAGCTCTAGCTCAACACTTAACGTGCATAACTCCACCATGGCAAAAGGTGTTCTTGTAGCCTATAAAACATAGCTCAAAATAGTGAGTAAAGGGATATGAATTTGATTTAGATAAGATATATATAATTGGGTATAGATATAATTTTATGTACACCATTAACATGAGAATTAGCATGGACACCACTAAGGTTCCTAATGTATACGCCCAAGCTCACCTATGAGCCTCTAGGTAGATAAATAGGATAAGAAATATAATTAATCTATTCTATGTATAATGTAATATATTTTAAATGGTATTTGATTAATTAATGATTAAGGTTATAGTACATGTAATGGTTATGGTTTACCTATCTTATATATTTTTATTGAATGCACAATGAATTTACTAGTTAAATGTGGTAATCTCATTATAATAATATTAATAATGTTGTTTACAAGCTTATACTTTATGTCATTAATGGTGTATTAGTAAAAATTAACGATGTCATTTTACTCTATGAAATATCCCAAGTGTAAGGAGAGTCATGTGTCCAAGCTGTGATACCCTTTCTAAGAAGCACTAGCCAAAGCATGAACACTTGATCTAAAGCATTCCCTTGACCCCTTAAAGTGCATGAATAATGCTAAGCTTAGTGAAAAAAAGGATTGAACCCTTGAGATAATAAAACCAATTCAAAATAGGTTTTTTCCTATTAATCATTAGGCTTATCCTAGACAAGACTTGTGCCAATGAATATACCAAAAGCCTATATTGAAAGAACCAAGTCCTATAAGTGAGATCTTGTGCCATGGCATAACTAGCCCAATGCATAACCTTATTATTTATATGTTATACTTTGAGTGAGTGTATAAGGCTTGTGACTTATGTGAATTAATGCCAACATAGAAGAGTGATAAATATTGAGTGTTATGGGAATATACTATGTTTGTGTCTAGAATATTGCTCTGACTCTCCCTCGAGAACATTGAGTACTGGCTGTAACAGGTGGAAGATAGCTTTATGCTAAAGAATCTAACTTGTAAGGGACAAAATCCATGGAAGTGGGTCCAAAATAATGTATATGATGCTCTATATGAGGTATTATTCTATGAAATACCCAAGCATGTATACTAATGGTTGGTTCATTTGTAACCCATAGAAGATGAAACTATAAACAATGCCTTGAGTGGACAAAAGAGTGCTTAGAGAGATTTGAGACTCTAGACACAATTTGGAATAGAGAAATAGACAAATGGTGGCAAGGATAACTAAATAACTACATTCTTATGTTTGTTATTTTAACATACTCATACCTTGAAGAATCATGGTATCAATTTTTGAATGAACCTAGAGACACATTTTTGAAAGAGTTTAGCATGGATCTCAAGAAACTAATGGTTGATTATGGCTTTGAAACTTTGAGAATGGAAGGATAAAGTCCTTTCACATATGATTAGGGCAAAGGGGGAGAATGGGATGTATAGGTGAATCACAATGGAAGTGGATGAGTAGATTGACACCTAAGAGATCAAGAGTCATAATTATAACAATAGAATGGACAAGCTAATGGAAGATCTAAAACTTGGAAGTGCTGAGAGAACTTGTAGTGAGTGGGAATGACATGGGGAAGGATCTATTAAATTATAGCAACATGAAGAGGAGATAAATAATGAATCCATATATTGAGCTCAACATTTAATGGGTGTGGAATGAATTGGGTTCCTATATAATTTGATAACTGAAGATGTATTAGATGTGATTACCCCCTTTGAACCTACAATGCAAGCTCATACACTAGATCCCCCATGTGCAGAAAGAAGAGTGATAATTAACCCTATTATCAACATAGACTTTAAACATTTTGTATATTTAGAGTATAATTTTGTGATTGAATAAGTTATTACCGATGAGGAGTTAAGAAAGAATACCTTTAGAACATTGGGCACTAGCTCACCAAAATAGAACATGAGTGCAAGCATACCAACTTAGCCAATATCAGCTATGTAAATTAGGATATACCTTGCATGAAGTGGCTTAATATCGCAATTCATTAGTATAGTGCCATAATCATCTTTATCACCAATAAAAAAAATGGGACCAATGCCTAACCCAATGGCTGGAGGCATTAGAGGGCCACCACCCACACAAATGTTAGGGGGGAAAATGTCTCAAATGCTAGCTATGCCCCCATAGAAAATATAATATGAGATGGTCATGCACTTGATAGAATACCACAACATGGATAATGTCATAGAACATGTGTTAAAGTGTGAAATAAAATAGTGCACATGAGGCATCACCCAATCAGAGTGTAAGGCAACCCAGTTCATGACAACTCTACTAGATCACATCCATACCTAGTATATAAAATGTGATCCTAACTAGGCTATGTTTGACTATGACACCTTAAAGGAATCATTCTTGAAGGAATTAAAAATTTCAAATTTTGAATAAAAAATCATCATCACGCTCAAATAGATTAACCAAGGACTCTCAGAGAGCATGCACTTATATGATGCAAGGTTCAAGACTCTCCCTTATAAACTTATTTATGACATTCACCCCTCCCAACATGCACAATTTTTTTTAGAGGGTTGTTAGTGTCATTTATAAGAGGGATCTCCATGAAGACATTCATAGAACACCACAAATCTCTTGAATCCATGCTTAAGGATAAGGTAGTTAAAAACATCAATATTTGGATCAACCCATTCATGGAGGTGTAGATTACATCCATGGCCTCCCAAATCCAAAATCTTATTGCTAGTTTATGTCAAGATGCTTGAAGAGGGTTATGGTCCACTGACTATGAAATAGAAGACCATAAAAGGAATAACTAACCTTAAAATAATGTTTGCAAATTAATTTTAAGATATGAGGTTTATCATGAGGCACATAATGTTCAAAACTATCCTTTGTTGCAACATGTCCATCTAGTTAACACAACCATCTATTACTAATTGTGTAATTCCTACAATCATATCATATTTGATTATTGAGTAATTAATGAGATGCACAAAAACATGGAGAGAGGCACATGACAAGAAACTATAGCTATCAAAGGGCAAGATAATCAAGGGAATGAGGGTTAGGCTTGTAGATTGTGGATGGTAGAATGTAATGAGGTGTCATAGGGCAAGGTGGAAGATGTGATGGTGGAAGGTTCCCATCCCATTTATGCTATAATTATGGTTCCATATAACACTATCAGCATGACTACCCTACACATCCAACATGTGGGTATTATCGAGGAACCCATAAGGTTGAGGAATGCCCTAAATTATTTAAGAAGTTGACCCAAGGTAGGCATGGTGTAGACAAGGGTTAAAGAATGACTAGGTGTGAAATGAAAGTGGAGAAGTGGACTCTGAAGGTGAAATTGACCAACACAAAAATAGTTAAGGTGTAGGTGATTACTCATAGTGGATTCACTACCAGGCCACTAGTTGCACTAACACTTGAGCTACACCTAGAATATGGGGAAGAGAGTCACACTAAGTACATCATGCATATTAAACCCAAATTTTTGCCTTACCCAAACCCTACAGGCCATAAATATGCATTTTAGTAGGCCATGAGATTCATTCAAAACCTAAAAGGGGAACTCCAATTGACACAAAACCTCAAAGCATAGGTTACACCTCTTAAAAGAAGAAAGATAGCCAGGGGGATGAGATAAAATATCTAATGGAGATCTTTCCCCTCCTATAGATGGAAGAAAATTTGCCCATATTGAAGAATTTGCTCTTGGAGCATGCAGGGCAAAAACTAGTTGAAGTTGTTTCACCACACATGGAATAGGTGTGAGAAGTAAGGCATACATAGTATAAAGAGTATGATCAAGAAATCCTTGTGAATTCCACCATTTATGGATGGTCTTTATGTGAGGTCCTTATGTACATAGGCATTGAGGTCAATATTTTGACCAAGAGCACATGGAAGAAGATGGGTAAGTCAACCTTGAGGCCTTCTTCCCATGTGATTTTCATGGCCAACAAGACCTAAGCACAACTAATCTAAATTATGAAGAGTATCATTGTAGATATAATAAGCACTAAGTTCTATGCTAACTTCAAAGTGATTGAGTTGGCTAAATAAGATAATTATCCAATGTTTTTAGGAAGGCCATGCTGCTATGAAAATAACATAGATATGCATTTTAAAAGGTGTTATATGACCTTTAAACATAGGAAGGAGAGGGTAATGATCCCCATATAAAGTGACCAAAGACCCCCTATGTAGAGAGTGTTAATCTTGAGGATGAGATCAACCATATATATAACTTCATGATGTAAGGCACTAAGACTCTCAACCCTAATGATCAAGGAGTGATTTCTTGGGAAGATGGATAGCCAGCCTCAAACATCATCAACATTTATTAAAATCAATAGGTTGAATAATCTTATGAAATCATTGTTATAGGTGTCGCTTACTGGTGTAAAGGTGCCAAAACATATGAGAACTGACTAGGTCTAGATTGATCACACTTCAAAAAGATGGGTCACTTATACCAAAAAGAAAGTAAAGAAAGTGTTTTTCCTGAGTAAAGGTAAACTTTTGGTACTCCCAAGATATTAGGGGAGAATCCTATGGAAGAGTATGTCCATGACCTTGAATCATGCATCACAAAGAAGATAGACATAATTGGTGTACTAGTGTATACTTTGAGAAAGACTGTCTCTCATTAGTGGGTGGTGCAAAATCTTAAATTGATAATTTGGAAAGATGTGAAAGAAATAATATACACTATTCAAGAAAAACAATGATTACTTGGACATCTCTACTTACTCTAGTTATTCTGACCCTATAGTGCATATGCGCTTGTGTGAAGAAACATGGGCTGTCTATGGTGAGAATGCCCCAAGGAACATGTGGGTGCATGCCTTCTACAAGACCTTAAATATGTGAGTGAAATAATGGTAAATTTTCAATGAGATTTACTAAAATAAATTAAATTATAATGTAATTATGGAGTGGTTTGTGCATGCCTTCTCATTTTCTTCACAAAACCTAGAATTGATCAAACCATTACAAGTAATTTGAAGGGTAGTATTTGAGGACATTGTAATCCTAGATGATCACCTCAAAGAAATATTAGGGTAAAATGGGTTGGCACTCCTAAATTTATTTTAATATCAAGTTATTAATAGTTACTCGAGTGAAGAGGATGATGAAACATGGAAGGTGTGTAACTAGACAACCTTGATAGGCAAAAAGAAGCTAGTATGCCAAGTTGATGATAACACCCCCAACAAAGAAGACCCAAATTATTTTTACATAGAATAACTAAGGGAAGTAGGAGATTTTAGGATTCACATTAGGAAATTAATTATCCCTACTGTGCACCACTCAAAACTACCAAGGTGGACATCAACTCAGAAAGAGAACCAAAAATGGTTACTCTAGGCACACATTAGTCTAACGTAAAGCTGGTGTGAATTGTGGATCTCTTGAAAGAGATACAAGACTTGTTCCCTCAGAATTAATGAGACATTAAGTGTACCCACCCATCCCTTGGGAATATGAGTATAAAGATATTTGATGGTGCAAGACCCATAAATAAGTTCCCTTACAAAATGAACCCCAATCTCTGCACCAAAGTGAAAATAGAGATTGATGGTATGTTAGTTGTAGGTGTCATCTACCCTATGAAAGAATATAAATGGGTGATCCCCATACTTATTAACATTAATAAGGATGGGTACATATGTATTTGTATTTATTATATATTTTTAAATCCCATCTGCATCACTAACCCCTTTCCAAATCTATTTATTAACAAAGTCTTGGATGCCATTGTAGGATACAAAATATACATTTTCATTGATGTGTTTTTAGGATACCATCATGTCCAGATTGAGGAAGAGGATAAGATTAAAATAAAATTTGAAATAGAATAGGGTTGTTTTACATATAATGTGATGCCCTTTGGAATCAAGAATCTTCCATCTATGTTTTTCAGAGTGGTGAACACCACATTTAAGGATTTAATTCACAAGTTCCTCTAAGCTTACCTAGATGATTGAACTATGTATGGGCTATTGAAAGACCATTATGACAACTTTTGCCTCATGTTTGAGAGGTGTAGGTAGTTTAAAATATAATTTAACCTCAATAAATGTATATTTATGACACCCTTTGGCACCTTACTCAAGCACACCATCTGCAAAGATGGTATGCTCATTGATCCCAGGAAGATCACAATTATTCTAATGCTCCATACCCCTTCCACATAGAAATATGTTCATTCATTTCTTATCATTATGTATAATATATGAAGTTCATAAGGTGTTATGCAAGGATTAAAGTATCTCTATAGGAGCTCTTCCACAAGTATGACCTATTCTATTGGGGCATAATGTAAGAGGATGCCTTTGGAACTCTGAAGCTCAAGTTGGATATCATGCCTATTTTATAATTTCTTAACTAGACAAATCCATTCCATGTCCATGTCAATGCATATGGATCTATAATTAGCCCCATTTTGGTACAACCCAGTGAAGGAAAAATGGGTAATCCCATTTCCTTCATAGGAAGGAAAGTGACCCAAGTAGAGTAGAACTATATAATAACTAAGTGTGATATGCTTGACATGGTCTACACCCTAAAAAAAGTTAGGTAATAATTTTTGGTGACCCCATTCATATTTTTCACTAATCATGAGGCACTTAAGTACCTCATGAAAAATTCTTTTCTCTATGGACACATTTTTAGATGGATAGTTTTGTTACAAGAATCTCAATTCTTGGTTGTCTTAAAGCTAGGAAAATAGAACTTTGGCCCAAACCATTAATCCTACATCAATTCTAGTGATGTGTTAGTGCCTATTGAGGATGACATGCTAGATGTACAACTCTAAAAAGTCTATCATGTCCCCAAGGACTTGGTGGAGATCACTACTTTTGTAATAGTTGGGTCTACACCCCAAACTATGACAACTAGAGAGAAGAAATAGCTCACAATTTACACCGCTCACTTTCAACTCCTTAGTGGGGAACTATACAAATTGAGTTTAGATGAAGTCCTACACTGATGTGTCTTGGAATATGAAAAAATATATATCTTAAAAGAGGTGCATGAGGGAATAATAGGAGGCCATTATGTTGGAGATTCTATGGCATACAAGGTGTTTTAATCAAGCTTGTGGTGGCCAAGTCTATTCCAAGATGTAAAATATTACACCAAGTCATATGACATCTACTAGTACACAAGGAAGCCTAACTACTAAGATGAGATGCCTCTCATCCTTGTTCTTTCCTAGGCATAATTTTAAAAATGGGCCATTGATTTTCTTATGATGATCACTCCAAAAATAAGATACATAGGCACATGATATGTTATTTTGGCCACTAATTATTTCACCACGTAACCCAAGGCAATGCCAACAAAAAACTACATAGCCACCACCACCATGAGGTTCATATAGGAGAACATCATAAGTTAGTATGGGTGCCCACTTAATCTGACTAGTGATAGAGGCATGTAGTTCCTTGATGAAACTATATAAATCTTGCTAACCAAATACATGGTGGTGCACCATAAGATAACACCCTAGCATCCCTAAGCAAATGGCATGATAGAGGCATTCAATAAGTTATTATGGACATGCCTCACAATGATATGTGATTTTGGTCACAAATATTGGGATGATCAAGTGGTAATAGTACTATGGGCCTATTGATTAATATATAAGTGTCTAAATAAGGCTACACCATTTCAATTAGTTTTTGGCATACAGGTACTTTTACAAATGGAGTTCATGGTGCCCTCATTGTGCATTACATGTATTGGTCATTTAGATGACCAAGAATTATTGAGTGCATGGTTGAAAGACTTGGAGTGCTTGTATGAGGTGCACACTCAAGCAACATAGAGCCAACATATAGAAAAGGTGTGTTAGAAGTTATGGCATGGCAAGTATATAAATCACAAAGTGCTTATTAAAGGATCATTAGTCTTACTCTATGACTCCAAGTACCTCAAGCACCTAGGTAAGCTACAAATTAGGTGGATGGGCCCTTATGTCATCCATAAAATATTAAAGATAGATGCATGAAAGTTATGCACATTGTCAGGTGAAATGATCTCTAAGAATTTCAATGGCAATCAACTGAAACCCTATAGGTAATAGGATGGTGCTTGTGCCATTAGACATTGATTTATCAATCAAAAGTTAGTTATATTGTGTTGACAAAAATAAATTTTGGCACAAGCCAAACATTTTCTTATGTTTTTTGTTTTTTTGTGTTGTGTTGGTGATAAATGAGTAGGTGAGTCACTTTCAATCCCATATGATAACTTTTCTAGCACTTCCATGCATAACTCCAATTGGTTGATTTGAGCACGGGTGATTTATAATCACCCAAAGATAGAAATATAAGTTTTTGGGCATGTGGAATATTTCCAAACTTGGAAAACTATGAGTACTAAGTGAGCAAAGGTAGGCACATACAGTGCTAATATACAAGAAATAAAATAGAGGCACATAAGTTGCCCATGCACAAGAGATCAAAAAAGGAAAAAGAAGCATTAGAGGACTAGTGTTAGGGATTTGTAAGGGGTAGGGTAGGCAAAATCAAGAGATGAATGTGTAAGAAATTAACCAAGGAGTGGAATCATGATTGAGAGGAAGCACAAAAAAAATGAGATGAAAGAGAGGAAGTTGAATTATATGAATGTGAAGTGTTATGCCAAGGTTGCCATAAGAAGGGTGAAGTTCACACCAAGGTTAATGAAGTTTAGAAGTGAGTTTATCCATTTAAGTTGGCATCCATCTAATGATAGGTGAGAAGTAAAAATTTGAAAACACTTGTCACTTCACTAAAAAAATATGTTAAAACAATTTAATGTAGTGATGATAAAGGCACACAAATCTATAATAAATGCAAATTTGGTGGCATATTTTCATGGATTTCATAGATTTTAGTTAATTTCAAGAAATCCATGCACAACCATGACATTACTCACCTAAAATTAAGATGATATCTGAAATGAAGGTATAAAGAGGTTGGTGATGCACTAGTTTAGGTTACAAACCTTAAGCTAATTTGAACCCAAAAAACAATATAGAGATAGAGCTAAACCAAATCCAAAGTGAGAAAACACTACCAAATTGAAACCTTGAGCACCCATAGCTGCCAAACAAAAACTAGTAAATATGGAATGAGATTGTGTTGTTAGGTTGTGGAGCTAAAAGCTTCAACTATTACAGACATGGAGGAGGTTGCTGAGTTCCAAAAGTTCCAGTGTTGGCAGTGTAACCAACGTCGGTCATATACAGTGTAGAATGCAACTGGCATCGGTAGGGAGTTGGCTGATGTTGGTCAACACCAGTCAGATAGGGACCGACGTCGGTCGCCTGTGTGTTCTAGAACTATTCATTGCATGAACAGTTAGTTAGTTGAACTGAGTGTTTGCATGTTAAAGGGCTAATTATAGTCTTGAGCTGCGTGTCTAATTATTATAATTAGAGGTCTATTTTTATATGCATGGGATTCTATTTAAAGACCCATGAGGCATGTATTGTAATCAAGAAGGCAAGTAAAGCATTGAAGCAAGAAAGCAAGGTCAAGGAGATCAGCTGAAGCATTCAAGGAGGGGATAACAACTCAAGTTTTTGAGTTGGTTGTGGTTGAGCAAGGGAGAGAGGGAAGAAGTCCTTGAGGTGTGGCAATCCTTTGAGGTGGAAGAAGAAGTGGCATCTTCTTTATTGTATTCTCTTCTAAATAGTATTTAATACAAAAGTGTGTATTGTCTCTCAAATTCTTTGCTATTTCAAGTTTCTAGTTACTTAATCATTCTGGTATAATTACATGTTTAATTGCTTATAAGAAAAGTAATCAATTGTGCTTCCTTGGAGGGGTTCCTAACAGTTGGTATCAGAGCTAAGGTTTATAGGGAGTAGGGTATTATTTGATTACAAGTCATTCTCAAGGGTTTCTGATTGAGTGGGAGTACAACAATGGCAGAAGAAAGTAAGCTACAAATGGAGAAGTTTAACGGCAAGAATTATCAACATTGGAGGATGTAGATAGAGGATTATCTATATCAAAAAGATTTGTACTTACTGTTGGGTGGGGTTGTATGCAAGCCCACAAATATGAAGGATGAAGAATGGAATGTTCTTGATCGGAAGGCTCTGGGATCCATAAGGTTGAGCCTTGCATCGTCTGTGATTTCCAACTTATCACAGTGTAAGACAACGGAAGAGTTGATAAAGTCTTTGGCAAATTTGTATGAAAAGCCCTCAGCTTCAAATAAGGTATTTCTTATGAAGCAGCTATTTACTTTGCAAATGTAGGAAGGTGGATCGGTATATAATCATCTTAGTGATTTCCATGGTTTGGTAAACCAGTTAGCTTCAGTCAATATTGTTTTTGATGATGAAGTAAAGGCTCTCTTAATTTTATGCTCTTTACTTGAAAGTTGGGATAGTTTGGTTATGGCAGTAAGTAGTTCTGAATCTGCTTCTAAAATCTTAAAAGTTGATGATGTTGTGAGTGTAATATTGAATGAAGAAATATGCAGGAAAGGCACAGGTGAATCATCAGGGAATGCTCTAAGTGTAGAAAGCAGGGGAAGGCAAAGAGAGAAGGTTGAGCAAGGGAAATCAATGTCGAAGATAGGAAGGAGATCCAAATCCAGAGGTATCACCTGTTGGTTTTGTGGAAAGAAAGGACACACAAAGAAAGAGTTTTGGTTAAGGGATAAATAAAATCAACATGAAGGTAATGAAGAAGCAAAAGATGCAAATATTGTGGTACAGGATGCTCTCATACTGTCTTTGGATAGTCAGGTAGGATCATGGGTTTTAGATTCTGGTTCTTCTTTTCATGCAACCCCAAATAGAGATTTTTTCCATGAGTATGTCCAGGGAGACTTTGGAGAGCTTTATTTAGGGGATGGTATGCCTTTTCAAATGGTTGGCAAAGGGAAAGTGTAGCTATAATTGCAGACAGGCAACACATGGGTGTTGAAGGAGGTTATGCATGTCCCGATCTTGAAGCAGAGTTTGGTTTCTTTAGGAAGGTTGGGTGATGAGGGATGCATATTAACCCTCACAGCGTATTCTTGGAAGGTTACCAAGGGTGCACTTGTTTTAGCAAGAGGTAAGAAAGTAGGTACTCTTTATCTATCTACTTGTATTACTGATTCTACTTCTGGTTTATCTACTTCAGCTATAGATTCAAAGATGTGGCTTAATACGCTTGGTCACATGAATAAGAAGGGAATGGACATTCTTGAATCAAAAGTTATGAGTTTAGATTCAGAAGGCATAGATAGAGTTCATTGCAGGAAAAGGAAATTTAATGCTTTTGACAAGAACAGGGAAGCCTTGGTGTTTATAAAAGAGATGATGGATAGAGATCAGTCACAGGGGCTGAATAATTCTGAGCAAGGTAGTATGGATAGGGTTTTGATCCAAGATGAGCTCATGGATAAAGAAATCAGCATTTACAAGAAAACATAGGTACCGACGTCGGTCCCATGGCACTGATGTTGCCTAGACAGGTATCGACATCGGTCATGTGCAGACCAGCAAGGTTGGTAGAGTCGGGCAGGAGAAGACCAACATTGGTTAGAGAGGAACTGATGTCAGCAGAGGGGACACCGGCATTGGCCAGATAAATGACATCGGTATTTAGGGTTAGTGCAGGGAACCGACATCGGTCGGGTGCAGACTAGGAGATGGCTGAGATTGGTCTTTGGAATGGATGTTGGGCGGACAGCAAGCTGTCAAGGAGTCTCAAACACCCATATGGAGGTCAAAAAAGGTATGTGAACCTCATATTCATTATTCACCTTCTTTATTTTATTTATTGCTTACTGATGGTCAAGAACCAGGAAGATATGAAGAGGCAATGCAGGTAGAATCTAGAAACAGTGGGAGCTTGGCATGGATGAGGAGTGTGAGTCCTTGGATAAGAACCAAACATGTATTTGTTGGTGGAGTTGTCAGTTGGAAGAAAGCACTGGATGAGGGATGGATTCCCATGTTAGAGAAGAGAGTGGATGGATACGTGAGATAGAAGGCCAGGGTATATGGTCTTGAGTAGGTTGCAGGGCAATAGAGGTTTGACCATTGTATTTTTCTTTGCCAGGTTGGATAATATTAGCTACATTATCCTGTTACTGTATTGTGTTACTTGTTGTAGGGTTACATATACAGGGAGTTTTTGAGCTAAGGGTAAACTTAGTTCAGAGGTGTGTCATGAAGAATTTGGGAGCAGCAAAATTCTTTTGGCATAAGAGACATGGAAGATCACAGGTTGATTTTGTCTCCAGTGGGAGTTGTCAGAAAGTTCAGATGTGGTAGGGGACTTGGATGACAGGTATAACATCACAATATGTGTGGTGGTTGGTCTTCAAGAGTGATCTTGAAGAGGAATACAGAGTCAAGGGAACAAATTAGATGATGTACGAGTACAGGTATAGTTGCAACTATTTATC
Source organism: Torreya grandis (assembly GCA_037957365.1). Taxonomy (NCBI): domain Eukaryota; kingdom Viridiplantae; phylum Streptophyta; class Pinopsida; order Cupressales; family Taxaceae; genus Torreya; species Torreya grandis. The sequence goes on along the minus strand of JARHVA010008703.1, from coordinate 351,350 downwards.
TCTAAGTGGGAGATTATTAGGTTGTGGAGCTAAAAGCTTCAACTATTGCAGATATGGAGGAGGTTGTTGAGTTCTAGAAGTACCGGCATTGGTAGTGTAACCAATGTCAGTCATATACAGTGTAGAATGCAACTGGCATCAGCAGGGAGTCAGCCGACATCGATCAGCACCAGTCAGACAGGGACCGACGTCGATCGCCTGTGTGTTCTAGAACTGTTCGTTGCATGAATAGTTAGTTAGTTGAACTGAGTGTTTACATGTTAAAGGGCTAATTATAGTCTCAAGCTGTGTGTCTAATTATTGTAATTAGAGGTCTATTTTTGTATGCATGGGATTCTATTTAAAGACCCATGAGGCATGTATTGTAATCAAGAAGGCAAGTAAAGCATTGAAGCAAGAAAACAAGGTCAAGAAGATATACAAGGTGTAAGGTCAAGGAGATCAACTGAAGCATTCAAGGAGGGGATAAAAACTTAGGTTGTTGAGTTGGTTTTGGTTGAGCAAGGGAGAGAGGGAAGAAGTCCTTGAGGTGTGGCAAGCCTTTGAGGTGGAAGAAGAAGTGGCATCTTCTTTATTATATTTTCTTCTAAATAGTATTTAATACAAGAGTGTGTATTGTCTCTCAAATTCTTTGTTGTTTCAAGTTTCTAGTTACTTAATCATTCTGTTATAATTTCATGTTTAATTTATTATAAGAAAAGTAATCAATTATGCTTCCTTGGAGGGGTTCCTAACATGTGTTTCATTTGAGATTAAAATAGAGGCATGTGGAGAAAGAATTACTAGAGAACCAGGCAAGAGAAATTCTAAGTAATTCCAAGGTTGTCATTAATGGTGAAAAATCAAGATCTAAATTCATAGTTGCATTCCCTATAACTATGAGGAAGCACTAAGAAACATTATAGGCTTCAACAAGATCAATAAACCATACTTCAACACTATCCAATTCTAAATGGGGAAGAAATGAATGAGTTTTGGTCTACCATAGGAACAAAAAGATGCCAAAAAGGTACAAAGAATAAAAGAGATATCCACTACAAATACGAAGGCATAACTAGTTGAGGGAGTTAGCATCATTGAGGTTGACCCTAAGGCACTTGCCAAAATGTCATTAGGGAAATGCATTTTTTACAAAGTCTTGATAGGGGAGACTTGGGTGTATTTAAATCATACCTATAGGTCAAAAGAATACAGCCATCACACACCAAGTACTGTGAAATATATCAATGAAGACTAGGTGATTAACATGGAAGAAAAGATGGAGGTGGGCATGGTATTGTTTGACGTCTCCATTTGAGATAGTATTTTAACCACCAGTGCAACCTAACTCTATGAGTTACCATGTTTTGTAAAACTAGAGTAATTCATGTAGTTCTTCATCTCATGCATCCATAGAGACCACTTATACTTCATAGAGAGGCACATGTAGATATCAGTCTGCCTAATTGGTAGAATCACTGAGCTCCCAGATTTAGTCATAAACATCTACCCGATGGCAGTGGATGAAGTAGAAATATAAAGGGTTGTGAAACTCATTAGTTATTACAAGGGAGAATTCACATTCCTAATAAAGGACATAAAGGACCTTGGAATGAGGGATGAAATGAACCTCATGAGTTTCAAGATTTTCCTTGGTAGATGGTGGATGTATATCAACAAGGCCTACTTGTGCATCACCTATCACATGGTAAAAGGGGTCAATTTTAACATTAAAATATTCATTGTAGAGGAGATGGTGAAGAATGTGTTGGAATATCACAAGGCATGAGAGACCTTTAGGTGGGGTTGATATTGATATTAATTGTGATAAAAGAGATCATAGTGCTTAATGGTGATGAAGATAATCTCAAGGTCTTCCTTGTGTACAAAGATCCCCCAATGCTGAAGTACCAGGGTTTTACCTACCCATCTTCCTTCTTCAAAAATATAAGACATAATTAATGGGGTGTTGCACTATATATATTGAGGTATTCAAGATAGAATGACACATCCAATAGGAAATCCCCTATCAGATGTTTGGAATGATGACCTTCACCATCGTGTAACATTTCTATGTAGTGCACCTGATACTCACATAAGGCAACCTATCTAGATGGGTTAAACTCCTTTATGCATTTTCCACAAAATATTTTAAAGAGGTGGTAAGGAGGATTCCCAACATGTATTAGTTGAACACCTTAGTTAAATCCATGGACTTGGAATAGAGTAGGTTGAGGCACCAATATGTACACCTAGGAGGAAAACTAATAAAGGATGAGGAGGATAACTCTGAGGACATAAACCTACATCCCCTTTAGAGGGTAATCATCACAGTTTAATCTTCTCTTTATATTATGAGATGAAGCCATGAAAGAGGGGCATAACCCCTAAAAAATATGATGATCTCCCCCTCCACATCAGAGATGAATGGAATTTATCACTAACAACATAATAAAAGTCTCCCCAAGAAAAGTAGGGAGAGAAACTTGAATAAATTTAGGAGTGCATTAGGTTGAGGGTCACCTTTGATCAAGAAGCAACTCCTTCTCAAAACAAGAAGTGTGTGACCTTTTTGCCAAAAACTACTTGCTCCAGTAAGAAGTATAAAAAAAAAATTCAAAGGACCCATTGTGATGCTGAAATTAACCCTGGTAAAAATAGTGGTGGAAGAGGCTTGCATGCAAGGAATGGAGGAAGAGATAGAGGAGGAGGCATAATAAGAAGGAACCAAAGTAAACATTATACAAGAAGTGGGAGAGGAGCACAATGTTGAGGAAGTTCAAAAGGTGCTCCAAAGTGACACTAGTACTACACTTGAAGAAACAAAGATCCATGTAACACCTCATCTAAAGAGTCCTCCACATAGCCTCTACAAACTAAAGAGGAAAAGAGAAGGTTTTGGAAGAAAATGGGGCATAGCAATGAAGAAATTGAGATGGCACTGACACTAGAGAAGAAGAGGAAGGATATGAAGGATGATAGCATGACTTAGGTAGACATTGAGAGAATTAAGGCTAAAGAGGAGAAGACCAAGCAATAGAAGGCAAAGAAAAGGAAGATGGCCAGAAAAGAAAAGGTCAAGAAATAGAAGAAAATAAAGGAGTTTCCTTCAAGAATAGAACCAAATATGGAAGTAATAGAGAAGGAACCTAGTGCCCTCACTAATAAAGTAGAAAAAGATGCATAACAAACATGCCCAAGTAGTGAAGGGGTACTTGAAGCAAAAAAGGGAAAAGCTGACAGTAAAGGAATACTCTTGGAGGTTAGCATTGATAAAACCCAAAAAAAAGAAGTAGACAAAGGGGAGAAGTCCAAAGTAGAACCTCTCTAGGAATAAGAATATACTTCTAAGGAAAGTACTGAATAAAGTGGTAGTGTTGATGAAGAGGAAGAAGAGAAAATGGAGATAACTATTGCTGAGGAAGAAGGCACAAAGCTAAGTATAAGGGAAAAAGTGTAGAAAGGGTAGATGGAGGATGATTTTTACATGTTTGAATACATGTACCCTAAATCCACCATAGATAGGATGCACGAACAACTTGCATTTGATAGCTATATAGATAAGCCTCACTTTGAGGTGCCTTAAAGGGCCATATTAGGTATGGATAAACTTGAATAAGGGCATGAATCCCTTATCATAAATACATATGCTATGAACCCAGTTAGGTATATGAATGCATTCATTTAGATGGCCACTAAAGTTTCACAAAAGAACATCATCAATGATGGTAGAGAAAAGAAATGAAAAAAACTTTATAAGGATGTTGAAGATGAAGCATAGACCATGAAGTTCAAGCTAAAAAAAATATACAAGTACATAAAGACAATCAAACCATCCCTTTTGGTTAGTTTTGATAAATCAAACATACCATAGCTTGATAAAGTATGTGTTCTAGTGGAAAATATGCTCCTAAAGATGAAACTAGAGCTGGCATAGGAAGAAGAAGAAGACACATGCATCATACTACAAAAAGAGCTAGTTTTCAAGCTCAAAGAGGTATAGGACCTCTTTTTAAAGATAAAACAAGGTGTAGATGTATCTGATGTCATCTTCATCAACTTTTCCAACCAAGCATTAGTCATAGATGCATGCCTCAAGTAGGAAAAGGGGGAGAAGGAAGATTTGATGACATAGGTGTACTCTATGAATAGGGTAGACTGCATGTAGATAATGGGCAAGGTAAACACACTGAGCACATAGATAAAGGACCAAGATCAAAACTTGGAAACACTCTTCTATACCTTGAAAATCAAGGCCTATAAATAAGCATCAATCCTTGATGGAAGAGTGACAAAATCTAAGGAAAATCTTGTGGCCTTTAGAAAAAAACTGGAGAAGATTGATTTTATTGCACTTAGCACTGCCTCCATGGAGATAGACATCAACACTAAATAAATCAAGATAACTACCAAGGGATTTGAGGAATTTAGTACTAAAATTAAGGAGAACATGTTCAAGTTTTACGTGCCAAAGACTTTGAAAGCCTAGTCTGAGGAGGGACAAGAAATTTTGTATGGGGTAATGTTGAGCCCCTATTTTGATTAAGTATAGATCCATACCAGCACTACATACATCTCAATACAAGGAAATAATTTTAGATGAATTCTATGTTGGGTATCTTTTGCACCAACTAGAGGAACTGATGCACACCTTGTGCTAGTTAGTAGGAAGCTAACCAATTCAATGATTAATTTTGAATCTTAAGGGAATGGATACATGTGGTGATTTCATCATGAAAAGAACAAGGTAATGGAGCTAGTAGAATAGTTACTAAATCTCTATCTTGACACTTGACATGTGCAACTCCACCTTGGTAGAAGGTGTTCATGTAGCCTATAAAATATAGCTCGAACCAGTGAGTAAAGAGATTTGAATTTGATGTAGCAAAGATCTACATAATTAGGTATGGATATAATGTTATGGATGCCATTATCATGATAAGTATCATGGATGCCACTAAGGCTCCTAATGTATACACTCAAGCTCACCTATGAGCCTCTAGGTAGATAAATAGATTAAGAAATATACTTACTTTGTCTACTATATAATGTAATCTATTTAAATCAGCTTTAATTAATGAATGATTAAGGTTGCAGTATATACAATGGTTATGGTTTACATATCTTTTATATTTTTAGTGAATGTGTAATGAATGTAATGGTTAAATGTGGTAATCTCATTATAGTAATATTAATAATTTTGTTTGAAAACTTCTAGTTTATGTCATTAATGGAATCTTTGTAATAAGTAATGATGTAATACCAATGAGATGTAGAAGGATTGGTGTAGTGGTTTAGTTGTGCCCAACCCCACCTAATTTTGATTCTCATAAGATGTTTATAGGTTGGATGTGACCATTTACTAAAAAAAGTAATGACATCATCTTACTCTATGAAATAGCCTAAGTTTAAGGAAAGTCATATGCCCATGATTAGATACCCTTGCTAAAAAGCACTACCCAAAGCATGAAAACTTGATATAAAGCATTCCCTTGACCCCTCAAAGTTCCTGAATGATGATATGCTTAGTGAAACAAAGGCTTATAACCTTGAGATGATAGAGCCAACATAAAATAGGCTTACATCTATTGACCATCAAGCTTAGACTAGATAATACTTGAACCAATTAATGTACTGAAAGCCTATATTGAAAGGACCAAGTCCTATAAGTGAGATCTTGAGCCATGGCACAACTAGCCCAATGTGGGCCTTGGTTCTTTTTCTATTACACTTCAGGTGAATGCATAAGGCTTGCACCTTATGTGAATTGATGATAGCATAGAAGAGTGATAAATGTTGATTGTTATGGGAATATAATACATTTTCACCTAGTTTTAATGATTCCATAACCAACTTGGACAACTGAATGAGCACCTAACCACATGTTTGATGAATTTACCCCATTTTCTACAACAAAAGATCTAGTGGGTTACATCAAAACCATAGTTATAAATTGTTTATTTAGTATGGCGGTTCTAATCTAGCTCATAAAAAAGTGACATGATGGTGAAGACCCAAGAAATAAGTCTAAGAAGGCTAAAGTTACTATTAAAAGGACTATTTTAGATAATATGGACTTATCAACAGTCCAAATTTTTGAAAACTATTAGAGATAAACTGGAATATATCAAGATTTAGTTAGACTTACTAAAAATAAATTACATCTATTTAATGTATTAGTAATGAGTCCAATTTATTTAAAATGATAAAAAATAATTAGTAGTCCAATTTTTGATAAATATCAGAAATAAATTAGGCTTTATCAAGAATTAATTGGACTTTTTAAGAATTAGTTGGAATTATTACAAATAAATCACATCTATCTAATGTATTTGTAATAAGTCCAAATTATTTATAAATGATAAAAATTAATTAGTAGTCTAATTTTTGAAAATGATCAAAAATAAATTAGGATTTATCAATAATTAATTAGACTTATCAATAATTAGTTGGATTTATTACAAATAAATCACATCTATCTATGCAAAATAGTCACATCAAGCCATTAGAAGGCCCATGGTCTTTCTATCTTCAATCAAATTTATACAATCATTCAAACTGATTCATAGACTATGCATTTATAAATAATAAGCTTGTGTATTTTATTTCATAATGAAAGACAATCTATACATTAATCGAGCCAAGCAGAGTGAAAATATTCATTTAATGCAGTTGGGTTTTAATCTTAGGTTTTGATTAACTAGTCTAATTATGTCATATAAAGACTCCTAATGCCATGTGTTGATATGTGATTAAGCCACCTGGGATGACTATGATACCACAAGTAAATAGTTTAATAGATCATTAACTATTTATTTAATCTTTAGGTGACATCCCTAAAACTATCAAATTTTAGCTTGCACAGGTCATGTGCCAATCACTCAAAAATTAGGTAGTTAACCCATGTTGACCTTGGTATTTGTGAGAGAGTCCCTAAGATTACACTAATTGGAATGATTATATGTTCTTGGGTTTTTTGGTACCTCTTATATTTTTATATAATCTCTTGTATAACTCATTTATTAAAATTATGATGCATGTCACAATTTTAGTTACTCACAATGCTCAAGAATTTTGTTTTGATTGTTCATTCTTCTACATGATTGAGTCACCAAGATTGTGCCACATGGCCCAATATTAGATAGTCATATTACATAGGTCTTTTTTTTGACTATTCATCCTTTTGCACATCTAATTCATTGAAATTTTTCCACATGGCATGATATTAAGTGCTTAAGATTTTACATTTTGAGTATGCATTAGATAGGAATTGTGAGTGATGAGTTACTGAATACCAAGTTGTGAGACTTGAACAAAGTGTAATTTGAAAAACTAAAAATATAAAGACCATTTTTTGATACACAAATGCCTACGAATAAAATTTCTTGATTTGCAAATGGAAAATACCCAATCTTGATTACCAAAGCATAGAATGAGAATGTGTAAATTTTTATATAACTTTAATTGTGAAGTGGAAAAATTAGAGACATAAATGCTGAAGTGTAATTTATAAAATGTAACTACCTGAGTGGGACAATCTAAGGCATAAACCCCAAATACCAATTCACAAACATAAGAATTTCAATGTGTATTTTACAATGCAAAAAAGTTGATGAGTAAATGTTGATGTGCAAATTATGAATACCATTTGCTGAAGACCCTTTCATGGTTCAAAAAAATTAAACTTACTATTTAGAATACACAAAATCTAAAGACCATTTTGAAATATTCAAAATGTGAGGTGCACGTTCCAACTCATAAATGTTGAATACCTTTTGTTGATGCACATTTGTTGAAGACTGAATTATCACAGTAGAAAATATAAGACATAAATGTTGTAGTGTTTATTTTAGGACCCAAAATGTGAAGACCTAATTTGGAATACACAAAATGTCAAGTAACACTTGACAAACTCTCCAAAAATAAAGAAAATAATAAAATAATAAGGCATCTCCTAAATGAATCCAATAAAACATTTTACAAGTCTAATTAAACATTTTACATGCCAAAAATATGCACTAAATATTAATAAAAACAATTTATACTTCTCATTCCAAAATTAAGGAAACACCATTTTGAATTACCAATGTCACAAAAGAAATCAATAGCTCCCAATCCTTTATCACTATTTTTTAAGTTCCTAATGTGATGATATATTCAAATAGTCTATTATAATTCCTTTCAAAAAATAATGATTTAATAAGTGTATGACCTCTCCAATTTTTATTTGGTTTCTAAGTGTAGATGATACTTTCTATAAGAATAGATGATAAAGAGGTGTTAGTTGGGTTTAGCTTCCATTTATTGTTCAAATAACCTGAATAAATTTTTGCTTCTTCTATATCTTTTTACCCTACATGAATTGGGATGAACCAAGATATTTTGACACTTTATTCTATACTTCTATTTATTTGGAGTATCTCAATATTGATTTCAGCTCTAATAACCCATATTATGTAGTTCAAACCTATAGAAACATCAGGTCTAAAAAATAACATATTTTTATTTTTCACATCTTGAGGTGGATCAAACATTTTTTTTTGTTTCTTGGACCAACATTTGTATCTATAGATGTCACTCCAAAATCAAGGGCCCTGTCATGAACCATATTAATTAGATCTCTATCTAAGGGTATGTCACGCCAAGTTCTAGGTCAAAAGTCTCATGTATATTCAACTTCATAAGGGAACATGTCTTCCTTCATTGTGTCATGGATATTTTGGAAGTAATGTGCTGGATACTTCCACTTACTATGTTTGGTCAAACCAAATTCATTGAATTGATTTACCTACTTAATCAAGTTATATTTAATTTATTTTTCACTTTTTTTCTATTTCTATCTAAGACTTTTACAGCAATGGAATCTTGTGATTTTTCTATATTTTTCAAGTCTTTAAAAATTATTTTTATCAAATCACCTTTTGGAATAATTGGCTCACCATTTTGTTGCATTATCCATAATTTAATTAAGGGGGGACTAATTTATATCTCTTATAGAGTTTTTAGAATGCATAATGAGATGACCTTGCTCCATGCATAGAATAAAATATTGACATTTTGTCAAGCCTACTATTTCATTTCATCCCTTCAGTTGGTAACTATTAACATTCTTTGAAATCTACTACTCCAATCAAATATGGCATAAAGTTTATTGTATTTTCACATTACTATAATTGTCCATCATCTCTGCCACATTCCATACATATTTCCTCTTTATATATTTAGATAGGTTTCTAAATGTGTCGTCAATGTACTCATGGGTATGTCCTACATGGAGAAATCCAACCTCAACATCAAAAAAATACCTTTATAAACAAGGAGAGATAAATATTGCAACACAAACCTGTAAAAAAAAACTTAATTTTGTGAATTTTAAAATGTAATAGAATTAAATTTAGTAACATATATGTTTAGACATTTTTTAATATAATAATGGATGGACAGAAGTACCTATCCTTATTGTCCGCAAAACAATTATCTAGTTGAAGGTATAGCCTAGAAGGAAGTCTCTTGAAGGAATGAATTAGTTGTGCTTCTTATATGTATTTATTACATTTAGGGTATCAATTATTAAACAAAAGTACATCATACAATGGATATTTTGAAGATCTAAGTTTATATATTAAAGATCCATAAGTATATGGTATTTATATTTCCATATCCTTCAAACACTTATTAATTGATGTGATAGTAAAGTTATACCCTCTAATAACATATGGTAAAAAAAATGTCCATATCCACCTGCACCATGACCATGTGTGATAATCCCTTCCATTGACAACTCTACTATTCTATTGGTAATCACTTTGATTTTTTTCATAGTCCTTGGTACAAATATTTTTTGATGTTCCACCTTATCATGAATGACACTAAGGCATTCTTCATGGTATTGCTCTGACATTTTTTATGTGTACAATATATTTGCCTTGTAAAAAGTATCTAATTTGAGTACATCATGAATTATTATTGATACAATCTTCCTAATCTCTATATAGAGACCTAGAGAATTTTTGTTGAGTAAACTAGATACATATTTTTCACCTATTTAAGTCATCAGACTTCGCAATGGTCACAACATGAAATTAGTTTTCCACATGTTATTGAATTTTTTTTGGGATATTGGCTCATATTACATATCTTCTAGTTTTGCATTGATATGGCATCTCATAAATTATTAAGTGAAATATGCTAGAAGATGTCTAACATTATCTCATGTGTCATCTATATCTACCTGACACATAAATCTTGGATAAACATCTAAAAAATCATCCACCAATTTGTCCAACATATCTTTAGTTACCATTGTCTTCTTTTATGGATTTTATTGAAACCTACCTACATGGAATGCATTTTGTTTCCCATTTTTATGACAATATTAAATGTCAAAAAATCTAATTCTCTTTAATCTATATATTCTAATTCAAGCTTCCAAATAGATCTCAGTACCCTAAAAGTCAATGGTACTTTTATTTTTATTTTTCTTAAATAAATTGTTAAAAAGGGAACCAAGACATCTTGCCTCCTATATGTTTTGGTGGAATCAAGCAACTTTATCTTTAGAAATTTTAGCATCTCAAATGACAATCGTGAATGATTTTTTTTTTTTTTTACAATATTTATTTGCATACATTCTTATAATCTAACTATCTATACTTACATCAAACTCCAATTGGCTAAGTGAAGTGTATGGTTGAATTATTTTTTGGCCTAAGTAGTTGTAGGAAAGAGTTAAATTTTTTGGATGCCTTTGCTATAATAATGTCATATAAAGAATGGCTTCAGTATCCACTACTTCTCAAATATTTATAATTTCTTTATCCTTTGGTGTCATTTGTGGTAAATTGACTACTCTATATTCAATGTCAACTATCTTATTAGAAGGCCATCTAATGATAGATGTTTCATTTACCTTTATACTACAAATATGAAAATATTTTATAATGTGCCTTATGTAAATTCCCAATTCATTTTCCATCATTAGGATAGGAATATAACCAAAAATCTCCACTAGTTGTGCCAATTCAATATAACCAAAAGAAATTTTTTCATTATTTTCAAGAGTTGTACATTTGTGAAAAAAATGTACCCTTTCCCATATAAACTCATTTCTCAGGGCCTAAAATGTGTTAGGATCAGTTATATATCAAAAAAATGAATCCAAGCAAGGGGTTTCTTGTTGCAATGGTTGTATATGCATAATTGAACTAAAATTATTGTTTCCTTCTTCCATGTCATCCTCTATAAAAAAATTATATGTGACATGTTACATCATTCTGGTTCTCAATATAGTAAAACTATCAAATACATCCCCCAAATTATACACAAAAGCTATAGGGAATGGAAGTGGTAGAGTTAGATTAAAATCTTTTGTCATATTAACACTTACACATTCAATACATATTTTCTAATTATGGCATGTGGAAGTGAGATTTATGGATTTCAAAGAGTCAACATATAGACTTAAAACTTTGTGTATTCTTAATTCTTATGAACTCTTACCATTATTAATGAGAGAAACATAGTCTCCACATTGGAAAACCATTGATGTGTGATTTTTCAGCTTGGATATTTGTAAAAGACATGAGAAGATTTGTTAATCAAGGTATTGATAAAACAAATCTTATTTATAACTATATGCAGGAGATAAATATTTATTTATACCATTACAAAATCATAAATATATATTAAAACCTAAAAATGTTAAAAAGGTAATGTATAACACCTTTTTTTAATAACACTATTTATATCAATCCTAAAAAATAATAGCTTTTAATATCATATAAAACATAATTCAATCATTATTTCATCTTAATTTCAAGGTATATCCTAGGAGATACCTTTGAAACATGCATAAGATTGGAATAAAAAAGTAGAGAAAAATAGTTAATTAAATATAAATTCAACCTTGTATTTTAATAGTATACAAAATTATTGAGCAATGGGGGTTTTGACCAAAATCATGGAAAATGATTAGATACTTATATTTTGGGATCCTATATGTGATTTGAACCTATATGATGACCCAAGATTTTTAAGGTATTTCCTAGTAGATACCTTTCAAACATGCATATGGGTACCCTTGAAGGTATCACAAGGTCTTTCAAGGTATGTTTGAAGGTAGTGTTGGGTGATACCTTGAAGAGCCTTTTAATACCTTCAAGTATACCCTTATGCATGTTTGAAAGGTATCTTTTAGGAGACACCTTTAAGTTACCCTTGATGGTACTATAATGCCCTATAGGGTATCTCCTTGAAGGCACTATTGGGTGATACTTTGAAGCACCTTGTAATACCTTCAAGGTATCTCCTAGGAGATACCTATTAGACCCATACACACCTATTTCAAAATCATCTCTTTGAAGTAACTATTGGGTGATACTTGTTTGTATCAAGAGCATCAAATAGGTTTCATGTTTGAAAGGTATATCCTAGGAGATACCTTCAAGGTTATACTGTACCCAACATCCCCCAATCTTAAATTTATTTTGAATAGGGACCCACTACACCCTAAAGAGAAAGTAGTTTTGATGTGATTATTGTTATCAATGTTTGAATACATGTTTAAGAAGACAAGGTCTATGAATTTATCATTTCTTGAGTAATAATATCTTGTTAATATGCACCTCTCCAAGATTTATTATAATTAACATTTTATTGGTTACCTCAGTATTCAATACTTTGATTTTTTAGCTAACATATTAATGCTTGTCAAAATACTTGTGTGTACATAGGTTTTTGAAGCTTTTAGGATATAAATCCCTACTTGATATTTAGTATTTTTATTTTTATTAACCTCTATGCAACTTCCTACTTTTGATTTTTATTTCTTTTGAGCTAACCAATTAACTAGTTTATTAGATTGTTTTATTACCTCACATAGGTTATTATTTACTTGGAATTTTTTATCCATTTTTCCCAGAGAATTTTTAGGTCATCAAAATATACCACATGGTGTCTACACACTTTCCCACAGCCATTCAAACACTTATAAAATCTTAAAATACTCTCGGGTGATTGGATCATTGGTATTTGGCCACATGTTTAGGTCATATTCATCTAGTAGCTTTCAAGGTTAAAGTTAATTTATACAAAAGTTCTAGGGTAGTGGAGTAGTGATAACCATCCATGTATCATGATCCCTCTATCCCATTTCTATCTAAACATTCCAAAAACTCTTCAAATCCTCTAAGGTAGAAAGGTGTACAATGATCTTAGGTAAATAAATAACCTAGATTATGCCATTATTATGATCTTTCTAATCAAGGAAAATAAAGAGAAGGATAAAAAAGAAAAGGCCCTAGAAAAAGTGGACTAGAAAAAGTTTTCCATGTGTCTTTGAAATGATACATTGGTTAGGTAATACTAACATAGAACTCTCGAAAGGAACTGACTATATGACAAATGTCAAGTAATGATGAATAAATGCCTGGAGGTAGAGGGAGGAGGAACCACATGGAGTAGTTCTTGTAAGAGGTGACACTTCATTAGCCAGATTAAAAATATGAAATAAGTAAAAATAGAATAGATAAAGGGCCATTTCATTCATTAATATGCATGACTTTTCCAAGTAAATGCATTCAATTTAGAAAGGTTTGTGAATCCAAAATATAGTATAGGATATCATCCAAGTCAATTGAAATTAAAATATCATTGAGTTAGCTATTACCCAAAAAATTTGAGCTCTATTGTGACCAATCTAATTTTTGTACAATTTCAGAGAACCATAACTTGAGTTTAAAAATAATGGCCTTTATTTTGTGTCTTCCACTTCCCCCCTCTACATACTTTATTACAGGATCAGTGTTATGCACTGATACAAGGTTTGATGAGGTTGTCATCAATAGTAAAATCAATAAATAATATTCTATATGGGAATAATTTTAATTAATATAACCATGTGGTTCCACGTAGCAATCAAGTTTTATCACTCAGAAGTACACCCTATTAAGAATGTATGCCTATTATCACTCCTATTGATACAATGGAAAATTTCCAAGGTTTTGGTGACCTTATGTTGGATACAATACATTTATTGAGGGTTGTTTCCTTTTGGTACACTCACCCACTTCTCTCTAAACTTTCTTAGATAGTGATTTCTTGACTAGAAAAGGGTAAAAGGAATAATGCTAGAGCTAAAAATGGAAATGAAAACTAAAAATTTAGAGTGAAGAACCAATATAAAATTCAATTATGTAGTTAATTAACATGATTTTTAAGCTAAATAATTTTCACACATTCACTTTATTCTCATGTAATAACTCTTGCATCAGTTTTTCACACAGAGGTCTTCATAAATACACACTAGATTGGAATGAATGAACAATGGTTGAATTCACTTCTAGATTAGATATAAACATATTTATAAACTCTATATGAATTTCAAGGTTTGTTATTTTATAGGTAAAGGTGTTATATTATAACATAAACATATGAAAATCAACCATTCACTAAGTTACATCAATGAATATTAATAACACACTTCATAACCAGCCTAAAAATGGAGAAATAGCTCTTTATTGCTTCAAAAGTGAGGTAGTAAAAATTTTGGTAGGGTTTCAGTAATAAAAATGCATAATATACTTTATAATCATTCCAAAATTAATGTACATATATAAAGGAATAAAAAAGAGGGAAGACAAGGCAACTCCAAAACTAGAGATGAGTCCACATGCTAACTCATAGTTCACCCTTACTTTAATTGAACTCAAAAATAAAATATCAAAATACAAATTAAAATGTAGAATTTTAAGAGTCTAATTTTTTTTTAATTATTAAGAGAGACAAAGTAGTTTGAATAATTGAAAATTCAAATATTCTTACATGTGTTTGAATAGTCTTCAACTTGAAAAGATATTCAACTATCTTTAGTTAACTCCTTGTGGATAGTTTGAAATATTTTTGATCTTGCATTAATATTTAAGTTTTAACTAATTTAAATTTATTTCATATTGGATTTTTAATTGATTTTACTTGACTTTTAGCCTGGAGTTGACTTAAGCTATCTTGACTTGCATATTGCATGCATGTTTGACTTCTTGACTTTTATAAAATTAGTCAAAATAGGGCATAGTAGGAGATATATTTAATGTTAACCTTATAAGGAGTATATTTAATGTAAATATTTCCTCAAATATTAATAAATAATTCAACTCAACTTCTCCACTTTTGCATGTTTTGAACTCCACTTTTCTAGGGCTCCTTGAAGGCTTCTTCTTGTTGACTTGACCTTTGTTAAATTTAGACCAAATGGGGTGAAATAGAGAGATAGAGAGAAATATTTTTATGTTATTTAAAAATAATCTAATAAAATATACTTTCTTATTATGTATATGATGATGATAATAATAACTCTCCAGACTAGTTCTTCTTGGATATGCCTATCTTCTACAACTTGACAGGCTTATTGAATTCACTATGAGAACTTAGAACTTGATGAATTTATATTATTTGATAAATAAATGAATATAAATATGATTTTAATAAAATAACCATGGTGTTACATACCTTAAAATAAATTTTTATCTCCAAACTCCATATATAACTCCAAAAATGCCATTTTGTACTCTCTTGTTCTAAAAAAACCCTGATTTAGATTAGGGGGTCTAAAATGAAATTAAATCCTCCAAAAAAAATTATAATATTTTCATTTTATATGTATAAATTATTTATACTTGTAAATTTTTAAAAATATCCAAAAATCTAGACTAAACTCTCAAACAAAAATTCATAAAAAAGTGCATGCTTACTACCCTGAGGGTGACCTAGAGATGTTTTTCAATGAGATAAGCCTATTTTGAATTATTTTTAATTTAATTATAATTTATTTATATCTTTAATTTAAGTATAAACACTCTAAAATCATTTTTTTCCATTGTAAGGACCTAAAACTCTCATTTCTAACTCCATTTGTGAGCAAAATAGTGAAACACCTTGGTTTCCTTCATGATCAAACCTATTATTTTGGAATTTTATCTCTTATAAGTTAAAATACAGACCTATAACAATTTTAAACATTAAATTAAATAAAAAATAAATTCATGTAAAATTTTAAGATATTTCATTTAATAAAACTCAAAATATACACTTTTTGGTATTTCTTAGCTTGCACAATTTCATTTTTGAATGTCTATAGGTCTGTATTTTGCCATTTTATTGAGTTTTATGAGGTATAAATACATAATTATTTTTAATTATTAATTTTAATAAACCTTTTCATAATTATAATTATTTTATGCACTCAATCAATCTCTTAAACCTCTCAAAAATTGTTTTTTTAATTGTCTCTCTTGCTTGCTCAAAACCATGATACCTATAACTTTGCCTTTATCCATTATTTGCATTGAAATTTTTATTTATGAATATGTATACATTTCATTTATTCCCATTAATATCTAACACCACTTTTATTTTTCAATAAATAGCTCAAAAATGCAAATGTACTGCTTAAAACTGAGTCATTGGGGTTTAAGAAGGGTTTTAGAGCACCTATTATTCTTAATGATTGTTCATAAATTTAACAAACTATAAATTAAAAAAAATGCATGAAAAATTTAGGTAATATGGATAAAAAAATACCCATAATCCTATTCTAACCAAATCTTCTTATCCTTTATTTACCAAGCATTTGAAAATTACCTTCACTAGCTTGTAAATGGCTAGTTAGAAGAACAAAAGAAACCTATATCAAAATTTAGAATTTGAGTTCTTAATAAAAATGGTTTTGGCATGATTAATATTTTATCCTATTTTTAATATTTACTCCATGAATGGAGTCTTCTTGAAAACCTACACATAAGCAACTTTGACCAATGGTAGAAAAATGATCAACATTCTTGGCAACTTTACTAGGATGTTTGCCTGTTAAACACTCAAGACAAGTAGATATATAAATTTGTTTATAATTTTATGGAAAAATCATAAAATATGAAACTAAAAATTCTCTCAATCAATTAAAACACTTCTACATAAGCACCTATTGAATTGAAAACTAGAACAACTACCAACTAAAAAAATGTGCAATATAACACTTAAAGGAAAGTGAAAACTAAAACTACTAATATAACCTATAATAAAATAATTTTAAAACCATATATATACCTATATAAAACCATTAATTTTTATTCCTAATTATCTAACCTTCTTCACCAAGCTCATGTGATTATCAAACTTGATGGCACCTATGATAGAATAGAATAAAGACAGTTATATGTTGATCATGACATATTTTTATTCTTCAAAATCAACCTTATACACTTCCTCTAATTTGATTGAAACATGAGTGACCTTAAGTGAACACTTGGTATTATTATAAAAATGTTTGGGTTCTTCTTAATGTTCTAAAATGAACATGATAGGTAGTGTCTTTTCTTTGTTAGCCTCCAACTGGGTTAGATAATTGATAGGACATGCTCTTATAGTAGTACGTATCTCACCAATATTCTCTTTATAACTAACCTATACCTATTCACAAGATGGATACTTAAACTAAAAAAACTAATATGGACCTTGTATCATACTTGTAGGATTAGCTTCAAGAGAAAATACATCCTACTTATTGAGAGTTTAAGGTGAATAAAAGTCTGTTTCATCTTCCAAGAGTGAATAAAATTCTGTAAACTGATTAAAATATTGATAACCTTCCTTAATAACATGAAAATAGTCATCATTAAGTGTAATTACCTCTTATAATGTTTGTATTGGTGTACTAAATCTTTCTTGCATCTTATCTTTCTTGTCAAAGTTTCCCTATTTATCTTTTCCATCCCATATCCTTTCATAAGATTGAAACCTGATCCAATTACCTCAAAAAAGTCTTAAATCTTGATTTCATCATCTTGTACATAAATTATATCCTATTTTGTTTCATCAAATTCCTTTTTTTCAACAAGGGAGAGGCTCATTAATTTTAAGTAAAAAAAGGAAGTTCAAAACATAATTTTACTTTTTCTTGAGGGTTATCAACTTCTAATTTGTTTGGAGAGATTACAACCCCCAATGCATATTCGTCTTTATTAGATTAAACTAAAACTTATAAATGTTATAAAAACTTACCAAAAAATACAACATAATTTTTTTCTATTCCAAATTGAAGCTCATTTGAATAACATAACTCTTGATCATCCTATCTTGACAAATTCTTCTCTTCACCTAGATGTTCATCTCTTACCTTCTATACAATAGATCCTCCTTCAAAAAGGGAGATGGTGGGAAGGAATTAGGTTCCATTTGATGGCATATGAATATAATTCATTATGGATTGATCTTTAATGGGATTTGGTATTGAAGAGGCATCAATAAGACTTTAAGATTTGGAGGTAATAGTTTCATTCAATATTTATTTGAAATAAGGGTAAGAAACTTGTGTTATGGATTCATGCTTCAATGCTTCATACTTATCTTTCCACTCAACAACCAACCTCTCACATTATGATATGTTTTTATCTTCATGTATAACTTAAATTTGAGGGATGGGTGGAGGTATCAATAAACTTAGAAACTTTCTTGGTTTGGATTATAAAAGCTTCTCCATTTCTTGATTTTGGATTGGCATGGGAAAAGGCTCTTTCTCAAGATTAGGCATGACATAATCAATGGTCTTGATCCAAGAATGTTTTTAATATGGAATGGTATTAGGCTTTTGGGGAAGAGAGAGTAAATATTTCATAGGCATAGACTCTTTAATAGGATTAAGAATCCTAAAACTTGGAATTTTGAAGCAACTAAACTCTCTTGGAGGTTCAAAGGGTTATAGTTCTTCTTGTTTCCTACTTATGATTTTGAACTTAGTTCTTTATAATATCATGGGAAACTATTATATTTTTTCTCTTTTAACCTCATTATATCTCTATAATTATTCTATCTCTTGATGATGTATATAAGCTTGATATATAGGTTCTTCTTGATTCAAATTGTATTCCTCTTCCCTATCACTTTCCATATATTATCTCTCAAATTCAATTCTTATTTCTTACACACTTTTTTCAAGATGATTGAAAATATGATTAAGGGTGGGAGGGTGGTAAATATCATTATAATACTAACATCCTATTGTTTTAGTGATACTTGAGGTGAATCCATAAATATTCTCAGCTTGATATGAAGGATTTGCAAGTGCAAAAGTTGCATTTTCACAAAATGGATTACTGTGATACATACCAATTGATGTTCTTTAAGAACTTTGGATATTTAAAATAGTTGTATATAACTTAGGATAACCAAATGATAAATAATTTAACTATTTTTTTCTAAAAATTTCTAAAATTAGCATCAATCTTTAGCAAATTTTTGAGCTATTATCCCACCAAGCATGCTAATAACTATTATCACTCATAAGTACATCCTATTAAGAATGTGTGTCTATTCTCACTCCTATTTATATAATCAAAAATATCCAAAGTGTGTATTAGATTATGTTGGATATAATATCTAGATGAATTAATGGTTATCTTTGGTACGCTCACCCACTTCTCTCTAAACTCTCTCAGATAGTGATTTCTTGACTAGGAAAAAGGTAAAAGGAATAATGTCAGAGTTGAAAATAGAAATGAAAACTAAAAATTTGGGGTGATTCACCAATGACAAAGTATATTATGTAGGTAATTAAAATAACTTAAAAGATAAATAATTTTCACACATTCACTTCATTCTTATACAATGACTCTTGCATCAATATTTCACACAGAGGTCTTGACAAACACACACTAACTTGGAAGTAATGAAAAATGTTTGAATTCACTTCCAAATTATGTAAAAATTAGACTTAAAAAATATATATGACCTAAAAGAGTTATTATTTTATGCATAAAGGTGAGATATTAAGATATAAATGTAAAAAAACTATTTTTCACTAAGTTACATCAATGAATATTAAGAACACACTTCATGACCAACCTAAAAATGGAATAAAAATCAGCTCTTTATTGCTTCAAAAATGAGGTAGTAAAATTTTTGGGAGAGTTTAAGTAATTCAAAAGCATAATATAATTTATAATAATTCAAAAATTAATGTACATATATAAAATAATAAGAGAGAGAGAAGACAAGGCAACTCCAAAACTAGAGATGAGTCCACATGCTAACTCACAGTTCACCCTTACTTCAACTAAACTCACAATTCAAAATAAAACTCAAACCTCAAAATCCAATTTTTAACATATAATTTTAAGAGTATAAACTTATTTTACTTGTAATATGGAATGGAAATGAGATATAATGTATTTTTAATGTTTCAAAAGTCAAAGATTCTTGCATGTGTTTGAATAGTCTTCAACTTGAAGAGATCTTTGACTATCTTGAGTTAACTCCTTGTGGAAAGTATGAACGCTTTCTAATTTTTATTGAAATCATTTTTATATTTAATTCATATTGAATTTTTAATTTATTTACCTTTATTACATCTTGGATTTTGACTTGAATTGACTTGTAACTTGGAGTTTGACTTGAGCTAACTTGACTTGCATCTTGCATGCATGTTTGACTATTCAATTTTTTAAAAATTAGCCCTAGTGGAGAATAGTTTGAGATAGATTGAATTTTGACCTTATAAAGAGTATATTTAATTAAAATAATTCCTCAAATATTAACCAAAACTTCAACTTAACTTCTCAACTTTTGCAAGTTTTGAACTCCACTTTTCTAGGGCTCCTTAAAGGCTTCTACCTGTTATCTTGATATTTGTTAAATTTAACCCAAATGGGGCATAGTCTATATATATATATATAATTTAAAAATCCTCCATGAAAATATCTTTGTTTATTATTCATTTTATGATGATAATAATAGCTCTGTATAATAGTTCTTCTCGAATATGCCTATCTTCTACAACTTGACAAACTTCTTCAATGCATTGTGAGAACCTAGAACTTGATGTTTCTACATTATTTAATAAATTAAGGAGTATAAATATGATTTTAACATTGTAAAAATGGTATAACATAGCTTTAAATAAATTTTTAGCTCTAAAATCCATGTACAACTCCAAAAATGCCATTTTGTTCTCTCTTGTTCTCAAGAAACCCTTATTTAGATTAGGGGTTCTAAAATGAGTTATATAACTCACCAAAAAATCATAATATGATTATTTTATATGTATCAATTAGGTATACCTGTAAAAGTTTTAAAATCTCCAAAATCCTTCACCAAACTCCCAAGCAAAAATTTATAAAAAAGTGCCTACTTACTACCCTAAGGGTGACCTGGAGATGTTTTTCAATGATTTGAACCTAATTTGAATTGATTTTAATTGATTTATAATTTATTAATACCTTTAAATTAATAATAAACACTCACAAATCATTTTTTTCCATTGCAAGGACATGAAACTCTCATTTCTAACTCTATTTGTGAGCAAAATAGTGAAAAACCTTGGTTTCTTTTATGATTAGACCTATATTTTGGTATTTTATATCTCATTGAGTTTATTATATAACTTAAATAAATTTTTAAAATTAAAATACATAAAAATATACCACCATGTTAAATATTAAGATATTTTATTCAATCAAACTTAAAATATGCATTTTTTGGTGTTTCCTAGCTTGCAAAATTTCATTTTTGAATGCATGTAGGTCATTATTTTACCATTTATTGAGTTTTAAGAGTCCTAAATAAATTATTATATTTTAATTATTTAAATTTAATAACCTTTATTATCATCACAAACATTGTATGTGTTCAACCAATCTCTTAAACTTATCAAAAATTATTTTTTCTGACTGTCTCTCTTGCTTGTTTAAAACCCTGATACGTGTACCTTTGCCTTTATCCATTATTTGGATTAATTTTTTTATTTATTAAGGTTTATAAATTTAATATATTCCACATAATATCTTACACCACTTTTATTTTTCAACAAATAACTCAAAAATGTAAACATACTACTTAAAACCGAGCCATTTTGGTTTAATAGGGTTTTAAAGCACTTGTTCTTATTAATTATTATTAATAAATATAACAACATATAAACTAAAAAAATAAATTGAATATTTATTTAATATTATCCCAAAACTCTCCATAATACCATCTAACCAAATCTTCTTCTCTTTTATGTATTGATCATTTGAAAATTATCCTCACTAGCTTTCAATTAACTAGTTAAAGGAACGAAAGAAACCTCTGTCAAAATTTGTACTTGTTTTGGCCTAATGAAGGTTTTATTATGTTTATATACCTTTATAAATATTTAACACGTAAATGTATTATTATTTAAAACTTTAACATAAGTAACTTTGACTAATGGTGACAATATTGTCAACATTCTTGGTGACTTTCTTGAAATATTTGCCTTTTAAACACTCAAGATAAGTATCTATATAAATATTATGTTGTGGATTTATAAAAACATAACCAAATATGAAAATAAAAATTCCATAAATAAATTTAAAAAATTGTGCATAAGTATTTATTGAATTGAAAAATAAAACAACTACCAACTGAAAAAATGTGCAAGATAGCACTTAGAGGAAACTAAAAACTAAAACTTATAATCTAACTAATGATAACCTAATTTATCAACTAGATATGTCCCTATAAAAAATAATTAACTAGTAATTAAAATTAGCTACCCTTTTTCACCAATATCATGTATCTAGAAAACTTGATGGCAACCATGATAGAATGGAATAAAGGTAGTTGTATGTTGATCATGACATATGTTTCTTCTTCAAAATCAACCTTATACATTTCATTTACTTTTATTGAAACATGAGTAACCTAAAGTGCACACTTGGGTTGATTTTCAACATGTTTAGGCTCTTATTCATGTTTTTAAATGAATATTATAGATAGTGGATTTTATTTATTAGCCTCTAACTGGGCTAGATCACTAATAAGACCTGTTTGGTAGTATATAGCTCACCAATATTCTCATTATAACCAACCTATACATCTTCATGAGTTGGCTAATAAAATTGAACAAAAAAATATGGACCTTATGGCATAATTGTAGGATTGGATTCAAGATTAAATACATTCTACTTCTTGAGAGTTTGAGGCCAATGGAGGTTTGTTTCATCTTCCAAGAATGAACAAAAGTCTAAAAACTGATTGAGAGGTTGATAAATTTCCTTAAGAACATAAAAATGGTCATCATTAAGTAGAATTACCTCTTATAATGTTAAGATTAAAAGATTAAATCTTTCTTACATGTATTTTTACTTGCCAAAGCTTCCCTTTTCTATCTTTTCTAGTGAATATTATCCTTGCATAAGAGTGAAACCTAATCCAATTCAAAAAAGTCTTCAAAATTCCTTTCATCAGTTTGTATGTCAATTAGGTCCTCTTGTATCTCATAAAATTTATCTTTGTATCAAGGGAGAGGCTCATCAGTTTGAAGGAGAAAAAGAAGTTTAAAATAACAATTTACCTTTTTTTTTTTAAGGTTATCAACTTTTGATTTGGTTGGGTAAATTACAACCCCCAATGCATATTCATCTTGATTGCTTTAATTTAAAACTTATAAATATTTGGACTACTCTTCAAGGTATGCAATATGATCTTTTTCTATGCCAAATTGAAGCTAATTTAACCAACATAACTCTTGATCATCCTCTCTTGATAAATTCTTCTCTTCACCTAAATCTTCTTCTTATGCCTTCCATACAAGAGGTCCTCCTTCAAAAATGGATATGGTGAGAGGGTAAGAGGTTCCATTTGGTGGCATAACAATATAGGTCATTGTGGGTTTCTCTTGAATGGGATTTAATATTGAAGAGGTATCAAGAAGACTTTAATATTTTGAGTTAATAGTTTCATTAAATATTTATTTTAAAGAAGGGAAAGAAACTTATGTTAGGGCTTCATGCTTCATACTTCTCTTTTCACTCAACAACAAACCTCTCACATTCTGATATGATTTGATGTTCACAAAAAATAATTAAATTTTAAGGATGGGTGGAGGGATCAAGAAACTTGGAAATATTCTTGTTTTGTCTTCTACAACTTTATCCATTTATTAATTTTTTATTGGCATGGAAAGTCTCTTTCTTAAGATTAGGCATGACATAATTAGGGGTCTTAGTCTAAAAAGGTTTCCAAGATGCAATGGCCTTAGGATCTTGGGGAAGAGTGAGTAAATATTTCATGGGAATATAATCTTTCATAGGATTAAGAGTCCTGAAAATTGGAATTATAAATAAAGTAGACTCTCTTGGAGGTTCAAGGGGTTCTAATTCTTCTTGTTTCCTACTTATTTTAGATTCAATTCTTTGTATTGTCATGGGCAACTATTGTATTTTTTATTTTTTAGCCTCAATATACCTATTTAATAATTTTATATCTTTATGATGTAGATAAATATGATATACAATTTCTTATTCATTCCTATTGTATTCCCCTTCCCTATCACTCTCCATACATTGTCTCTCAAAGTCAAGTCTTTTTTCTTGCACACTTTTTTAGGTTAATTGAAAAGAACATGATTTTGACAAGGATGATTAGAAACATGATTAGGGGTGGGAGGGTGGTAAATATCATGATAATACTAGAATATTTTTTGTTTAATTATAATTTAGGTTAAACCATAAATATTGTCATCTTGATATGAAGGATTTGTAGGTGCAAAAGCTACATTTTCACAAAATGGATTACTGTGATACATACCAATTGATGCTCTTTAGAAACTTAAATTTATTAACCAAATGTTGACCAAATTTTTCCCCTCTAGAAAAATCTCGATCACCTTCTGCACTAGCTATGAAAGGCCAATTAATTTTGGGTTACAAGGTCCACCTTCAGGGTTCAACAGCTCCATTTCAAAGCATTGGCTCATCGGCCTCGTTCATTGGCGTTCATGGTAGCATAAGGTAGAGTCTTCAAACATTCAAAAAAGAGGAGAGGAAAAAATTGGGGTGTTTAACACTAAGGCAAAAAGAGGGCAGACGTTTACAAGAACAGATGCAGTCAGCGGCAAAATTGCCGCCCACAACACCGGCGGGTAAAAGGAGACCACAAACAGATGCAGTCAGTGGCAAAATTGCCTCCCACAACACAAGTGGAGGAAAAGGCCATGAAATCGACCAATGTCGACAAAACTACCACGCTCAATAGCCTATTTGGCTGACATCAGCAAAATTGCCATGTTCAGCAGCTAAATCGGCTGACATCGGCAATATTGTTGCGTGCAATCCATGACATTGGGTGGTAAAATCGTTGCCCACAACATCAAGTGGCAAAAAAGGCCTACAAAACACAGGAAAAGGCCCACCTAGCCGCTAGAGGAGCAAACCAACATGCAAAATGAGGCAACAAGCATGGTCCCAGTAGACTTATGACATCATCTACAGTGTTTTCTCTCTTCCCAATGAAGACTCAAGCTGCCACTTGCAAGAAAAAGGCCAATGAGAGATCCTCTTGGCTCTTTCCATATAAATACGTAGACTTGGTCATTTTTAAGGATCTTCTCCAATTTTTTAAATAGCATAGATCTACAAATTCTCCACCTAAATCAATAAAATACAGTCTTTTGCCTCCATCTTGGATAGATTTGCTGTGTATGTCATGAGTATTATTTGTGTTTAGTCATTATCTTCAATGCTTTCACAGGTTAATGCCAAAAGACCAGTCATCTACAAGGGCCATTCCTGCAACTGAAAGGAGAAGAGCAATATTTGAGAAGGACAGAATAGAGGAAATTGCTTGTAAGTGTGCATTCCATAGCACCTTGGTAAACCTCTATTATGTATTTTCCATTATAGCCTCCCTTTTAGTCTTAGCAACCTAGTTCTTCTACCAGATGTGTAGAGTATATTTGCATTTTCCTTGATTCTGAGTGTGGATGTGGAAGGTCAACCTTTATTTTGGTGTATCACCTCTTTAGTGTAGGCAGTTTGTTTTCATGCATTTCTTCCCCCTTTTCATCCCCCCAATATATAGTTGTATATCCATTAGTTTTGCATTACCTGAAACAAACAAGATACATCAAAGGGAACTAGCCCATACCTAGAGACTCTCCTCTCCTACTTCGCCATCCCACAGGCGAGATAGGGGTTTCCATGTTGCGGGGAGAAGGCAGGAACCTATTTTCCTACCACTGGGTGTAATCTCCAGTGTCAATAGTTTTGGCACACCTGGTGGGACTGTAATTTTATCAGTTTCTAATGCAGTAGTATTTCAGGATTGATGCTAGTCATGCTACAGTCATTTCAAAGATTTCTAGCATCTGGTGACTCCACTGGTAAGAGCTAAGTTCTTTATTTTAAGACCAGTCACTTAAACTTCTATGCCAAAGGTTACCACAAGGTCAGCTTCAAGAAGGGTCCCTTTTGAATTCGTTGAGCTACCTTTAAACTCTGCTAAAAGGCTCAAGTTTGAAAAAAATCGCCCTTATCCATTAGTAAATCCTCCTAGACTTGTTGCTAGGAATACCAACCCAGCTCAGCCACAGTTACAACCTATTCTAGCCATGGCATTGCCTTTTGCAGCTTTCCACAGTGAGAGCCCTTTAAACCTCCCACGCTATGATCCGATTCCCAGAATGGCTCTAAAAAATGTGCCCTCTTTTGATGGAGTGGGACCTATTACAGTCATTGAGCATATCAAGAATATTACCAACCTTTGCAATATTCATAATATAATAGGAGAAAATATTGCCATCAGACTGCTCGCTTTGTCTCTGAAAGGAAAGGCCCTTGATTGGTACAAAATCTTGCCTGTGAATTCTATACATTCCTAGAATGAATTGGGCACTCATTTAACTAGTCGTTTTGGGGAAAAAAGTGACGGCCTCTCTCTTGTTGAGCAACTGACAACTATAAAGAGAGCTTCGCAAGAGTACATGAAGGACTTCAACACGCATTTTAAAAAAGACTTGGGATAGAATCCCCATCCTAGTAAGGCTGACTCCTAGCTATGCTTTCTTGTACTATTTAAAAGCATTGAATAGTGATATTGCTATGATGATCCAATCTATGGGAGGGCACATACTGCCAGCTGCTTACGACATTGCCATAGCGACTGAAAATTGCTTGGTACAAGCCGAAAAGATCGCTCTTAGGCCCAACATGTTATTTTTCCCAGAAATGCTGCCCCTATACAAACCATTGTGCCCACATTAGCCCCTGTGCCTGCCATTGAGAAGCTGGCTGCCGTTCCGTCAAATGAACTGCATGAGGTAAAAATCCTGTTGTAAAACATGTCAAATGAACTTGTAGCCCTTAAGAGACAACAAGATCAAAATAATAAGCTGAATCCGAGATATCAACATTATGGTCAAGCACCTAGAAACCCTTTTCAAGGCTATAATCAAGGATAGGGTCAGCTTACTCAGACCAGGCCTTATCAGAATTATAACTCAGACCCCTCTTCATCATCTAAAGTCATGGTGCCTACTCAGAACAATCTAGTGCAGGAACAGCCAGGTTGTTCGGCCATGGGACATGGTCAAGGACAAGCTGTCCATACAAATGATATGATGAATTTTTTCTAGAATTTAGAAAATTAGGCTGCTGATCATTCTCAATTTTTTGAGTTTCCAGTTCAGCCCAGCACAAGTAATAATCAAACTCAGCCAGATTCTACTCTGATAAATCATGAAGAGGGTGAGCTCTATGCAATTAATCATGGGGGCGCTGTAGGCAATCAGGCTGATTACATTGCAGCCAACATGAGATTTAAAAGAAGAGCGATTGGAGAAGTGCAGGCTTCCCCTCAGGAAGCAATGAATACTCCATCGCACCCTTTTTAAAGGGCCCCAATTTTTGATCAACCGTCTGTGCCTCCAGCTCCTCAGTCTACAGCTCCAGCTGGGATCAGCCCAAAGAAAAACATGAAGGGAATCAGCCCCCAAGTTAATATAGTTGATCAAATGAAGAAATTGCACATGAACATTTCTCTCTAGGATTCATTGTCTCTTCTAGGACAAAAGGAAGTATTGAATAAAGAATTGCATGAACTAGATCGACAGGCCATCCCAGCAGACACTAATAATGTCCTAATGACGAATGGGAAGCCTTCTACTTCAGATCAGGTAAAGAAAGAAGAAAGGACTCCCCCGTTTTATGTATCTTTGATCGTAGGGGATTTCTTAGTACACAATTGCATAATTGATAGCGGGGCCAGCACTTCAGTGATGCCCAAGTGCATTGCTGACAAGATGGGATTAAAGTATGAAGTAATGAACAAAGTAGTCTTGCAACTAGACGGGACACCTGCAAAGACAGTTGGAATCTTGAAAGGATTGAGTTTAACATTGCATGTCTACCCGACATTCTCAATACCCCATGATATAGTGGTAGCAGACGTTCCTCCATATTTTGCAATCTATTTGTCTAGGGACTTTACGTCCAAGATAGGTGGTTATCTAGCAACGAATTGGTCATATCTAGTTTTCAGAACCAAGTATGAGACCAAAGTGAAAATCAAATCTGAGCCACTCTACAAGGACCACCTAGAGCCCTATTCACCCAAGGCAATGAATGTCAGTTACACTATCATCGATCCAGAAGAGTCTTAGATAGACAAATCTTCATCTTCTACTCTTGAAGGAGTCATAGATCTATCTTGGATGAGTGGGGAAGTGATAACTTTGAGCACGATCCTTATAAGTTTATTGAGGAAGTAGACCTTGGCATTTATTGCTTGCATGAAGAAGGTGCCGTCATGCCCAATATAATGAAAGAGAACAAGGAAGACCTTGGCCTGTGGCAGCTATACTTCGACGGTTCCAAAAGTAAACTGGGTGCTGGTGGTGGGGCAATGTTAGTTTTCCCTTCTAAAGAAAGGTACTTTTTAGCTTTTCATTTCTAGTTCTCTTGCACATGTAATGTTGCAGAATATGAGTCTTTGATTTATGGACTTGAGTGGGCAAGAAAGAGAGGGATCAGGAAGTTGCAAATCTTGGGGGACAGTGAACTAATTGTGAACCAAATAAGAGGCCTGAACCTGACCAAGAACTCCTTGCTAAAGTCTTACAAGCATAGGGTCTGGGACTTGATGGAGGATTTCCTTACTCTTAACATTACCTCGATTCCCAGAGAATAGAATAAGCAAGCTGACAGGTTGGTAGCTGTTGGCACCCAATTTGATGTTTCAAAAGAGATAAGCAAGGATTGTGGTTCACACCATTTAAAAGTGGTGGTTCGGCCTTTAATTCCAGACAATGTTACGAATTGGTAGGTCTTCAAAAGTGACTAGCAGATAGCTCTCTTCCTGCAGGAAGATGCCGAATTTGCGGTCCACAATCAAGCGAAATTATAGCAGCAATACAGAAATCAGATTGTTCAATTGAAGAACAATAAACTCCCTAAGGTTCTGGTCACACTTGAAAGTATTTTCAACAGAGATGACCAACTAAGAGATGACAAAGCATGCATCACTACCAGAGAGGAGAATTATGAAAAAGTTAAAATCTTCAAGGACAAGTTACTAGTGCTTGGTAAGGTCTGCACGTTTCAAGAAAGACAAGCTTTCATTCTACTGTGTCAAGAGTTTGCTGATGTCTTTGCCTAGAATTATAGTGACTTGAAAGGCTTCGATCCAAGACTCACCCAGCACACCATTGAATTAGATGAAGGCACAAAACTAGTCACACAAAATCAGAGGCCTGTTAATCTAATGATCGAGCTCCTTATGTAGAAAGAATTGGTCAAGTTGATTGAGTCTGGCATTATATTTCCGATTAAACATTCCTCATGGTTGGCCAATTTGGTTCCAGTTAGAAAGAAAAATGGGGAAATTAGGTTGTGCATCGAGATCAGAGACCTTAATAAAGTCTCTTTAAAGGATCATTATCCCCTCCTAAACATGGAGTAGATCCTCCAAAAGGTAACCAGTTCTAAACGTTTCTCCCTCCTAGATGGTTATTCGGGATATAATCAGATTCTGGTGCGAGGCTGGAATCAATACAAAACAGCCTTCACCACTAAATGGGGAACGTTCACCTACTAGAAGATGCCTTTCAGGCTATCTAATGCTGGTGCTACCTTCCAACGAGCCATGGACATGGATTTCAATGGTCTGATAAATAAGAACGTGCTAGTGTACCTTGATGATATAACAGTTTTCTCTAAGGGGGCGGGCCAGCACATGGAACACCTCAGGCAAATTTTTGAGAGGTGCAGGGAATTTGGCATCTCCCTAAATCCAAAGAAATGTGTATTTGTTGTTCATGAGGAGAAACTTCTTGGTCACATTGTGTCCAAGGAAGGTTTGTCTATTGACCCCGAGAGGGTTTGCTCCATTCTAGAGATGTCCCTACCAAAGCACAAGAAAGGCCTGAAGAGTTTCTTTGGCCAGAGAAATTTCATTCGGAGGTTCATTCTAAACTTTTCTGAAATAGTTAAACCCCTAACCTCTATGCTAAGGAAGGGTGAAGAATTCAAGTGGACAGCACCAAGAAAAGACAGCTTTGAAGCCATCAAGCAGGCTTTAACCTAGGCTCCCGCTCTAATCAGCCTCAACTTCAATAAAGACCTCAATATCTATACCTTCAGCACTGGAGAAGTAATATCTGCTATGCTTACTCAGGCAAATAGTGATGACCTCAAGCAACCACTCATCTTCTTCAGCCAAGGGTTAGAGGACTTTAAAATCAAGTACACCTACGTAGAAAAGCAAGTCCTGGCAGTAGTGTGCAGCCTGAAGAAATTTAGATATATGTTATCAAATAGCAAGATTCATCTCATGGTTCCACATCCTGGTGTCAAGGATTTCTTGACCA
The DNA here is from genome assembly GCA_037957365.1 of Torreya grandis. NCBI lineage: Eukaryota > Viridiplantae > Streptophyta > Pinopsida > Cupressales > Taxaceae > Torreya > Torreya grandis. The sequence goes on along the minus strand of JARHVA010008703.1, from coordinate 320,719 downwards.
ATCGAGACTTAAATGAGAAAAGAACGGGATGGATCACCAAAGTAATGGAGTATGACATAGACATCCAAATCACCAAGTTGGTGAGAGGAAGGGCCCTGTGTGAACATCTAGCAGTAGATTTGAGACAAAAGGGTGAAGATAGCTTGCTGATCCATGATGCAACCACTACAAAAGAACTAGCTTTCATAAGAGATTGGACGCTAGACATGAGGCATTTCCTTTTTACGAGCGAATGTCTACAGGGTCTCGGTAGGGCCAGAAGAAGGTATTTTAAACTTCAGTCCCTTCCTTATGTCTTGATTGATGGAGTATTATTCAGGAAGGATCTCTCCAGGGTTCTCTTGAGATGCATTGACCCCAGTCAGGCTGACAAGGTATTGGTTGAGTTTCACGATGGGCCAACAGGTGGCCATTTCGCCCCTAAGACCACAGCAGCAAAAATAATGAGAGCTGGCTATTTCTGACCCACTCTTTTCAAGGATACCTATGCTTGGGTAAGGAAGTGCTAGAAGTGTGCACTTTTTGATGGAAAGCAACAATTGGATGCCATGCCCCTATAGCCCATTCAAGTTGAACAACTATTCATACAGTGGGGCCTGGATTTCGTAGGGATGATCAATCCTCCCTCTAGTGTTGGACACAAATGGGTCCTGACTGCTATGGATTATTTCACCAAGTGGGTGGAAGCCATTACTTTAAAAGAAGTGAATGAAAATGTAGTCCTAAATTTCTATGAGGACTTAGTAACATGTTTTGGGGTCCCAGCCACTATAATTTCAAACAACACCTTGGCTTTTCTGGGAACCAAAACTAGTGAATGGGCACTAAGGTATGGTATATACCTCAGCACTTCATCAAATTACTACCCGCAGGGGAATGGGCTGGCTGAGTCTACTAACAAAAATGTGATCAGGATTATAAAGAAGACCATGGAAGAAAATTAGAGAACTTGGCATGTCAAGCTGAAAACAACGCTATGGGCCGATCGGATCACCCCGAAGAGAGAAATCAAAAATTCTCCATATATGCTCGTGTATGGAAGGGAAGTAAGGCTTCCCATTTCACTCAAATTACCAACACTAGACCTCGCTCATTAGTTGCAACTAGAAGAAGGAAGTAACATGGAGGTTAGGTTGTGTGAACTAATGGAGCTCTAGGAGGCAAGGAATCGGGCCATGGTCTCTATGATCAATCGCCAACAACAGATGAAAAGAGATTTTGACAAGAAATCTTCATTAAAAAATTTCACTAAAAGAGATATTGTTTTGAAATGGGACGAAGATTGAGCTAAACCCAAAAAACATGCAAAATTTGATGCCCTCTAGAGCGGTCCTTATATGATTAGTCAGTGCAAGCAGTATAACACGTTCCAACTCTCCAGGTTGGATGGCGAAGAACTGTGTATCCCAGTTAATGGGATACATCTAAAGCATTGCCACTAATTTTTGGTTCGGCTGTACATAGTTTCCCTTGTAGTTTTCCCTATTTTCCCTAAGTACAGTTTGCACAGTTAGTTGTTTTTAGTCTTGTGTGTTTCCCTTTGCGTGTGGGGGTAAATTCTATATATTTTGATTTTGAGATCTTTTGGGCTGTTATTAATTCTTTCAAGTTGCATTTGACTTCGTGCCTAATGGTATTCAAAGGCAACTGGGTCCTAAACATAGCAGGCATGCTTCCCTTGGGAGTCACCAATTTGTTGACCCAATTTTGCCCATCTGGCAAAATCTCAGTCACCTTCTGCACTAGCTATGAAAGGCCAGTTAATTTTGGGTTGCAAGGTCCACCTTCAAGATTCAACAGCTCCATTTCAAAGCATTGGCTCATCAGCCTCGTTCGTTGGCGTTCACGGTAGCATAAGGCAGAGTCTTCAAATGTTCACAAAATAGGAGAGGAAAAAACTGGGGTGTTTAACACTAAGGCAAAAAGAGGGTAGACGTTTACAAGAATAGATGCAGTCAGCGGCAAAATTGCTACCCACAACACCGACGGGTAAAAGGAGACCACAAACAGATGCAGTCAGTGGAAAAATTGCCGCCCACAACACAAGTGGAGGAAAAGGCCACGAAATTGGCTGACGTCGGCAAAACTACCGCGCTCAGCAGCCTACTCAGTCGACGTCATCAAAATTGCCACGTTTGGCAGCCAAATCGATCGACATTGGCAATATTGCTGCATGCAATCCATGACATTGGGCGATAAAATTACTGCCCACAACATCAGGTAGAAAAAAAGGCCTATAAAACACAGGAAAAGGCCCGCCTAGCCACCAGAGGAGCAAACCAACATGCAAAATGAGGTAGCAAGCATGGTCCCAATAGACTTATGACATCATCTATAGTGTTTTCTCTTTTCCCAATGAAGACTCAAGCTGGCACTTACAAGCAAAAGGCCAATGAGAGCTCCTCTTGGCTCTTTCCATATAAATATGCAGACTTGGTCATTTTTAAGGATCTTCTCCAATTTTGTAAAGAGCATAGCTCTGCAAATTCTCCACCTAAATCAATAAAATACAGTATTTTGCCTCCATCTTGGATAGATTTGCTGTGTATGTCATGAGTATTATTTGTGTTTAGTCATTATCTTCAATGCTTTAACAGGTTAATGCCAATAGACCAGTCATCTACAAGGGCCATTCCTATAGTTGAAAGGAGAAGAGCAATATTTGAGAAGGACAGAATAGAGGAAGTTGCTCGTAAGTGTGCATTCCATAGCACCTTGGTAAACCTCTATTATGTATTTTCCATTATAGCCTCCCTGTTAGTCTTAGCAGCCTAGTTCTTCTACCAGATGTGTAGAGTATATTTGCATTTTCCTTGATTCTGAGTGTGGATGTGGAAGGTCAACCTTTATTTTGGTGTATCACCTCTTTAGTGTAGGCAGTTTGTTTTCATGAATTTCTTCCCCCTTTTCATCCCCCGAGTATATAGCTGTACATCCATGATTTTTGTATTACCTGAAACAAACAAGATACATCAGAGGGAGCTAGCCCATACCTAGAGACACTCCTCTCCTGCTTCGCCGTCCCACAGGCGAGAGAGGGGTTTCCATGTTGCGGGGAGAAGGCAGGAACCTGTTTTCCTGCCACTGGGTGCAATCTCCAGCGTCAACACCAAACAATATATAAATTAGATTAACAAAATTATAAGTATATTAATAAAGTATTTGATGAAAATTAATAAAACCAATACCAATATTTAACAATCTTATAAGCTATTATCCCATCAGGTGTGCTAGAAACTGTTATCATTCAGAAGTGCACCTTGTTAAGAATGTGTGTTTTTTCTTACTTATATTGATAAAATATAAAATATATAAAGTGTGGGTGAAATTATGTTTTATATAATCTTAATATTGATGTTTTTTCCCTTTGGTACACTCACCCACTTCTCTCTAAACTCTCTTAGATAGTGATTTATTGACTAAGAAAAGGTTAAAAGCCGTAATGTTAAAACTAAAAATGGAAATGAAAAATGAATATTGAGGATGATGCACCAATTTAAAAGATAATTAAACATGTATTTAACACACTTTTGAAGATAAATAACTTTAAAAAATTTACTTCATTCTCATATAATGACTCTTGCATCAGTATTTTACATAGAGGTCTTGACAAACACACACTAACTTGGAAGGAATGAACAATGGTTGAATTCACTTCTAGATTAGGTATAAATCATACTTAAACACTCTATATTAACTAAAATAGTTATTATATGATATATATATATATATATATATATATATATATATATATATATATATATATATATATATATATATATATATATATATATATATATATATATATATATATATATATATATATATGAAAAAATATTCATTCACTAAGTTGCATCAATGAATATTAAGAATACACTTCATAACCAACCTGAAAATAGAGGAAAAAATAGTTATTTATTGCTTCAAAGGTGAGGTAGTACAAATTTTGGTAGATTTTTAGAAACAAAAAAGTATATTATAATTTATAATAATTAAAAAATGAATGTACATAAAAATGAAGAAGAGAGAGAAAATACAAGGTAGCTTTAAAACTAGAGATGAGTCCACATGCTAACTCATAGTTCACCCTTCAACTAAACTCACAACTCAAACCTTAGCCTCCAAATTAAAAATTAGAATTTTATTGGTATAAAATTGTTTTAATTTGAATATGGAATTAAAATGAGGTGTATAAGGTAGTCTTAATGTTTGAAAAGTTAAAGATTCTTACATGTATTTGAATAATCTTCAACTTGAAGAGATCTTTGACTATCTTTAGTTAACTCCTTATGGATAGTTCAGAATCTTTTTGATATTCACTAAAATAATTTTTATATTTAATGCATCTTAAAGTTTTAATTCATTTACATTTATTCCATATTATATTTTGACTTGACTTAACTTGAATCATAACCTGGAGTTTGACTTGAGCTATCTTCTCTTGCATCTTATATGCATGTTTGACTTCTTGAATTTTCTAAAATTAGTCCAAGTGGGGAATATTAGGAGATATATTTAATGTTATAATTATATGGATTATATTTAAATAAAATATGGCCTCAAAACTTAACCAATAATTTAACTCAACTTCTCCACTATTGCATGTTTTGAACTCCACTTTTCTAGGGCTCCATGAAGGCTTCTTCTTATTGACTTGACCTTTGCTAAATTTAACCCAAATGATGAATATTAGAAAGAGAGAGAGATATATTTTTATGTTATTAAAAAATAATCCATGAAAAATACTTTCTGACTATGCATTTTATGATGACAATAATAGTTCTGCATGTTGGTTCTTCTTGGATATGTTTATCTTCTGCAACTTGACAAGCTTATTGAATGCACTGTGAGAACCTAAAACTTGATGAATTTATTTTATTTTATCATGAAATTAGTGTAAATATTATTTTAAAATTATAATAATGGTGTAATATAACTTCAAATAAATCTAAAATCCATTTATAACTCCAAAAAATATCATTTTGTGCTCTCTGGTGCTCTCTTGTTCTCAAGAAACCCTGATTTAAATTAGGAGGTATAAAATGAACTATAGGACTCACCGAACACTAATCATATGATATTTTTATATTTATAAATATTTTATACCTATAAAAATTAAAAATATTCCAAAATATTCACCAAACACCCAAACATAAATTCATAAAAAAGTACCTTCTTATTGTCTTAAAGGTGACCTAAGGATGTCTTTCAATGAGCTAAGCCTAGTTTGAATTGGTTTTCATTGAATGAGAATTAATTAATACCTTTAAATAAATTATACACACTATAAAATTATTTTTTTCATTTTAAGGACATGAAACTCTCATTTCTAACTCCATTTGTGAGTAAGATAGTGAAAAACCTTGGTTTCCTTCATGATTAGACCTATATTCTAAAATTTTATCTCTCCTTAGATATAGTATAGATTAGAAGCCCATTGGAAAAATTAAAGGACATAAAAAAACCTCCATATCAAATTTAAATATAATTTATTTAATAAAACAAAAAATATGATTTTTTGTTGTTTCCTAGCTTGCATAATTTCATTTCTGAATGCCTGTAGGTTGTGTTTTATCATTTTTTAAAGTTTTATGAGGCATAAATACCTAATTATTTTTTAATTATGATATTTAATAATTATCACTATTTTATGTGCTCAAAAAATATATTAAAAATCTCAAAAGTTTTTTTATTGTCTATCTTGTTTGCTTAAAACCCTAATACATGTACCTTTGCTTTTCTCCATTTTTTAACTTTAAATTTTGATATATGAAAGTTTATAAAATTAATTTATGCCCCATAATATTTCACACTAGTTTTTTTTGCAACAAATAACTCAAAAATTCAAAGATACTACCTAAAATTGAGCCATTGGGGTTTAAGAAGGGTTTTAGAGTACCTGTACTTCTTAATGATTATTCATAAAGTTAATTATCTATAAAATGAAACCAATGAATGTAATATTTATTTAATAGGGTTAAAAACATAAAATTAATACCATTCTAACCAGATATTTGTATCCTTTATGTATCGAGCATTTGAAAATTGCCTTCACTAGCTTGCAACTAACTAGTTAGAGGAACAAAAGAAACCTCTATCAAAATTTGGAGTTGTGAGTTATTAATGAGAATTGTTTTGACATGATGATGTTTTTATACCTTTTTAAATATTTAATACATGAATGGATTCTTATTAAAAACTTTTACTTAAGCAACTTTGACCAATGGTGACAAAATTGTGAACATCAAGACCATGGGCCTACATGATGCAATGATAAAACCTAAGGTAATGCCCTATATTTAATTAGTTTTTGATATATTTATAAATGGAAATTTGTTTAGAAATATTCTATAATTAAAACATAATACATCAATAGACTATATTAGTGTAAAAGCTTTTGAGAAGTACTACAGACTCCCTCCTCTTGAAATATGTTACAATCAAGCCCTAGTGAACAAGTGGATGTCTTCAAATAATGTAACTAATAACTTAAAATACTAGGAAAGAAACCCAACCACCTTCACAATTAGAGGATCCATCTTTGCTATCCTAATAACAATTTGTAGGCATGAAACTAGGATTGTCATGGTCTTATTGAATATAATTTATGGCTTTCCAAGTATAACCCATGTTAACAAGGTTTGGATTCCCGTAATGAAAACCATAGTCACCTCCATAAAGATATTTTCCATATGGGAAATCATTAGTGCTAACTTGATTCACCAAGTTAGTAGCTTAGACAATAGGCCAAATGGTAACTTTTATATAATGTCTTATATGGTGGATGTAATAATTGGGATGGTCCACTCATCCTTTGAAGAACCCTAAGAACCATCTTCTGAGCATCCCAAGAATATAATTTATGATGAATTCAACATTTTTCATATCCATAGGTTCAAGAAAAACATGACCAGGATGACAAAGACTTTCTACCCTATGGTGTACCAAGTCATTTATGGTAAGGATATGCCTGGAGAGTCTAATCATATTAGAAGAAATATTGAGAAGATTGGTAACATATAGCTTTACCAAAATTACACAATCATTAGGATAGAAGGAACTAGAGCCCTTCCCATGTATCTGTTGATGGCGTAAAATTGTGCTAGATCTTAACCATTCAACAATGGGAAGTTTCAAGCTGTGGGACAATGCGGCTTGAAATAACCTCCAGATTTTAGAGACGCTGGTCTCTTCTTTTGGTATGGTTGTTGGGGAAAAGGGACAGGAGACTAAATAAAAATGCAAAATGTAGGAATTAAAACCTAACTATGGTGATGCGCCTGAGTGTAATCCTAATCCTAACCTGAGCACAGTGATACTATTATAGGATTCAAAACGGACAAGTGCATGATCAATGTAAGAGATTGAAATAACAGAAATAGAGGATCACAAAAGGGAAGTATTTCATTGAGATATAGGGAATGTCAACAAATGAATAGTGTTCAATCTTCCTAACAGAATCTTTCAATCACATAAGAGACACAAAATTCATGTACAATTATGTAAACCTTCCAATTCAGGAAAATGAGACAAAAGCAAATGACATTCTTAATCACAACTACAGAAAATCAATCTATAGCATATATTACTTTGCCAATGACACAGATAACACCAACCAAGGCATGGAGTTCAAATTTCCATAATTCATTTAGCCACATAAAGGGCACAAAAACATGCATGGTTATATCAGCTTTACAAATCAAGAAAATTGAGACAAGAGCAAATGATATTATTGGTCTAAATTTTAGAAAGTCTAAAACTATAGAATTCTTCCCCTTTTTAAAATTCTTACAAATCCACTTATATAGACTTGGATTCCTCCTTACATCGCTCTCTTTCTCGCACAATTCTACCCCATCATTTACTCACAGGGGACAAAACAGACGGTGCCTTCAATGCCTCAAATGTATCTTGGTCTTATCAAGAATTTCCCTAACTGTGGCATGGTAATCCATGTCTAATACCTCTCTTCATGCCTAAAATTCTTCATTCCATCACCTATTTGGCCGTTCAATTGTCTCCTCTGCCTTTGCTTATAGGGTACAAATAGACAGTGTCTTTAATGCTTGTAAGCCCCCAAAAATCTACTCGGTGCACTATTTTATCTACCCAGAATAATTATCATTGAGCTTTCCCTCCATCTTTGCTTTAATAGGTAGATGGGCACTCTGTTCTATTGAAATGAAAGAGGACACTTAGTCAGTTCATGAAAATTCTCCCTTTTAATCTAGAAGGCACCAGAGGATGACACTTGGCCACTTCCACTTTCTTTATATTTCATTGAGGAACGCTCTGCCTTCAACACCTATCACAGCCTACTTCCTTGATACTTTTTAGCTTTATTAAAACAAAACTCATTGCATTCCTTACCTTAGTAATTTTTAGGAAGGAATGGATGCACGTGGCAGTCTTTGGTTGTTGACACTCGGTACTTCTTTAGTCCTTTAAAATAATGTCTAGGACCCACTACAATCTTTATTCATCAATTAGGTTTGAAGATGGTTTCTCAGAAGTTGACACGTGGTGACTTCCATTGCTCCTGGAAAGATACGTGGCATTTTCCACTTCTTTATCTAGAGGTACATGGTGCCTTCACTTTTGTTGGGGATGGAGTAGAGAGGGACTCAGAGAGTGACACTTAGCAACCTCCGCTGCACTTCAACACTTAAGAAAAATGAAATGATGCCTTTATGCATTGAACAAAAGCACTGGACCCAGGTGTTGAAATAAAGTCTTCTCGATAGTCAACACATGGTGACTTCTGCTGCTTCTTCAAAAAGGTAGTTCAGGGTCTTTGCAACTACCACCTAGCACTTTCCACTCTCTATGTTGCTTGGTCTATTGAAAATCTTTGCCAAATGAAACACGGGTGCCTCTATGAGATTCATACGTTGACATGTGGTGTGTTCCACTTAGCCGTTATTAGGTATGTGGCACATTCTGTGACCTTCCCAAAATTTAAAAAAAGGTGTTCGAAGGACGCCAACTATCTAGCTTCATCTCCCAAAAATTGACACTTGGCAAATTCTACTTGAATTTGATACTTGGGAAAAAATGAGATGAAGGAAACAAAAGGGGGAACAAGGATCTGCTACTAGAGGGTGACACTTGGCAGCTTCCACTGCACTTTGAAACTTAGGAAAAATGAATTGGCCCTCTGCTTCAAAATTCTACCACGACATCCAAGATATGTAGGAACCAATATTGTAGCTCAAGTCAAAAAATAAAAAATGACATAGAGTAAAAATTACTCTACAGTTACTGGCGACCCCTAGGACTTTTTGAGCCTACTAAAAAAGAACCCAACTCCTGCTCGATCAAAATTTCAAAATTTAAAGCTTTAAAAGAGCTGTCTGGTAGATAAACCACTCATGGTCAGATAATCCTTACTTGCTCTGCAACTCGACAAGAGCTAGATCGAAGTTAATGAGATCCTTGTGAAAAAAGGTTTACAGGACTTAGACAGTGGCTTTCAATCTAAAATCTAGCCAAAAAATAGGAACTAGAATAGTTTCAACCTCTAGGACTGAGGAATCATCCCGCAAGCTTTAGAAAAATGTTTGATCCCTTTGTTTGGTGAGCAACAATGGTTCAAGTTGATCGGCCATTAAGACTATCTTTGCATCTAAGAATAGGGAAGGAGGCCTACTTGTACCAGATCTTCAATGTGGCATCTCATCTCGCTGATGCCTTCTTTCATGACATCGAGACAGTTCTTGCAACTATTGGTCACAACATCACATTTGACCTCCTCATTGACCTGTTTCATAGTGGCCATTTTGTCTAGGATTCCTACAACTGCCAATGTTGCATCCATCATGCTATAGATCTTCTCTAGTAATGAATGGGAATCCATGAATCTCTTAGAGATTATGGCCAGAGTGTTCTATACTGGATTCTCTACCCTTTCACATAGTTGTTGTGCATTGAGCAAGAAGGTGAAAAATGGTCTGAGCTGGACAATCTCTAAAGAGATTCTCTCCCATGCTAACTCATAGAGCTCCTTCACTAGCTACACTACTCTAACACCTCTTGGCCTATTGGTCAACTCAATTACCAACTGTGCCATCCTCTGTTGCTTTGATTAGAATTGGGCTTGAAAAGCTATAGCCTTGTTCTGTTCCTCCAACAGCCTTTGCTGTGATTGGGTAACCTACAGTTGAAGTCCTTCGACTCTTCCCTACAATGTTGCATTCTCCCATCTTATAGCTATTGCTTCATCTTTTGCAAGTGTGAGATCTACTTTCAATGAATCATTTTGGGCCTAGACTGCCCTTTGAGGTTGGAGGGAAACAATATCTTGCAACTATTTTTGTAGACTAGCTATTTCATTATCTCTCCTATTTATTTCTTCAGCCAAACTATTATAGTTTGCCTTTTCTTGGGCCAAATTGGCCTCCATATTTTGCAGTCTTCTTTATTTCTTCAAATAATATTCTATGACTGCAAAAGTGGATTTGGTCAGTAGCTCGACTCTATCTTGGGGCTTGAACAGGGACATGTCAATGGCCACTGCGTTTATCGTGTAGTCTTTTGGCTGCATTTGTTCACTCGGCTTAGCAACATTGGGTGACAAATGGGTCACCGTTAGCTACTATTGGATGGGGTCAAATTATGACCTCAAATGTGGGATGGCCGACACTTTATTCTCTTTAATCCTCTTCTTCTCTAACCTGGCTTCTCTTACCCTCCTAGCAACATTAGCCTACATCCAGAAGGTGGAAGGGGATGTAATATGTCCCCCTATGAAGGGAAACCCTTATGGTAGGTCATATTGGAGAGCCATTGGTTGGCTAGGGGTGAGTTGTAGGGGCATCTTTCTAGGAATGGAGGGGGAGAAATGGGGTAATGTGAGGGCTCGAGGCATTGACGATGGGGTGGCTTGTGAGATGGGAATGGCAGCAGTGGCAGGAGGTGTCATCTGACTGGGTGGAGGCATCATGCCAACAGGGTGAGGAATAGGTTGAGAAGGAGGAGGGGGATGAATACTTACTTGTAGAGAAGTTGCAGTGCTCTGCACTGGGTGCTGTGAAGGCTCCTCTTCCTCCTCTATATTTAATTGGAATTGCACCCTTCTTCTTTTTTTGGGTATCTCTACCTCCGTCTACATTTGTCTTGCTTCTACCTTCATGGCTGTCAGTGGTGCATGCAAAGAATCGAGGACTTCAATTACTCTTGATGATGGGGAGGCCCTTGGTGGTGAAGGCACCACACTTCTTTATTGTTTTGTGGTAGCTACAACTTGCTCTGAAGTCTATGGTTATTGGCTTGGTCCCATCACAGCTACTTGCTCTGCCCCAAGTGTCGACACTTGGCTTGTTTCTAGGCTAGATACAGGGGATGGATGCCACTCATCCCAGAGTTCTTCCCATGTTTTATCTGAGTCCATGCCTCTGAAGGCATGGGTGCTCTGGGAAATTTCTTGCCTATATTTCTAATAGGCCTCAATTTTCTCTGCATCCCAACCTTTGTTCCTCAACGTCCTTCTAAAACTAGAGGTCATCCTAACCTTAGGATCATAATCCCTCTATTTGTCATAGAAGGTTTCCCATGGCCTATTCTACAGCATGGGAAAATCTATTAATTTAACATAGAAGCCAAGAGCATCTTTAATAGGGTTTTTATTGGTTTCCCAAAAGGGGTAGCTTTTATGTGCAATCCTGTCTCTAATTCTATTTTTTCTCACTACAGAGGCTATGTAATCTACTAGGTCATAAACCCACTTGTCCTTAACCAATAGGAACCCTAGGAAAGTCAATTTCCTCAGCAGCATGGTCTCAGCTTCTTTGGCTTCTAGGCTTACATTTCCTACCATCCATAGGAGATTGTAAATTCTCCTCTTCTTCTTAGAACCATATTCATTATCAACCACTGATACCTACCTGGTGATTTCTAGGAATTCTAATCGAAGAGTTAAAAATTTTGGTAGCAACACTAGCTCCCCACAAAATCCATGGACCCTTACGGTCATGTGATGGGCCCCAAAATAGAAGTCACATGGGATGGGACAACTAACTAGGAGGTTTGTAATACTTGGGAATAACCTATTTATAACAAGCTTAAGGCTGAGGCAATGAAGAATAGGGGTGATGAATAGTTCCCAAAAGTCATACGTGTCACTAGTTTTTGATAAAACATGTGTCCATGCAGACATAGGGATGGTTCTTTGGGGGTAAAAAGCTGGGTCATACAGGTTCAAATTCATGTAGTGGGTGAAGAGGTCAAGGTTATGATGTAGAATTAGATGAAATAAAAAGGAGGAATACCTGAATATCCCTTTTTCCCTAAATTGGGTCAGCTACTCAACAATTAAGAAGGCGATGTGTTCTGCGAAGTCAAGACGGTACTCCTACATCTTGTTGACTATTTTTAACCTAAAGAGGATGGCCATTTGCTCTACATATACCACCATGTCATCCTTCATGCCAAAGATGAGAGCCATCATTGACAGTGCATTTTGGCTGGTGGGTGTGAACTGAGTTCCTTATGCGGGGAGCGTGGGCACTGTTGTATCCCCATCGGCCATTTGCAACTCAGACCTTAAAAACCTAGTCTAATTGTTGACATTTGCCCATGTCCTTTGCATCCTATCCATGGTGGGGAAGGTGGTGGTATCATCATATTGTAGGGCAATCATGTCCCTGATAGCTTGTGGGGTGACCTACAGCATGAAGGGGCCTTATTGGATGGTGTAAGATTGTGGATGGAGCAAGTCTGTACATAATTCAATTATATCCAGGCATGGGTGCACAGATGGGACAATGAATTGAGCCAGTTGTGAGGTCCATATCCTCATTTTAAACATTTCATATTGCCTTTCCTTGGCTCTTTGCAAACACCTTTGGCGTGCCCCTTCTCTGAGGTTCTTTCCATTGGCTCTTTGCAAAATCGGGTCCACGATTCCATCCGCATAGTCCCTTACTTTGGATGGGTCACTGGTTTGACCGACCCCTAGGGCTTTAGTTCTTGGATAGCTTCTTGGTGGTTGCCCAGGAGCTATAGCATATGATTTGTTAGCCAGCAACCTGTCGAGGTATCCAGGTGCCCCTATTCCTTGTTATGAAGTTGATGTTCCTGCCATCTTTAAATCTCTTATATAATAACCTGGTATGAACCTTGTGCAAGATAAAAACATGCTTGCTATAGCAAATTTTCTTAGGCACTAATAATTGCAATGAGCAAGATATTTTCATAGGAATGCTTGAGAGTTTGTAAACTTTAAAATTTTCTAAGGGATATTTATGGGCTTATCAAGTCCAAAATAACATTAAATTAAGGTGACCGTTAGCAAATCCTACTCAATCTTTGGGAAACAACTAGGTGGACACATTATGCAGCGTAAGGTACCTTGGAGATCTCAAAAGATTTGGGGAAGCATTTATTGCAGCAAAATTTAAAAAAATAAAACTTCTATGACGCCGACTCTGCGTTTAAAATGCTTATTTTTAAAAGAAAAGTGGGAAAGCAAAAAACAAAACAAAACAATGCAGGAATGGAAAACTACCTAACTACATTAATTGAATATCCTTATTTCCCTCTAGATTAAAAACAAACTTTCTAACATCTTCTTTATAACAAGCCAACTTATGTTTCCATACCAGTGATTGCAACAGGTATATCTTTGATGGAATGTCTTTTGTGCTGGCCACACAAATTTGCCTATACTCAAACGAGTCTAAGTAAAACATGTGTTTGACACGCACAAATTCTTCTTCTCCTTGAATTTCCATTGAATACTGGTTCTTCATGCTATCATGTGTCATTAAGAAATCATTGTCTATTGGTTCTTCACTCTGTGCCTTTTGATAACCATTCTCTTTTGGCTTATCTCCTAATTTCAGCTCTATTGCATCATCATGCTCCTTGATGACTTCATTCTCTTGAAAGGATAAATTTGAAAGCTGGCATTCCTTCTGCATACTTAGCTAAGTCTCGATGTTGTCTTCTCCACATTTTTCCAATTCATAGCCTTCTTGTAGGATAGTGTCATCTGTCTCAATGACTTGGTCAAGGGAGTATCCATGTTCCTCCATATCTTCTTGCAAAGTGAGGAAAAAGTTAGAAATGATCTCCTCCTCATCTGAAGTTAAGGAAAAAGCTTGCGGCTTATCCTCTTTCTCATCAAAGGGGGTACCTATGGTGATTTCTTCCTTATCTGTAATTATGGAATCCTTTTGACTAGCCATGAATTGAGCGTACTCCTCTGCATACTTATTCACTTCCTCCAAAACATATTCTTTTATGAAAAGGGATAAGGAGAAAGGCTGTGATGAAAAAAAAGAAGCTTCTTGAGGAATGGTGGAAGGGACTTGAGGGGAAAGTGAGATTTTGGAGTCCTCTTCCCTTACTGATATCATAAACTCTACATTATTGGGGAAATGACTTTGACAGGTTAGATCTTGCTCATGAATAGGGGTGGCATACATCTGATATGGAATTTGTGGTGGTGAATATAGAGTTTGGTAGTCTTGGTAAGGCTAGTTCTCATGAATGCTTAGCCTCTCTTCTATAAATCCAATCAATCCACACACATCCATCATCTCATATGTCAGCTCTTGCCAATTTTCCCTTTCAATGGGATCCCACTCACTTTTAATCAGGTCTATTGTGTCCCTCACTTGATGGATGACATGACGAGGAATTTCTTGGCCATATCCCTTTCTACTATCAAGCTTTAACACATATTTTTTAAATCCCAGGTAATGCTTTTTTGAAGGTAAAAATGAGGTCAGGTTGTACATGGGATGTGACATATTGGGGAGACTGGGCATAAGATTGATATAGCTCATAACCATCTGCATCCTTGTTACTTGATATGGTTCTAGGAGAAGTTTGTTATTGATTAAATATAAAAGGAGAATAAGACTCATAGCTATGAGTAATATAATTATACATACCAAAAGGTGATTTCTTTGATGATACCACAGTTGCTTGATCGACTGTTTTGACTCAGAGTCATTGGTGTTGCTAAAAACCTCCAAAGGCTAATTGGCCAAAGAACCACCAAAATTATTCAACTCCTTGAAAGATCATGTCCCACCGGGCATGCCAAAAACTATTGATGGCATAAAATTGTGCTAGATATTAACCAATCAACAATGGGAAGTTTCAAACTGTGGGACAATGCGGCTTGAAACAACCTCCAGATTTTAGAGAAGCTAGTCTCTTCTTTTGGTATGGTTATTGGGGAAAAGGGATAGGAGACTAAACAAAAATGCAAAATGTAGGAATTAAAACCTAACTATGGTGATGTGCCTGAGTGTAATCCTAATGCTAACCTGAGCACAGTGAGACTATCATAGGATTCAATTACATTTAAGAGCAAACAAGCGCATGATCAATGTAAGAGATTGAAATAATAGAAATAGAGGCTCATAACAGGGAAGTTTTTCATTGAGATATAGGGAATGTCAATAAAGGTATAGTGTTCAATCTTCCTAATAGAATCTTTCAATCACATAAGAGGCGCAGAAGTCCCGTACAATTATGTAAACCTTCTAATTCAAGAAAATGAGACAAAAGCAAATGACATTCTTAATCACAACTACAAAAAACAATCTACAACATAGACTACTTTGCCAATGACACTGGTAACACCAACCAAGGCATGAAGTTCAAATTTCCATAATTCATTCAGCCACATAAAGGGCATAGAAACATGCACGGTTATATCAACTTTACAAATAATGAAAATTGAGACAAGAGAAAATGATATTACTGGTCTAAATTCTAGAAAGGCTAAAACTATAGAATTCTCCCCCCTTTTTACAATTCTTACAAATCCACTTATATAGACTTGGATGCCTCCTTACATCGCTCTCTTTTCCACACAATTCTACCTCATCATTTACTCATAGGGGAAAAAACAGATGGTGCCTTCAATGCCTCAGATGTATCTTGGTCTTATCAAGAATTGCCCTGACTATGGCATGGAAATCCATGTCTAGTACCTCTCTTTGCACCTGAAATTATTCATTCCATCACCTGTTTGGCCGCTCAACTGTCTCCTCTACCTCTACTTATAGGGGACAAATAAACGGTGTCTTTAATGCTTGCAAGCCCCCAAAAATCTACCCAGTGCACTATTATATCTACCTAAAATAATTATTGATGAGCTTTCCCTCCATCTTTGCCATAATAGGTAGATGGGCACTCTGTTCTATTGAAACAGAAGAGGACACTTAGTCAGTTCATGAAAATTATCCCTTTTGATTTAGAAGGCATTGAAGGATGACACTTGGCCACTTTCACTTTCTTTATATTTCATTGAGGAACACTCTACCTTCGACACCTATCTCAGCCCACTTCCTTGATACTTTACAGCTTTATTAAAACAAAACTCTCTGCATTCCTTACCTTAGTAATTTTTAGGAAGGGATGGATGCACGTGGCAGTCTTTGTTTTTTGACACTCAGTGCTTCTTTAGTCCTTTGAAATAATGTCTGGGACCCACTACAATCTTTATTCATCAATTAGGCTTGAAGATGGTTTCTCAGAAGTTGACACGTGGTGACTTTCGCTGCTCCTAGGAAGATACGTGGCATTTTCCACTTCTTCATCTAGAGGTACATGGTGCCTTCAACTTTTGCTGGGGATGGAGTAGAGAGGGACTCAGAGAATGACACTTAGTAACCTCCACTACACTTCAGTACTTAAGAAAAATGAAATGATGCCTTTATGTGTTGAACAAAAGCACTGGACCCAGGTGTTAAAATAAAGTCTTCTCAATAGTCGACACGTGGTGACTTTCGCTACTTCTTCAAAAAGGTAGTTCAGGGTCTTTGCAACTGCCACTTGGAACTTTCCACTCTTTATGCTACTTGGTCCATTGAAAATCTTTACCAAATGAAACATGGGTGCCTCTATGAGACTCAAACACTGACATGTGTTGCATTTTTCTTAGCCATTATTAGGTACGTGGCACATTTTGTGACCTTTCCAAAAGTTACAAAAAGGTGTTCGGAAGACGCCAGCTGTCTAGCTTCATCTCTCAAAAATTGACACTTGGTGACTTTTGCTTGAATTTGATACTTGGGAAAAAATGAGATGAAGGAAACAAAAGGGGGAAAAAGGATCCACTACCGGAGGGTGACACTTGGCAGCTTCCACTGCACTTTGACACTTAGGCAAAATGAACCAGCCCTCTGCTCCAAAATTCTGCCATGACGTCCAGGATATGCAGGAACCAATATTGCAGCTCGAGTCAAAAAATAAAATATGATGTAGAGTAAAAATTACTCTACAATATCTTCCTTGATTAATCCTAGATAAGGTGGCAGAGCAAGATATTGTATCTCAATCAGTTGATTTCATTGATGTCAACTTAACAAGGGATAAGAAGGGGGAATTCCACATAACTCCCCTCAACATTGGTCAAATTTTGTATTCCAAATGGGAACATTTTTAACTAGTGGGAAAATTCAAAACTTCTTATGAATTTAAATAGCCACCCTATAGACCATGGGATCCAAAGAAAAGGGTTAATAACCACTTGGATAGAGTCATATCAAGGGTGAATATTTATTATGGCCATGTTTCATATCCTCATGACATAGTATTCATGGATGATTTTAATGAAATGGAGGTTCATATAAGTATGAAAAAAGATAATGTGTTTTTGATGGTGTCCATGCATATACAATATAATCCAAAAACCACCAAATAAGATGCCAAGAGAATTGAAAAGGAACACTAGGTCTCTAAACCTCCTCTAGGACCCCTATCATATGTTGAGATACAAGAATATGCTAGTCCATTTGGGTAACCACATGTGGAGGAGAGGTAGAGATTTAGCTAAGCCCCTCTTCAATAGCCCAACCTAATGGTTACAATTGTAGAAACCACTCTAGTTTCCACTCCTCCTCATTCAGATGCTACTTCACAAGCTTAATCAAGTATGGCTCAAGTAAGTGGATCATTTTACATGTTTCAATTTCCTCCACTCACTAGGACACATCAATTAAGTCTTCCATATTTCCTTTCCCCTATTACTAATTTGATTACACCTTCATCCCTAGTTCAAACTAGTTTTATTCCACCTCCTTCCCCTAGTTCACCCCTAGTAGCCATTGTTTCTCTCACTTCTTCACTCCTTCCTGTAGACACCTAAATAGTGTCTAACCCTTGGTCCCCTTCGTCCACTTTACCACTCCTAATCCATGTTTTATTAATTTGAAATAAATATCCTATTTTAAATTAATAAAATCCCTTTTCCCTCTCCTTACCACCTCACCACCCTAGGATACCCTCCTTGGATTCCCTTCATTCCCCACATGGCCGTATTTAACACCTAGACTCCCCTTCCAACTTCTCCCCTCATCCATTTAATCCCCTTCGACCTTTTCTCCCTTGGACTAGCTGACCCGACAGTTGGAAAATGGATGAAAGGCTATTTTTAGCCTTTCTCCAGCCTTTTATCCGTCGACGTCGGTCATCTGTCGACCGATGTCAGTGATATTGCCAGCATCAGCGGCCTTCTTAATGGTTTTCTACACCGTTATCCATCTCTCTTCGCTCTCTTGGTCTGTCCTCTTGCATAACCCGACTCTGGTATCTTGCACTCTGATGGTCAATCCGTTCTTGGACCCTGCCACTCTGCCAATCTTCAAACCAAGCCTCTCATTTCTCTCCCTCAGGGGTAACAATAGGTATTCTGGCTTCAGCAACTCCACCAGCGATGGGACTTTCATCACCAGCAACACCAACAACAGGTACACCAGTCTGCAACGCTTTCTTCAGCACATCACAGGTAAGTTTTCTTCTGTGTTTTCATTTGTGTTTTCTAGTTATTTGTTTCTAAACTAGATTCAACACTTCTATCTCCCTAGACCAGACCAGCCCGAATACCATCTCCCTATTGCCTCTGTCCTCTATCGGACCATATACTCTACCCATTCAACTAGACTCTCAGACCCAGACCCTAAACCATTTAACCAAGCCCAAAACAAGACTCCCAAACCATTCAAGCAGACCACAGACCTGTCCACGAACCAAGAACCTGACCAGACCCATCCACAGACCACTGCCCCAACCGACGCCGGTCATTACCCCAACCGACATCGGCAGACTAACCGACGTCGATAGACCCGATAATCGACGCCGGTAGGACCACCGACGCCAGTGACTGTGACCAGTCTGACAACATCATTCAGGTAAGCTTTTACTTCCGTTTCTTTTTAGTTTGTTATCATTTCAGTCTTTTTAATATTTTGTCTTTTATCAGACTTTATTTTTATCAAACAGTGGGTTGACCTCCCTTAAGGAAGTTTTCATGCTTCTGGGAACAGGCTTTTGCTTGGCAACCCACCATCTATCCATCTAACGCCTTTTTGTCTAAGTCTCTTTTCTTTGCAGGTGTCATTCCTCCACAGCCAAAGAGGAGTCCTCACAGCGTCTGGATTATGGTGCGCACAACTACATCCAGGTACTTCTAGCCTTGACCATCTCTTAGTTTCTTAATTCTTCTCTTGAATGTAGAAAAGCAAAATTTGAATAGAAACATTCTGGCACGCCCGGTGGGACCCTTAGGACCTTCCTTGGGTTCCTTTCCTTCTTTTTTCATATAGGGTGCATTAGGATTCTCCCTTTTCACCTCGTTCTTCTTTTCCAAATGACATCATAAGCAGGAATAAAAAGAACTTTTATTTTCCTTTCTTGCATTTCTAGACTAGTCCAAAATCATACCCTCCAACCCATTCTCAACTTGTTTTCATTCCAACTTCACATTTCGACTTGGGCTAAAAACTTATTGCATTACATTTCTGCTTGTGCTTGCATTTCTTAGTCCACACTTAGTAATTAACAAAACACATATTGAATTAATCTAGTCCACTTCATGTTACACAACCTAAACCACGTGCACAAATCAAACATCAAACAATACCTGAGACAAGGCCCGACTAGGATTTCATCCCCCAGTGGATACCTTACCCCTACCTGGCAATCTCACTTAGATTTCATCACCAAGGGGAAAGCCCACTCCGTTCTCTAGCGGAGGATAATCTCTAGGCAAGGTATATTTTGGCTAAGTGAGACCAGCTCATCACTAGGCTCGTGAAGTGAGGGGAGCTTGCTCCTTAGCACCAGGCCACGTACCGAACCTAATACAGACTTCTTGAGTGCCTAAACATACCTGAAACTATCCATAGACTACCTCTTCTAAGACCCTTCTAACAGCCAACCTCCCAAACATCACTTTAAGGCGTAAGCCATAGGATTCTAAAAATTTGATTCTTAGGATTTAACGTTTAGGGCCTGTCTATCTCTCTCTCTCTGTTTTTCTGTTCTTATCTAGTTTTTTGAGCTAGTGAGGACGTTCTCTTCCTTTTTTTTCCAAAAATCTTTGAATTTTTCTGAGTTTCTGGAAACCACAGTCACCGACATTGGCTTTTCCACCGATGTCGGCAACCTTCCTCCATCGGCATCGATTATCTGACCGATGTCGACCATTTTCCCTTACCGACATTGGTTTTTCAACCGACATCAGTCACTATCACAGGCCTTTTTTCCAAAATAGCAACTTAAAACCTGACCCCTTTTTCTGCCAAAACCTCATTCTAAGTTTTTGAAACTGAGAACACACAATTTCTAGAACCTGACCCTCTTCTTGACCACGCTCTCTCGTCCCTAACCAATCCTATCATGGAGTTCCACTCGGAGACTGAAAGAACTCCTACAGGACCGACCCCGACTCAGACTCCCATCATCCCTAAAGGGGACCAAGATTTTGAAAGATTCTTGGACCTCAACGTCACAGCCCTCCAAAACTATCTCGCAAGAAACCAAATGTGAGACCTTTTAGTCATAGCGGCAATGACATCGACGTCATCCGCTACCCAACCCATCATGACTCAGCCTATTATCTCAACCAGTCACTCGACTGTGGCCAATACGCAAAGTTTGGCCTCCTCATCTATTTTCGAACCTACCTCCATTGGGGTGTCATTACCCCCTCAACCGCACACAATTCAACCAAGTTCTACACCATACTAGAACTTGGTTGTCTCGACCTCGCCCACTCTTACACCTATACACGCAGGAGTGACATCCTATCCTTTTACTAGTGCCACCACTCAACCACCTATGGCGGTATCTAGTCAACTTGTGTCCTCCAACTTCATGACACAAGCCCCTTTGACCATGACATCTATCCCTATGATGCACTACCCTTATGTTGTGCCTACACAAGCGCAACCAAGTACGTCATATGCCTCTTCGACCACCTTTTAGGCACCCTACAACCTAGGGGGTGCCCCACCTGTCAATCCGTCAGTCGACATCATTAAAATGCTGATGGATAAAATGTCCAGTCTCGAGACCTCTATCTCTGGTTCAAGCAATGCTCTTTCATATGAGCAAATTTGCAATGAACCCATCCATCCTTCTGTGCCCATCCGACCATACCCCAACCACTGTGAGATTCCTAAATTCACTCGCTTCCAAAGTAAGGAGGACCCACAAAAACATCTCCGGGCATTTAGACATGCCTGCTACCTCATCGCTCATGACGATGCGTTACTTTTACGCACGTTCCCTATGTCTCTTTTTGGCCCCACTCTTGACTGGTATAGTTCTCTTACCAGGCATTCTATCTTTTCATTCACCCAACTCACCCAATTATTTCTCGACCATTTCTCTATCAACATAACCAAACAAGTCTCAATCACAAACCTCTACTCCATCAGGCAATTTGATGACGAGTCAATAGTCGATTTTGTCACCCATTGGAGAGGCTTGATTAACCAGCTCTCTTTCTCCTTACCTCAACCTGAGCTCATCGAGCTCTTTTATCGAGCATGTGCCAGGCACATCTCTTCTACCTTGTGGATTTAGACATTCTGCACTTTCGACGAAGCTTTCACCATGGCTCGAAAGCTTGAACTCCGTGCCATTGAGGAGGATAAGGTCAAATTGCGTAATACCAATGCAAAAACCAATGACTATTCTTCTTCCAGACCTTCTTCTTTTGCCAACTCCAAACCCAAAGGAGTGGCCAACACAGTGGTCGTTAGATCACCATCCTCAATAGCAACTAATCAATCTCAACCCTCTACATCTCCAAGCATCACCAAACAATTCCAACAACGGTACATCCAACGTTCATACACTCCACTTGGTGAATCATACGCTTCCGTTTTGGAAAAACTACTCAAGTAGGGGGTCCTCAATCTCTCTCCAATCCGACCACCTCAATTCGACCCTTCAAAAGCCCTCCCTACATGGTATAGGGAGGCTGACTTCTGTCACTTTCATCGCGTCCATGGCCATGACATCAACAATTGCCGAACCTTCAAGAACATCATCCAAGACATGATCGACAAGGGGGATCTTATTTTAGATAACCCGAATGCCCCACCAAATCAAAACATCGACATCTTCAAACAACCATTTCCAAACCATCCACCTACTCAAAACAACATCCAAATCATGACTAATGACTCTCATGACCATAATATTCACACAATCAACACTATTTTGCCTCTTGTCTTTGACCAACCTCCTCCCTCACAGGATGAAGAACTTTCTTCTCCTATTAGTCCTCCATCTACCTTTCTCATACTAGAGGACACCTTGACCATGCCTACGCCATTAGCCTTACCTTCATCCGAAGACCTTACCTTGCCTACTCCTCAAGCACAAGCAGAAGGCATGATCATCCCTGCCTTCTTCTCTCTTGAGGAGCCACACTCTCCTATTTCTTCTCCACCAAGAGAAGACCCAGTCTCTCCACCCATTTTGACCGAAGAAGACCCAATTACGGTTTCCTCTTGCCCTTTGCCTGAGATTGCTACATCTCACTCACCTTCGTCCACATCCAAATCCAAGCCCGAATCTAACCTCGCCTCTCGCAATAATGGCCCTCAAACCATATCAAAGAAGGCCACTAGACCACACCGGAGGACTCCTCCCCCACCTTCTTCATTACCTTCAATCTTGGGCCCGCATCCATCCACTTTAATAGGAGTTCTTCCTACTCCCATACTTCACAGAGGCAAGTTGCCTCCATTACTTCCTCAACCCCTCAGACATATATCTGTTCCAAACCATCGACTTATGCCTCTTACGCATCCCAAACCAAAGTCATCAACCCTCACTGCAACAACACATCTAGACCCATTAGCAGGTTCTTATGCCTTGCTATTACGCCAATTGTTGCAGTCCTCTCGTGTCAATCTCCCGCCACTCAGACCATCTCAATCTCTCAGACCAAAACCGCCCTAGTTCGATGACACTTGCATTTGTGCATATCATCGAATGCCTGGGCATGATACCGAGCATTGTTGTGCCCTCAAGGTTGTCATTTGCCAATGTCTGGGAAATGACACCTTTCTTCTCGACCACATCGTCAACAAACCTTCAACACCACCCCACTCATCAACTCTCGAATCAAGACCATCTTGGTTCGACAACTCTAAATTATGTCATTATCATCACACTCTAGGACATGACACTAAGCGTTGTTGTGCTCTTAAAGCTGTCATTCATCAACAACAGAGAAAGGATTTCCTTCCCATCAAGGATCCTCTTGCTCACCCTTTCGACAAATCATCAACACCAACCCATGCTTCTCAAACCTCATCACCTAAATCAGGATCTCCACGCCAGACTATGGTCCCTTTGCCACCTTTAACCCCCTTATTCGACATCAACACAGTCAATCTGACCACTACGCCTTAACCGACCTCGACCAATCTATCAAACATTCTCCCTAGCCGCTGGGGGAATTCAGCTTTCATTCAAACCCCGACCAAATTTTCAACCCAGTCTCGACCACATATCAATCACTCTTTTAATCCTAGACCTCAACCAGACCGTCAACCTGACCTCGACCAAACATTCAACCTATATTCAGTCCATCTTCAACCAAACATTCAAACCAACCTTAATCACACCTTGATCAAATATCAACTAATTTCTTCCACATCGACCCCAAACATCAACCAAACATTGACCAAATCCTTCAACATCAATCAACATGTGACCAATTTGGAACGAAGCAAATGGGGCAAGTTTGCTCCCAATTGACTCAGACCTTACATCATAACACCAACATGGGTTGTGACTTTGTCGAAACTTAAGCCCCTTTATGTCTTGCCTCTTTGACCAGTCCACTATTAGTCAAGTAATTATTCATTTGACGTTTAACTTGAGCTTGATCCCTTTAGCAGTCCCTGTCACCGTCATTCTTATTTCCTTCAACCCTCAATCCTAACCCTTTTGGCAAGCATGAATGCTTTGACCTAATAAAAGGGAAACCCTCTAAACCTCTATAGTCAAGTCCATGACCAAAAGTCCAGTCAGCAAATCAATCCAATATATATAAAAATAGGATGCATATTCCAAGGTCATAAACTATAAATGTAGACTGCTCCCTCGAAGGACAGCTGCATCATCATTGCTATATTTACTAGACTGCTCCCTTGAAGGATAGCTAGGCCAAAGTCATATCAAAAATATCAAAAGCAGAATATAGACCACTCCCTCGAAGGATGGCTATGCATAAATTTTGCTACATATGCAGAATTATCTCTGAGGCTTTTCGCATCGATCAGCTTCACGACATGACCACAAAGCAAGACAATATCCCATCGCAGGCTTCTCGCATCGATCAGTCTGCCTTCAAAAAAAAAAAAAAAATTGACTGCCAAAACTTTAGAGTCATGGACTTGTCTATAGTCGTTCTCAGGGTCACCTATAAAAGGGGCAAAGTTGTTCCTGCCAAAAAGGGTTCCCCCTTCCATCTCGTATCAAACCTATCACCCCTACATACTCAAGGGATTTCGAGCTCACTTAACTTTAAGTGATTCGATTACCGCTCTAACACAACCACTGGTCAACGACGCAATGCATGAACGGGTCTTTTGTTTCTAAACAACCCCTATCCATGCTCTCATTCTGGTCCTTGTCAATGAAAGAGCAATTTGCCTTTCACTTTTGACACATCTTGGTCACGCCTCCAACCAAATCATTATCTATCCAAACTCAAACCCAAACCAAACCAATCAAACATTTTCAGACCACTGACATGACCTAGTCCATTTCACACTAGTTTCTATGGACACCAATACACATAGGGACTATCGACCAGACACAATTTATGTTAAGCATAAACCAATACTTGCTGAAGCATAAATAGACCTCAATTCATTTTTTAGCATACCTCCATCACGAATATGGAAAATTGCTAGGGATGAAAGACCCCTCGACCAATGTTGCAGAATACACCATTACACAATATGGAAAAGGCTGCAACATCATCTTTTTACCCTCATCTTTCATCATGACCAAGACCAATTTATTGACCACTTTGACCACCTGTCTACCACTCGGACCCCTAGTTTGAACTACATTGGTCTGAGGCCCTACGACTTGGGCTATGTAGGTAGCACTCAGATGATACAACATCATCTGGGGTTGGCTCGACCACCCTTGTTTGTTCGTCTCTCTGATGGAAAAACCTTCTTTCCTCTTTTTGACCATGACCTTGCCCTCGACCAAGACCAATTCCATCCCTTTGACCCTTCCTCCCTTCTAGGGAGAACTACATTGGCCTGAGGCCCTTTCCACAGGGGCTATGTAGGCAGCACTCAGTTGACATGGGGTCTTCTGAGGTTAGCTCGGCCACTTTCCTCCGTCCATTCCTCCCCCTCGACCAATGACCATTGGAGATCATGCCTATCTCCTCCGACTTCGACCACTTCCAAAGCAATGTTGCCTTGGTTGTTTTTGCATATATGCTACCTCATGACTGGTTAGCAAAATTGTGCGCAGACTTTTTTTGGACTCTCACAAGTATAGGATCACAAGCTGATTGATCCGCACTACTTGTGACTTTTTTCATGTTTTTGGGAGCACTTCCTGAGCCTGGGATACCTGGAACACGATGACCATTTAGAGCTTTAGCTTCAATTAAATAACCTGATCAGTAGATGACTAAATGCTGGGGCCCGATTACTTTAATTTTGGCACTCCTCGACCCTTGACCTGCGACACTTTGACCTGACCATCTCGTGTAGTGGTATGCACGCACTCATGACTTTTGAAGCATTCACCCTCACCCTTTCTTCATCCACTCTTTGTCAAATCAGCACCCGATTCTCGGTTCCCTTCCCTCGACTCTTGCTTTGAGGGGGAATACCTCATCCATAATCAGGGCAATCCACCTCCTATTTTTGTCTTGCAGTTCATTCGAACAACCAACAAGACGGAATCGACCTTATCCCATACTTGGGGCAACCAACTCCTATTTTTGTCTTGCAGTTCATCCAGAATAACCAACAAGACAAAAAAGGGGCAAATGTAGACACCTAAATAGTGTCTAACCCTTGGTCCCCTTCGTCCACTTTACCACTCCTAACCCATGTTTTATTAATTTGAAATAAATATCCTATTTTAAATTAATAAAATCCCTTTTCCCTCTCCTTGCCACCTCACCACCCTAGGATACCCTCCTTGGATTCCCTTCATTCCCCACATGGCCGTATTTAACACCTAGACTCCCCTTCCAACTTCTCCCCTCGTCCATTTAATCCCCTTCGACCTTTTCTCCCTCAGACTAGCTGACCCGGTGGTTGGAAAATGGATGAAAGGCTATTTTTAGCCTTTCTTTGACCTTTTATCCACCGACGTCGGTCATCTGTCGATCGACATCGGTGATATTACCAGCGTCGATGGCCTTCTTAACAATTTTATACACCATTATCCATCTCTCTTCGCTCTCTTGGTCTGTCCTCTCGCATAACCTGACTCTGGTATCTTGCACTCTGATGGTCAATCCGTTCTTGGACCCTGCCACTCTGCCAATCTTCAAACCAAGCCTCTCATTTCTCCCCCTCAGGGGTAACAATAGGTATTCTTGCTTCAGCAACTCCACCAGCGACTAGACTTTCATCACCAGCAACACCAACAATAGGTACACCAGTCTGCAATGCTTTCTTCAGCACATCACAGGTAAGTTTTCTTCTATGTTTTCATTTGTGTTTTCTAGTTATTTATTTCTAAACTAGATTCAGTACTTCTATCTCCCTAGACCAGAGCAGCCCGAATACCATCTCCCTATTGCCTCTGTCCTCTATCAGACCATATACTCTGCCCATTCAACCAAACTTTCAGACCCAGACCCTAAACCATTCAACCAAGCCCAAAACAAGACTCCCAAACCATTCAAGCAGACCACAGACCCGTCCACGGACCAAGAACCTGACCAGACCCATCCACAGGCCACTGCCCCGATCGACGCCGGTCATTACCCCAACCGACGTCGGCAGACCCGATAACCGATGCTGGTAGGACCACTGACGCCGGTGACTGTGACCAGTCTGACAGCATCATTCAGGTAAGCTTTTGCTTCCGTTTCTTTTCAGTTTGTTATCATTTCAGTCTTTTTAATATTCTGTCTTTTATCAGACTTTATTTTTATCAAACAGTGGGTTGACCTCCCTTAAGGAAGTTTTCATGCTTCTGGGAACAGGCTTTTGCTTGGCAACCCACCATCTATCCATCTAACGCCTTTTTGTCCAAGTCTCTTTTATTTGCAGGTGTCATTCCTCCATAGCCAAAGAGGAGTCCTCACAGCGTCTGGATTACGATGTGCACAACTACATCCAGGTACTTCTAGCCTTGACCATCTCTTAGTTTCTTAATTCTTCTCTTGAATGTAGAAAAGCAAAATTTGAATAGAAACACTTCCATCTCAATCTCCTGCTCCTATTCTAACTAAACCCCTATCTCTCCTTGAGGTGTACCCATGAGGGTAGCCCCTAAAGGACAAATAGAAGAATAGTTAAGCATTGGGAAAGGTTCTAAAGAAGCAAATCCTATGGAATTATTGGGAAATGATGAAGAAAGTAAGAAATTTATAGAAATAAAATGGTTTACTAGAGAAGAATGGGAGGATAAAATTGAAACATCCTTGTTAGAAACTCTCGGTGAGACCACCAAAATTAACCCAGATAATGAATGGCTATTAGAAGAATCCCAATCAAGGGATACCAAGATCTTAAGAAATTGTTTAGTTTCAATTGAACTAATATATAATTTAGAAGGGAATAATGAGGAAGAGGTAGTTTATAGGCCTCCACCTCCTACATAGGAAAAATTAGTTAGCATACCTTCAAACCCAAAACCATCTAGCATAATAATATTATCCACAACAATAGTTTCCCCACTTATTTTTACATAAGAGATAAGTATTCAGGCTCCTCATTCCCCATGTATTTTTACAACCACTAATATTTTATATAGTACCATAAAAAATGTATGTAATAAGAAATGTATCAGATATGTAAATCAATCCTAGCTCAAAGAAGATAGATCCTACTTACACTTCTGATTGGGGATATATTAGATAATCAAGAACATGACCAATATGTGGATCTATTAGATCTAATTAGTAGATTTATTATCAAAATAATAATATTAGGGAGGGTTATAAAGCCTCCAATAAAAAAAATTCATGCAATAACCCTAACTAAGTTTTATGTTTTCATATTCACTATAATAATGAAAAGTAAAGCAAAGAAATCTAATCCAGTGCCCACCAAAGCTTGTGGCACAATATGAGGGTTAGTAAATAAATGAAAATGAACATGCATAAGAGACTAATAATTAAGCTATGTATAGGTAAGACCCTTATGCATGGAGAAGAAGAGTACTATTATTCAAAATCTAATACTTATACTACTTATATCTAATAAAGAGAGGAGCAAAATTAGAGATACTTATCTAAAAGATGAACCCATAGAAACTCAATCTCTCCCTTAGCCAAAAGAGCTTTTCAAGAGGTTGTTATGGTTTTTAAGGATCACTAAGAAAGGCCAAAGCATCCAAGACTTCTCCACAAGACTAAATTCTCCAAGTAGAAACCCTAAGTTGAGACTCCTCAAGTAGAATGGTGGAAGAGCATATTGTAAAGAAGCACAAATGAATAATAACTCTTGATGTCTCTCTAATAATAATGAAATGATATTGTATATATAGGTAGATTTAACCCTAAGCCCTTTTTAAATTTTTGGCCAATAGGGTTGACCCAGTTGACCTAGTATCATTATTGACAAAAACTCACTAGGTCACGGGCTAGGTCCACCAAGCTCTGACCTAGACCCTAAATGAGTTTCACAAATAAGAGTACAAGGTTGACCCAGTTGACCTAGTCATGTAAAATATAAAAAGGAGTTTTAGGTTAGGAAAAGGGGTATAAAAGGTGGTAAATGATTGGAAGAGTGTGAACAAAGGAGTAATAGATTAGGGAAATGTTTTTAGGAGCTATTTGGATTGGTAATAAGTGGAATTAAGATATAACAATCTTTCAAAGCACTAATGGTCTACCCACCCCTTTCTTAGTGTACCATTCAGGGTGTGTACTTAGAGAGATTAAGACTCGATGGGTTATAACAAGATATAAAGCATTAGTATTTGATAAAAGTGTGAAAATATTATGTGTATACATATGCCCCACTTGAAGCTCATCACATATCACTTAGGTGCAATAGGGGATGGTGTTTCGAGAAAAGAATATAGTAACACACAATGCTGAGGAAAAAAAGTTCCAATATTTTAAATAAAAAATAACTAAAGGCAAATGACTTAAAGGGAAATAACTAAAAATTAGATAAATGCATACCTTGACTTAACCTTTATCACTATATGGTTATCTATTATGTTTATAGTTTTGAATGTGGAGGGAGCATAGACTACTTTTGACAAACCCAAGAATATAAAACTAAAGAGAAAAACCAAACAAATTTAGGAAATCGAAACTAATTGGTGTTATGTGGATGGGACATAATTGGAAATTTGGCAAGTTTGGGTGACAAGTGCTATGTTAGACCAAATGACCAAGTCAAAATTTAGAGTAAATCAGGTAACCAAAAACCCAAGGCTATAAAAGATCAACAAACTCAAACAAGTAAACCTTCAGTAAGAAAGGCAAACTCACCAAGTCAAACCAAGGATACATGTTGAAAAAGATGGTAATAAAACATTAAATGTGAAAAAAGTAACAATCCTTACTTAAAAAAAGATGGGCAAGAAAAAATGGTAAAACAAAATTTATGAGTGAGAAGTAACAAGACAACCTCACTCATCAATGGAAAAAATGGGTACAAAATAGGAAACAACATTGATGAGTGATAAGTAACAAGCCAACCTCACTCAACAAATGAAAAAAAGTACATGAAATTAAAAATAGACTCAGGTGTCCACAAAAAGGGTGGTATAATGGTGAAAAATTGTAAAAGAAATCAAGGCATGTCTAGAAATATAAAGACATGGTATAAAGAAAGTAATCCATAATTTCTCAAGCATATTGTTTTATTCTAAGGATAGATAAAACTAAAACAAGGTAGTGCTAGCATGTTTTTAATATATGAAGAAGGAAGTATATAAGAGGGAAAAAAAAATTAGAATCACACTTTTCCTATCAAGTGGGGTAATGAAATGGGTAAAGAGGAGAATGAAGGAAAAACCAAGTTAAAGGAACTCTTTATTAAAGTCAAGACACTCAAATTAAGTTTGTCAAAATAAGAGGACGTTCAACCTTGAAGACTCTGAATAATTTCTCTTATCCACATAAGTCTTAGGTCAATAAATGAAGTACGTAGATCATCCCATGAAGTCTATATGCATGAAAATTAAAATGGAACTATCTTCCCAAAACATGTTCCCCATTATTCAAGACCCATTATTAAACCATCGGTCTACTATGAAGATTGGGAAAGGAAGAAAATATAGGAAAAGATAAGAAGTAAAGAAAACCCTATATAGTGTATACATGGATTCAGGTTATCCAAGAAGATTTTGATAAAGGAATTCATGATGAATTGATAAAAATTAATAGAATACTAAGAAAATAAAAATGGAGAACTGAATTAGATAGACAAGATAGGTCGTAAGAGTATAAAGTTGATTGGGTCAACTTAGTAATATAAATTTGGAAAAATAGAGTTTAATAAAAGTACAAATTTGATTAGGTTAACCTAGTATGTTGGATAGTTGTCAATGATGTCATGTTGATGTCATGTATGTGTCCAAGTGAGTGGATGAAGAGCCTCGATAGTCTAAGTGACAATGACAAAGTGTGCAATGTGATTGTCCTAATATGCTTGAAGAAGAATTGGTTGATATTCAGAGTTTTGCATGATTAGAGATGTTTAGGGATGATTATGGTAATTTAAGGATATGTAAGAGGTCCCTAATATTTTTTATATTCTTTTATTTCTTGTGTACATATGTGGATTTCATCTGGTTGATCATTGTTATCATCTAGACATTCTAGGTCTAGTGGCAAAAACTTTGAGTAGGTAGTTTGATAATGTCACCATTGCCACATGTAGATGAGTCAAGGGGAGTTGGTAATATGGTTATCATCAAATTTGTGCCTAGATATTATGTTATAAATTTTATTTCATGCATATAAGCATGTCAAAATATATGCAAGTGTAAAGTTGGGATCTCGAGTAGTTTGACAGTGTTTTCTCATACTTAACCAAATTTGTATGAGGCAAGAAAGAGTTGAGTAAGCAGTTTGGTGATCCAATATCTCTCACATGTGGATGTTTTAGGAGAATTTTATCATATGGGTTTGTTTAGTTTTGATATTAGTTTATTTTCACTAAATTTTAGATCATGTGCTGAAGCATGTCAAAAGATATACATGTGCAAAGTTGGCCTTCCAAGTAGTTCTTAATATTATTAGATCTATGGTAGAAAATTTTGAGAGAGCATATTAATGGAATTATATCTCACTCATGCAAAGTTTTTAGGAGTATCTTGATACATGGTTTTATTATCCTATGTGAGGATATCATATGGTCCAAATTTTAGAACATGCTCTTAAGCAAATCAAAAGATATGGAGGTGTAAAGTTGACCTTATAAATAGATTACAAAGGTTCCCATACTTAGTCATTTTTACACAAGTTAAATTTTGAGAAACATCAACAGAGTGAATTTCTCTAATAATTTAGGAACTAGTGAGATGGTCATAAGTGTTCAATGTTTAACATTGATCATAGATAAAGATCAAGCTTCTTCCAAGGATTAATGGTGAACAGGTGATCATACAAATAGAGATCAATGGTGAACTTTAAATTCAAGAGGTCAAAGTGATAGTTTTATAGCATATTTAAAGTTAGGACAATCTTGAAGAGATCGATAGAGTGCATAAGGTCAAAGTTGGCATATTTCACGAAATGAGATCAACTGTTTGAGGGTTAACATTTGGGCACTATTGCACTATGTATTAAAGTTCATAGAATATTGATGGTGTGTGTTTAATATGATCATCAAGGACATGAGATGAAAGTATAGTGTTTGAGGTTTAACTTTTACCATTTACTTTTGAATTATTGAATTTATAAATTAAAACTAGTGTTCTATATTTTAGCTATATCTTTCAATCTATGTAGATTTTTCTCATAGTGTAACAAGAAAACTTGTAGAGGATTCTAGGATGCATCTAGAAATATAAATTTTAAGGTCTAATTGTTAGTATATTCAAACTTATTGATCTCCAAAATTCACTATGTGTTTGACTATGTTCTACAAGTGACCTGAAATGGATAATTGAGCTTGTATTAATGTTATTTGAATATCTCATTATGAATTAGATATTGGGGAGTGTATTATACTCCATGAGGATGTTATATGTGCATTATGAAGGTTTGAAAAATCATATGTAGTATAAAAAAAGGTTTAGAAGTTGATTGTGTATTCATTCATGGTGACTACTTGCACAAAATGTTGTTTAATCAAAAGGGTACTATTTTGGTTATTAGAACTTAAGAGGGGCCTATAGATGATATGGAATGGGTCCATGCTTTTTTAAGTGGTCTTGTGTTCTTATTTTATTTAATGAAGTGCTAAATAGGTGAATATGTCTCCATGAGACCTATAAGAGCTACAAGGGCCTTATTAAAAGGTGTAGCTACTTAAGAGAGGCCCATAGATGCTATGAATGACCTATGAAGATTATATTAAGCCATGTATTTATATGATATATGAATTAATTTTTAAGTCATGCTTAATGTCTGACCAAGATGTTGATAATCATGAATGCATAAAACCAAATGTGATGGTTTCTAGACTTGTGAGAGATGTTTATATGAGGCTTGTGGGAGTGTGAATGTGGATCCAAGTGAAGGAGAGAACCTTTAAAAGAGAAGGTATAGGTCATTGAGGACCATCAAGTGGATTGAGCATCAATTATACTTTTTTGATCAAGTTGGTGTAGGTGGATCACATAGGTCATTGGACCTAATAAGCCTAAAAGAGGTAGAATGAGTGAGTATGCTCAAGAGGATGTTTACGAGATTGTGAATGGTGAGCAAAGGCAAGGTGAAGGTTGTGTGTGCCCAGTTTATAGGTTGAATGGAAGAGTAGGTTTATGATGGTGTGTATGGCCTATAGGTCATATTACTAATGTCATAACAATGTTCTTATAAATTTGAAGATTGAGTGTGAGCGAAGGTAAAGAGTGATAAGCAAAGGTCCATCATCAAGTGTTATATACATCAGTCCAAAAGTATATGTGTTCTTAGGTGTTATTGTGTCATCTCAACATATAGGGGGTTTTATCCTCCTTACAAGGTTAAGTTTGATAAAGGTCTTGTTATGGTGGTAGTTCAGTTAGACATGTGTAGAAGCTCCTTATGGAATTGTAGTCTCAGTAAAATAAGGGATGGTAGTTCCTTGATGAGTTGTAACTGGTATAAATTAGATATTTTTACTATAAGACTATAGTCTATATTGTAGGGTTGAATGGGTTTTATCCCCCAAGAGGGTTTCCTATGTAGATGTTGTGTTGATGTGATGTATGCCCTTGTCCATGTTTTAGATGTTTGTGCTTTTATGTTTATGTTGCTAAATCAAGTTGATGAATGATGGAATGGTTTTAGAATTGAATGTGTATTATTTTCTATTAATTCACCCCCTCTCAGTATCTACTTCTAATAATTAGTATCAGAGCATGTCGTTTATAGGAATTCTATTACCTTGAAGGAGATTCTAAGTAGCACAAGATGGCTAAACAATTGAAGAAAGAGAATAAACAGTGGAAGGTTGTGATGAAGGCACTTGAAGATTAGATATGTAATTTGAAGAAAGATGTTAAAAAAGATGAGAATGTTATCAATGATCACCAAGGTTCAGCTAGTAGATGCCAAGACAAGTTTGTGTTCAAAATAAAAGGACATCATGTTTCATAAATAAGCTTGCCATAATAGTAGAGAAGATGACAAAAAGGTAGAATAAGTTGATCTAGAAGATAAGCTCATGAGTGTACTTGATGAACTAAAGGATAAGAATAAGAGGAATCATAAAATGAATAATATAATCAAAGGTCTTAAAGCACAAGTCAGTTTTCTTGAGGGAAGTTTGTTAGGCATGTCCAAAAAGGAAGAAAAGAAATATCAAGAAAAAATCAAGTCTTTTGAAGTGCAAGGACAAAGATGATGAAGAGAAGATCAATATTTTTGAGGATTAATTAAGGACTATAAATCTAAATCTTACAACAAAATAATATCAGTGCAATCAATTGAAGGATGAAACAAAGTCATTGAAAAATGAGCATGAGATTGTTATTATCAAGTTGGTTAAGCTAGAAGAGAAGCATGAGAATATTGAGTATGTCAAGGAGAATGCAAGATTTGAAAATAATACAAGAAGGTCTATTAGACAATCAAATGTTTCAAGGTATGCTAGTTTATTCCATGGTCATTATTATACAAGTAATAAATATGGTCAATGAACTAAGGACTATAGAATAAATTTAGTCAAGAATGAGTTGTCATGGATCCTTAGAAGAAGTAATTGGTCTTGGATAATTCATATCTCATATCAGTCAAAAGGTATGTTGAATGATATTGTTTGCTATAGTTGTAATAAAGTAGGACATATTGCAAAATTTTAGAAGAATAGTTCGAATATGAACTCAAATTTTGACAAGAATAAAAATTCTCC
Organism: Torreya grandis; assembly: GCA_037957365.1. Classification (NCBI taxonomy): domain Eukaryota; kingdom Viridiplantae; phylum Streptophyta; class Pinopsida; order Cupressales; family Taxaceae; genus Torreya; species Torreya grandis. The sequence continues at coordinate 285,764 of JARHVA010008703.1, read as the reverse complement.
TAAAAGTCACTCAATGGTATTGAGACCAAAGACTATGAAGGATAATCATGATCAAGGTGGAATATCTACTATAACAAAGAAGGAATCAGATATAGAATTCGTCTTATGTCTAGATAGAAAAGGAATATCACAATCATCATCAAGCCAAAGGTATGAATGATCTTGTTTATTTCAAATGTTATAAAGTTGGTCACATTGTTATATACTGCAAGAATAGGATGAATGATTTATCAAAGCAAAACAAGGTGTATGGATCTCCTAGTGTGAAAATAAGAGGTCACACATGGGTTTGAAACCTAAGCCTATTATAAGAGATCAAACTAAGACCAAAGATGGTTTGGTTGCCATGATAAACATGAAGGAGAGTTAAGAGTTCCTTTTGACATAATTTATTGAAAATTTTGAAGAAAATAATGAAGTCAAATATTTAGCTAATGTCAAAGGGGTGTCTCTATCTAGGATTCAAAGAGACACTTACCAGTCAGAGGAAGCTTAGTGGTTGTTAGATATTATTTGATGAGAAGTTATGAAAATAAGGCATGTTTATGCATTCTTTTTATATATTTTTTTGGAGAAAAGAATCTTGTGAATAATATCAATGGTCTTATCTTGAGAATGAGTTAGCTTGTTGTTCATGGTTTGGATGCTCTAGTATAAAGGTTTGTTGAATAGTTGTGTATGCCATGGAAGTTCACAATGTTTTGAAGATGAGGTATCTCTATATGAGTATTGACTATGATTAGATAGTATTTGAATACTTGTTAAAGATGTCATGATTCAGAAGCATGGATTTAGGGGGAGATTTATAATTGGTCAAGTCTTAGGATCAGAGGACTGAGTAGTTGAATCTGAGAAAGAAGGTATGGAGATTTATGTGTGCTCATGGGTTTATCTATCTTGTTAGAGGTCAAAAGACATGGGTTATAGGAATTCTATGTTATTAAAGGTATAGAGGCTCAAATTTTGGTCCATAAGTGTGTGATGGGTGTCTCCAAATGTACAAGAAGTTTTAGAGGTGTGCATTGACTAGAAGGAAGTTTGTTGACCCTAGTAGTTTTTGAGTTTCTAGCATTTTGAGATTTTATTGAAAAGTGGTTTGCCTTGTTATTTGAATTTTGAGGATTCTTAATAGTTTGATTAGGCCAAATTATTTTTCAAATCAAGCTTCATAAAGATCAAAAATTTTGTGGATTTCAAGTTATTTAAGGTTTTATCAAGATGGAGGCTTAATTAGCTACTAAGTTGTGAAGTAAGTATGTTTCAAAGAATGAGATAGGTAATGAAAATTGGTGTGCTTGAGGGGGCATATGATAGTGCTCTAGATATGAAGTTTTAGGTCTTGAATGTGTGTCTACTATTTTTTTTTGGATTTATAAGTTCTAGGTAGGGGTACAAGGAGTCTAGATAGGCCTAGTTTGAAGAAGAGTGATTTTTGCTTAGTTTCTCAAAAATAAAAAGGTGTGTTTGTTTCAAGGAGAGTTATCAGGTTGGTTGAGGTCATGTTTCCTATTTATTGAGTGACATGAAGCTCTGTTGGTGGTCCTTTTGGTATCTTGAGAGAGAAGGCCAATAAGCATGTGCGGTGGTTCTTCATGGTGTGTGGAGATCTGAAGATGCTCAAAAAGTAAAATGGATCATAAATATAAGGGGAGTCCCTTATAGACATTTAATGGTGATTTTCATTAGTTTTTAGTGTTTTATGTGTTTTTTATTCATTGGTTACAATTCTTGGTTGAAGGAGAATGTTGGCATATAATAAGAAGAATGTTTTTAAGACAAGAAGAGGTATGCTCAAGGTAAGAGGGAGTTTGTGTCATCTTTCTAGGTGGTCTTAGACTATTTACAATATTTTTAGGTCCTCAAGATTATTTGGTTCCCACTTTGTCATTATGTCAAAGAGGGAGAAAGTTCTTATTGTGGAGTACTTGAAAAGAGAAAGAAGGTAAGTTGTATATTGTTATATGATGTGTGTTGACATCAATGAAAATGGGGGGTATTTTTTGAGAGTTTTTAATGATTTCATGATGATGTCATAGAGGTGTCTAGGTGAGTGGATGAAGATATTTGATAGTCTAAGTGATAATGACAAAGTGTGCAATGTGCTTGTCCTAATATGCTTAAAGAAGGTTTGCTTGATCTTTAGAGTTTGCATAATTAGAGATGTTCAGGGATGAGTATGGTAATTTTAGGGTGTGAAATATGTCATTAGGATGTTTTATATGCTTTGAGTGCTTGTGTCCATGTGTGGATTTCATTTGATTGATCATTATTGTCATCTATACATTTTGGGTCTAGTGGTAGAAAATCTGAGTAAACAGTATGATGATGTTATAATTACCATGTGTGGATGAGTCAAGGGGATCTGGTCATTTGGTTGTGATCACATTTTTTACTAGATATTATGATCTAAATTTTAGATCATGAACCAAATCAAGTCAAAATATATGCAAGTGAAAAGTTGGACTCCCAAGCAATTTTATAGTGTTTTCCCATACTGAGCCAAATTTACATGAGGCAAGAAAGAGATGAGTAAGTAGTTTGGTGATGACATATCTTGCACATGTGGATGTTTCAAGAAAATTTGATCATATGGGTTTATTTAATTTTTTACCTAGTTTATTTTCACTAAATTTAATATCATGCATTAAAGTGAATGAAAAGATACGTATGTGCAAATTTGGCATTCCAGATAATTCTTGACATTATTGGCTCTGTGGTAGAAAAAATTGAGTGAGTAGATTAATGAAATTATATCTCTCTCATGTGAAGGTTTCAAGATCAATTTGACACATGGTTGGATTCTCCTATGTGAGGAGATCATATGGTCCAAATTTCAAAACATGCACTTGAGCGAAGAAAAAGATATGGAGGTGCAAAGTTGACCTTATAGATAGATTGAAAAGGTTCCCATACTTAGTCATTTTTTCACAAGTTAAATTTTGAAAAGCATCAATGGAGTGCATTTCTCCAATAAGTCATAAAGTAGCAATATGGCACCAAGTTTTCAATGCTTAACATTGAGTAGAGATAAAGATCGAGTTTCTTCCAAAGATCAATAGTGAATGGGTAATCATATAGATATAGATCAATGGTGCACTTTAAATTCAAGAGGTCAAAGTGACAATTGTCTTGCATAGTTAAATCTAGGAAAATCTCAAAGAGATCAATAAAGTTCATAAGGTCAAAGTTGTTAGATTACATGAGATGAGGTCAACTGTTTGAGGGTTAACATTTGGGAATTGTCACACTATGCACTAAAGTTTGAAGAATTTTTATGGTGTGTGTTTAATCTAATCAGTGAGGACATGAGATGCAAGCATAGTGTTTGAGGTTTAATTGTGATAATTTTATTTTGAATATTTGAATTTTCAAAGGAAAAATAATTCTTTATAGTTTGGATTTATCTTTTTGAATTTGCAAAGGAAAAATAATTCTTTATATTTTGGATTTATCTTTCGATATATGCATAATTTGTTCATGGTGTAAAAATTGAATTTGTAGAGAATTATAAGGTTCATATGTAAAGATGAATTTAAATGTCTAATTGTTAGTATAGTCAAATTTATTGAGATCCAAAGTTGACTATCTTTGATTGTGTTCTGTAAGTGACTCGAGAAGGATAATTTATCTTCTATTGATGTTATTTTGATATCTAATAATAAATTAGCTATTGGGGAGTGTTTTAGACTCCATGAGAATGATCTATGTGCATTATGAAGGCTTGGAAAATGGTATGCAATATGAGAAAAGGTTTATAAGTCAACTGTGTATTTATTTATGGTGATTATGTGTACAAAATGTTGTTTGAGAAAATTCTGCTTAATTATAGAGGTAATATGTTGGTTTTTGGCACTTAAGGGGGACCTATAGATGATATGGAATGGTTACATGCTTTTGGAAGTGGTCTTGTGTTCTTTTTTTATTTAATAAGTGCTAAATGGGTGAGTAAGTCTCCATGAGACCTATAAGAGATACAAGGGTCTTATTAAAAGGTGTAGTTGATTCAGAGTGACCCATAGATGCTATAGAAAACCTATGAATATTGTATTGAGTCATGTTTTAGTATGATAGATGAATTAAGGGTTAATGCATGCCTAATAGATGACCAAAATTTTGATAATCATGAATTCTCTATAAATAGGGAAACCAAATGTGATGGTTTCTAAAATTATGAGAGATTTTTGTGTGAGGCTTGTGGGAGTCCAAATATGGAGCCAAGTGAAGGAGAGAACCTCAAAAATATAAGGTACAAGTAATTGAGGACCATCAGGTGGATTGAGGATCAATCATGCTTGTTTGGTCAAGTTGGTGCAAGTGAATCACATAGGTCATTGGACCTAATAAGCCTAGAAGAGGTAGAATGAGTGAGTATGCTCAAGAGGATATTTGAGAGAGTGTGTATGGTGAGGAAGGAAACATGAAATTTTTGTGTGCCCAGTGGATGGGTTGAAGGGAAGAGTAGGATGATGATGGTGTGTATGACCTGTAGGTCATATTACTAATGTCATAATAGTGCCCTTACAAATTTTAAGATTGAGTGTGAGTGAAGGTGAAGAGTGATAAGTAAAGGTCCATCATTAGGTGTTTTAAACATTAATATAAATGTGGATGTGTTATTAGGTGTTGTTTTGGTAGTTCAAAATTTAGGGGGTTACATCCTCCTTACAAGGTGAAACTTGCTAAAGGTTTATTTGTTGTGATAGCTCAACTAGATAGGTGTAGAACTCCTTATGGCACTGTAATGTCACTAAAATAAGGAATGGTAGTCCATTAATAAATTATAGCTAGTCTAAATTAGATATTTTTACTATGGGACTATAGTCCATCTTGCAAGTTTTAGTGGGTTTTATCCCCCAAAATGGTGTCCCATGTAGATGTTGTGTTGATGTGATGTTTTCCCTTATCCATCTTTGGGATGTTTGTGATTTCGTGTTTATGTTTATAGATCAAGTTAATGAAAGATGGAAAGATTTTGGAATTGAATGTGCATTTTTATCTACTGATTCACCCCCTCTTAGTATCTAATTCCAACATAGTACTATAATCTAATTAGTAAAAGAGATACAAGGTCAACTAGGTTGACCTAGTACTGTAGGTAGGAAGAAAAATAATATGTAAGAGATTATGTCAAACATAATGATAATGTAATAAATATAGGGGAAATTTTTACAACATACTTGAAAGAAAGAAGAATGTAAGTAAACACACAAGCAATTGAATCAGTGAGGATGATCCAATTGAGGCACATAACATAAAACCTTGCATGAATGCTAGCCAATTTAAGTTTTTATAATAAAACATACAATGAGCAAAGAGTAAGTAGTCAGCTAAAAATTAAATGCTAAATAAGTGGTCATCTAAAATGTTGTTAAATTATAAAGTTTTATTTTAAGTGTAATAGAGAAGTTGGATGAAAGTAGGGAACTAGAAAGTAATCTATAGATGGTTTCAAGATATTTAGGATGAAATGGATATGTGTTGGTAATGGTACTAGCTTGGTATTGGTACCTACCCCCTCACTTCACAATCCCACAATGATAAGGGTATTGGGTGTTTAGCCAATAAACCATTAACCACACATTTATACTTTTCCAAAAAATGAAGTTAGCTTTCCCCTTGGTGATGAAATCTATGTAGGTAGGCCCTGGGTAGACAAATGTTTAAATACATTTTGAAATAATGTGATTTGGTAGTGTGTGCAAGAAAGAGAAAAATAGTGTAACTAAACAATATATTGAAAACCACCTAATTTTACTATGTGAACTAATCTAAGCATGCAAATAATTAAAATTGAAAGTGTTAATTAATTACTACCATATAGTTTCTAATTCCCAATTTGAAACACAATATAGAGTTGGTTCAAGCAACATTATATGCAAACATTATATAATATATTTGATAATGTCACTACTATACTATAGAAGTAAGGGTCTTTAATAAATACGTCAACTAGGTTGACCTAGTCTTTAAGATAGAAGATAGAATATAGAACTAGGTCAACCAGGTTGATCTAGTTTATTATATGATGGTAGTTTTGAAAATTGAAAACTTTGTAAAACTTAACTGTAAGGAAGAATTGAAATGAAAGGTAGAGAAAGAAAGGAACCTTGTTGGGTTAGAAGATGATAAAGAATGTGAAATTATTGTTTAAGTGTCTTTAATTTTACTTTTAAATTCTACCAACTATGTCAATTGGGTCAACCTGGATTTATAATTCCTTATTTGATGAATCTTGTTAAGATGAATATACCACCTTGGTTGACCTAGTATGTTTTCTAGAAGCTATCTATAATACTATGCTAGTCTAGTCAACATAGTATGTTGTTGGAAAGCTATCTAGAATACTATACTAGTATGGTTTACCTAATATGTTTTATGAAAGCTAAATAAGAGTACTATGTCAACCTGTTTGACCCTATCATATGTATCTAATGAAGACCTTCACAGAAAGAACATAGTCATATTTATGTGACTATGTATTAAACTTACACATGGAAGTTAGAAACTATATTGACCCTATCAACCTTATTTCATAAATATATACAAATAATACATAAAATGATAGAAAATGAAAAATGTGAAAGAAAACCTACAAGGGTAAGATTCATATCAAGTTCACTAAAATGTATGCAATTAGAAATGCATCAGATCTATAAATCAATCTTATCTTAGAGAAGATAGATCCTACTTGCACTTCTAATTGAGGATACATTAAATAATCAATAAAATGACTAATATGTGGATCTATTAGACCCAATCAGAGGATCTCTTATCAAAACAATAATACTAGGGAGGGTTCTAAAGCCTCCAATCAAGAAAAATCATGCAATAACCCTAACTAAGTCATATGTTTTTATATTCACTATATTAATAACAAGTAAAGCAAAGAATCCTAGTTTAGTGGCCACCAAAGCTTGTGTCACAATATGGGGGTTAATAAACAAAGGAAAATAAATATGAATTAGATAATCCTAATTAAGCTATGTATAGGTAAGATCCTTATGCATGGAGAAGAAAAGTAATATTAATTAAAATCTAATACTTATGCTACTTCTATTTATTAAAGATAGGAACAAAGTTAGAGATACTTACCTAAAATATGAACCCATTGAGACTCAATATCTCCATTGGATAAAGGGTCTTTCTAAGAGGTTTTTATGGTTTTCAAGGATCACTAAGAAAGGCCAGAGCATCCAAGACTTCTCCACAAGACTAGATTCTCCAAGTAGAAACCATAAGCTGAGATTATTCAAGTAGAATGGTGGAAGAACAAATTGGAAAGAAGTGAAAATGAATAATAACTCTTGATTTCTCTCTAATAATGATGAAATGATCTTGTATATATAGGTGGATTTAACCCTAATCCCTTCTAAAATTTTTGATCGATAAGGTCAACCTAGTATCATTATTGACAAAAACTCACTAGGTCAACCAAGAGCTGACCGAGACCTTAAAAAAATTTCACCAATAAGAGTATAAGTTTGACCTAGTCGACCTAGTCATGAAAACTATCGAAAGGGGTATGGAAGGAGGTAAATGATGGGAAGAGTGTGAAAAGAGGAGTATTAGATTAGGGGAATGTTTTTAGGAGTTAGTTGGATTGGTAATAAGTGGAAATAAGGGATAATAGTCTTGTGAAACACTAATGGTCTACCCACCCATTTCTTGATGCACCAATTAGGGCATGCACTTAGAGATATTGAGACTTGATAGGTTCCTTCAAGATATAAAGCATCAACATTTGATAAAAGTGTGAAAATATTATTGTGTATATAGAAAATGTGTCCCTTATCATAGGCTCTAATAATGATCAAATGGCTATGGTCCCAATTTGGAGAACCCTCATCATAAACCTTGTGACCAAAGTAGTAGTTTCCACTAGATCACGTTCCATAAACACTTTTGGGGTTAGTAATGAGTCTATGACTATCTATTTACAAGAGTTGTTGAAAAATACATTCTACTTATTCATTATTTGCTTCCTAAAAAACTTAAGCATTTGGAATCAATGAGCAAGTACATTTTGAGATTTTAATATATTCTACTATTTTTACTTCCTTAGATATACTTACCCATCCATCTACTCAATTGATCTTGCCAATTAGACATGCAACCTAGATAGATTTTGTTGCTATTACATCAGTAAAAAGGTTGGATGAAAGAAGGCTAGTAATTGATATAATGACCCATAAAAATGTCATTAGATGGAGAAACACTATTCCAAACTTTCCTCTAATTAGAACCTCTTCTCCTAAAACTATTAT